>JAPWTK010000420.1:70000-395843 GCA_029963805.1 Aromia moschata | reverse complement strand
CCTAAATCATCCAAACATCAGCTGCTGTAATCATGCTACCGTCGGCATTAGCATGATGACCTTGATTTTCGCCTTTAAGTCATATTTCAAGGTCATTCTCGAGTGAATTTAATGATCGAGTGAAAATGTCTTCATAAATATCAATGTTGTAAAATAATAGTATTAAACAACTCCTTGAACGATATAATACACTCAAGCATGCCTTTTGCAGGTGCTGCAATATTTCAGTCCTTTGCAACTTCGTATCTAAAAAAATATTGATTTTCAGGCGTTCTGTCCATGAGGACTTTTGATCAGGATGTCATGAAGTACAACATACTAAATTTTTAGTCCATTTGATTGTACCCCTCACCCACTTGTTTTGTGCGGGGTCCTTTTCAAAGGTCCATCGAAATTGTCAAAAAAATCGAATCGCTCTGAAAGGCGCCAAACCGCCAATTTGGATGCGGAGTGAACGATAGCGTTCGCAAAAATCCCCTCCGACGCGCCGTTTTTTTCGGAAAAGTGTAAAAACCGCGATAAAACGATCTCGCAGCATCTTTCATATTCAGCATGTCGTTCATTGACATTTAAAACTAACCACGTGACCTGACCTGACCTGACCTGACCTGATCTAACCTAACAAAAAAAGCTCGACGACGATACATACCACTCTTGGAATGGAGAACGAGGGCTGAGAAGGCGTTCGAATGCCGCCGAATTTAATCCGCGAACGCCCGGGAAGGAAGCAGATAAAAGTACGAGCCTCAGCCCCGGCCCCTCGGTCGGTACAGCGCGCCTACAGCAAGAGAGACTAATGTGCCAATTTTTTCGCCATATCCGGCCACCCCGGGATCCGAGAAAAAAACCAATAATGGATCCGAATTCAGCGCCCCCCCAAATTGGTATTGGAGAATTTTATGGCGATTTTTAGTCGAAAAAAATTTTTCGTCAAAAAATTTTCAAAGGCTATAGTCCATCAAAATTGTCAAAAAAAACCGAAGCGTTCTGAAAGGCGCCAAACGGCCTGGATGCGGAGAGAACGATAGCGTTCGCGAAAATCCCCTCCGACGGGCCGTTATTTCGGAAAAGTGTAAAAACCGCGAAAAAACGATCTCGGGCATCTTTCCTATGCAGCACGTCGTTCATCGAAATTTAAAACTAACCACGTGACCTGACCTGACCTTAAGTTTGCTGAGAAGAAATAAGAAAATGAATTTTCTCTAAATCCAATATGGTGACGCAACAAGATGGCGGACCAGTAATTTTTTCCGCACCCCCCACCCCCTTCCCCGATTTGGGTATCAAATGAAAGGGTCTGCCGAGGGGAATTCGAAGAATGAAATGAATTTTCTCTAAATCCAATATGGCGGACGCAACAAGATGGCGGACTAGTAATTTTTTTCCGTACCTCCCCGATATGGGTATCAAATGAAAGGGTATGCCGAGGGCAATTCGAAGAACGAAATGAATTTTCTCTAAATCCAAAATGGCGGACGCAAAAGGATGGCGGACTAGTAATTTTTTCCGCACCCCCCCGATATGGGTATCAAATGAAAGGGTCTGCCGAGAGGAATACGAAGAACGAAATGAAATTTCTCTAAATCCAATATGGCGGACGAAACAAGATGGCACACTAGTTACTTTTTCCGCACCCCCCGTTATGGGTATCAAATGAAAGGGTCTGCCGAGAGGAATACGAAGAACGAAATGAAATTTCTCTAAATCCAATATGGCGGACGCAACAAGATGGCACACTAGTTAATTTTTCCGCACCCCCCCCCGATATGGGTATCAAATGAAAGGGTCTGCCGAGAGGAATACGAAGAACGAAATGAAATTTCTCTAAATCCAATATGGCGGACGCAACAAGATGGCACACTAGTTAATTTTTCCGCACCCCCCCCCGATATGGGTATCAAATGAAACGGTCTGCCGAGAGGAATACGAGGAACGAAATGAAATTTCTCTAAATCCAATATGGCGGACGCAACAAGATGGCACACTAGTTATTTTTTTCCGCACCCCCCGATATGGGTATCAAATGAAAGGGTCTGCCGAGAGGAATACGAGGAACGAAATGAATTTTCTCTAAATCCAATATGGCGGACGCAACAAGATGGCACACTAGTTACTTTTTCCGCACCCCCCCGTTATGGGTATCAAATGAAACGGTCTGCCGAGAGGAATACGAAGAACGAAATGAAATTTCTCTAAATCCAATATGGCGGACGCAACAAGATGGCACACTAGTTATTTTTTCCGCACCCCCCCCGATATGGGTATCAAATGAAAGGGTCTGCCGAGAGGAATACGAGGAACGAAATGAATTTTCTCTAAATCCAATATGGCGGACGCAACAAGATGGCACACTAGTTATTTTTTCCGCACTCCCCCGATATGGGTATCAAATGAAAGGGTCTGCCGAGAGGAATACGAGGAACGAAATGAATTTTCTCTAAATCCAATATGGCGGACGCAACAATATGGCACACTAGTTTGTTTTTCCGCACCCCCCGTAATGGGTATTAAATGAAACGGTCTGCCGAGAGGAATACGAAGAACGAAATGGAATTTCTCTAAATCCAATATGGCGGACGCAACAAGATGGCACACTAGTTATTTTTTCCGCACCCCCCGATATGGGTATCAAATGAAAGGGTCTGCCGAGAGGAATACGAGGAACGAAATGAATTTTCTCTAAATCCAATATGGCGGACGCAACAAGATGGCACACTAGTTATTTTTTCCGCACTCCCCCGATATGGGTATCAAATGAAAGGGTCTGCCGAGAGGAATACGAGGAACGAAATGAATTTTCTCTAAATCCAATATGGCGGACGCAACAAGATGGCACACTAGTTATTTTTTCCGCACTCCCCCGATATGGGTATCAAATGAAAGGGTCTGCCGAGAGGAATACGAGGAACGAAATGTATTTTCTCTAAATCCAATATGGCGGACGCAACAAGATGGCACACTAGTTATTTTTTCCACACTCCCCCGATATGGGTATCAAATGAAAGGGTCTGCCGAGAGGAATACGAGGAACGAAATGAATTTTCTCTAAATCCAATATGGCGGACGCAACAAGATGGCACACTAGTTATTTTTTTCCGCACTCCCCCGATATGGGTATCAAATGAAAGGGTCTGCCGAGAGGAATACGAGGAACGAAATGAATTTTCTCTAAATCCAATATGGCGGACGCAACAAGATGACACACTAGTTATTTTTTCCGCACTCCCCCGATATGGGTATCAAATGAAAGGGTCTGTCGAGAGGAAAACGAAGAACGAAATGGATTTTCTCTAAATCCAATATGGCGGACGCAACAAGATGGCACACTAGTTACTTTTTCCGCACCCCCCCGTTATGGGTATCAAATGAAAGGGTCTGCCGAGAGGAATACGAAGAACGAAATGAAATTTCTCTAAATCCAATATGGCGGACGCAACAAGATGGCACACTAGTTACTTTTTCCACACCCCCCCGTTATGGGTATCAAATGAAAGGGTCTGCCGAGAGGAATACGAAGAACGAAATGAATATTCTCTAAATCCAAAATGGCGGACGCAACAGGATGGCGGACTAGTAATTTTTTCCGCACCCCCCGATATGGGTATCAAATGAAAGGGTCTGCCGAGAGGAATACGAAGAACGAAATGAAATTTCTCTAAATCCAATATGGCGGACGCAACAAGATGGCACACTAGTTACTTTTTCCGCACCCCCCCCGTTATGGGTATCAAATGAAAGGGTCTGCCGAGAGGAATACGAAGAACGAAATGAAATTTCTCTAAATCCAATATGGCGGACGCAACAAGATGGCACACTAGTTAATTTTTCCGCACCCCCCCCCCCCGATATGGGTATCAAATGAAAGGGTCTGCCGAGAGGAATACGAGGAACGAAATGAATTTTCTCTAAATCCAATATGGCGGACGCAACAAGATGGCACACTAGTTACTTTTTCCGCACCCCCCGTTATGGGTATCAAATGAAACGGTCTGCCGAGAGGAATACGAAGAACGAAATGAAATTTCTCTAAATCCAATATGGCGGACGCAACAAGATGGCACACTAGTTATTTTTTCCGCACCCCCCGATATGGGTATCAAATGAAAGGGACTGCCGAGAGGAATACGAGGAACGAAATGAATTTTCTCTAAATCCAATATGGCGGACGCAACAAGATGGCACACTAGTTATTTTTTCCGCACTCCCCCGATATGGGTATCAAATGAAAGGGTCTGCCGAGAGGAATACGAGGAACGAAATTAATTTTCTCTAAATCCAATATGGCGGACGCAACAAGATGGCACACTAGTTATTTTTTCCGCACTCCCCCGATATGGGTATCAAATGAAAGGGTCTGCCGAGAGGAATACGAGGAACGAAATGAATTTTCTCTAAATCCAATATGGCGGACGCAACAAGATGGCACACTAGTTATTTTTTCCGCACTCCCCCGATATGGGTATCAAATGAAAGGGTCTGCCGAGAGGAATACGAGGAACGAAATGAATTTTCTCTAAATCCAATATGGCGGACGCAACAAGATGGCACACTAGTTTGTTTTTCCGCACCCCCCCGTAATGGGTATTAAATGAAACGGTCTGCCGAGAGGAATACGAAGAACGAAATTAAATTTCTCTAAATCCAATATGGCGGACGCAACAAGATGGCACACTAGTTATTTTTTCCGCACTCCCCCGATATGGGTATCAAATGAAAGGGTCTGCCGAGAGGAATACGAGGAACGAAATGAATTTTCTCTAAATCCAATATGGCGGACGCAACAAGATGGCACACTAGTTATTTTTTCCGCACTCCCCCGATATGGGTATCAAATGAAAAGGTCTGCCGAGAGGAATACGAGGAACGAAATGAATTTTCTCTAAATCCAATATGGCGGACGCAACAAGATGGCACACTAGTTTGTTTTTCCGCACTCCCCCGATATGGGTATCAAATGAAAGGGTCTGCCGAGAGGAATACGAGGAACGAAATGAATTTTCTCTAAATCCAATATGGCGGACGCAACAAGATGGCACACTAGTTTGTTTTTCCGCACTCCCCCGATATGGGTATCAAATGAAAGGGTCTGCCGAGAGGAATACGAGGAACGAAATGAATTTTCTCTAAATCCAATATGGCGGACGCAACAAGATGGCACACTAGTTATTTTTTCCGCACTCCCCCGATATGGGTATCAAATGAAAGGGTCTGTCGAGAGGAAAACGAAGAACGAAATGGATTTTCTCTAAATCCAATATGGCGGACGCAACAAGATGGCACACTAGTTACTTTTTCCGCACCCCCCCCCCGTTATGGGTATCAAATGAAAGGGTCTGCCGAGAGGAATACGAAGAACGAAATGAAATTTCTCTAAATCCAATATGGCGGACGCAACAAGATGGCACACTAGTTACTTTTTCCGCACCCCCCCCGTTATGGGTATCAAATGAAAGGGTCTGCCGAGAGGAATACGAAGAACGAAATGAATTTTCTCTAAATCCAATATGGCGGACGCAACAAGATGGCACACTAGTTACTTTTTCCGCACCCCCCCGTTATGGGTATCAAATGAAAGGGTCTGCCGAGAGGAATACGAAGAACGAAATGAATTTTCTCTAAATCCAATATGGCGGACGCAACAAGATGGCACACTAGTTACTTTTTCCGCACCCCCCCGTTATGGGTATCAAATGAAAGGGTCTGCCGAGAGGGAATACGAAGAACGAAATGAATTTTCTCTAAATCCAATATGGCGGACGCAACAAGATGGCACACTAGTTACTTTTTCCGCACCCCCGTTATGGATATCAAATGAAAGGGTCTGCCGAGAGGAATACGAGGAACGAAATGAATTTTCTCTACATCCAATATGGCGGACGCAACAAGATGGCACACTAGTAATTTTTTCCGCACTCCCCCGATATGGGTATCAAATGAAAGGGTCTGCCGAGAGGAATACGAGGAACGAAATGAATTTTCTCTAAATCCAATATGGCGGACGCAACAAGATGGCACACTAGTTACTTTTTCCGCACCCCTCCCGTTATGGGTATCAAATGAAACGGTCTGCCGAGAGGAATACGAAGAACGAAATTAAATTTCTCTAAATCCAATATGGCGGACGCAACAAGATGGCACACTAGTTATTTTTTCCGCACCCCCCGATATGGGTATCAAATGAAAGGGTCTGCCGAGAGGAATACGAGGAACGAAATGAATTTTCTCTAAATCCAATATGGCGGACGCAACAAGATGGCACACTAGTTACTTTTTCCGCACCCCCCGTTATGGGTATCAAATGAAACGGTATGCCGAGAGGAATACGAAGAACGAAATTAAATTTCTCTAAATCCAATATGGCGGACGCAACAGGATGGCACACTAGTTATTTTTTCCGCACCCCCCGATATGGGTATCAAATGAAAGGGTCTGCCGAGAGGAATACGAGGAACGAAATGAATTTTCTCTAAATCCAATATGGCGGACGCAACAAGATGGCACACTAGTTATTTTTTCCGCACTCCCCCGATATGGGTATCAAATGAAAGGGTCTGCCGAGAGGAATACGAGGAACGAAATGAATTTTCTCTAAATCCAATATGGCGGACGCAACAAGATGGCACACTAGTTATTTTTTCCGCACTCCCCCGATATGGGTATCAAATGAAAGGGTCTGCCGAGAGGAATACGAGGAACGAAATGAATTTTCTCTAAATCCAATATGGCGGACGCAACAAGATGGCACACTAGTTATTTTTTCCGCACTCCCCCGATATGGGTATCAAATGAAAGGGTCTGCCGAGAGGAATACGAGGAACGAAATGAATTTTCTCTAAATCCAATATGGCGGACGCAACAAGATGGCACACTAGTTATTTTTTCCGCACTCCCCCCGATATGGGTATCAAATGAAAGGGTCTGTCGAGAGGAAAACGAAGAACGAAATGGATTTTCTCTAAATCCAATATGGCGGACGCAACAAGATGGCACACTAGTTACTTTTTCCGCATCCCCCCCCCCGTTATGGGTATCAAATGAAAGGGTCTGCCGAGAGGAATACGAAGAACGAAATGAAATTTCTCTAATTCCAATATGGCGGACGCAACAAGATGGCACACTAGTTACTTTTTCCGCACCCCCCCCCGTTATGGGTATCAAATGAAAGGGTCTGCCGAGAGGAATACGAAGAACGAAATGAATTTTCTCTAGATCAAATATGGCGGACGCAACAAGAGGGCACACTAGTTATTTTTTCCGCACCCCCCGTTATGAGTATCAAATGAAAGGGTCTGTCGAGAGGAATACGAAGAACGAAATGAAATTTCTCTAGATCCAATATGGCGGACGCAACAAGATGGCACACTAGTTATTTTTTCCGCACTTTCCCGTTATGGGTATCAAATGAAAGGGTCTGCCGAGAGGAATACGAAGAACGAAATTAATTTTCTCTAGATCAAATATGGCGGACGCAACAAGATGGCACACTAGTTATTTTTTCCGCACCCCCCCGATATGAGTATCAAATGAAAGGGTCTGCCGAGAGGAATACGAGGAACGAAATGAATTTTCTCTAAATCCAATATGGCGGACGCAACAAGATGGCACACTAGTTATTTTTTCCGCACTCCCCCGATATGGGTATCAAATGAAAGGGTCTGCCGAGAGGAATACGAGGAACGAAATGAAATTTCTCTAAATCCAATATGGCGGACGCAACAAGATGGCACACTAGTTATTTTTTCCGCACCCCCCGTTATGGGTATCAAATGAAAGGGTCTGTCGAGAGGAATACGAGGAACGAAATGAATTTTCTCTAGATCAAATATGGCGGACGCAACAAGATGGCACACTAGTTACTTTTTCCGCATCCCCCCGATATGGGTATCAAATGAAAGGGTCTGTCGAGAGGAATACGAGGAACGAAATGGATTTTCTCTAAATCCAATATGGCGGACGCAACAAGATGGCACACTAGTTACTTTTTCCGCATCCCCCCCCGATATGGGTATCAAATGAAAGGGTCTGTCGAGAGGAATACGAGGAACGAAATGAATTTTCTCTAGATCAAATATGGCGGACGCAACAAGATGGCACACTAGTTACTTTTTCCGCATCCCCCCCGATATGGGTATCAAATGAAAGGGTCTGTCGAGAGGAATACGAGGAACGAAATGGATTTTCTCTAAATCCAATATGGCGGACGCAACAAGATGGCACACTAGTTATTTTTTCCGCACTCCCCCGATATGGGTATCAAATGAAAGGGTCTGCCGAGAGGAATACGAGGAACGAAATGAATTTTCTCTAAATCCAATATGGCGGACGCAACAAGATGGCACACTAGTTATTTTTTCCGCACCCCCCCGATATGGGTATCAAATGAAAGGGTCTGTCGAGAGGAACGAAGAACGAAATGAAATTTCTCTAGATCCAATATGGCGGACGCAACAAGATGGCACACTAGTTATTTTTTCCGCACCTTCCCGTTATGGGTATCAAATGAAAGGGTCTGCCGAGAGGAATACGACGAACGAAATTAATTTTCTCCAGATCAAATATGACGGACGCAACAAGATGGCACACTAGTTATTTTTTCCGCACCCCCCGATATGGGTATCAAATGAAAGGGTCTGCCGAGAGGAATACGAGGAACGAAATGAATTTTCTCTAAATCCAATATGGCGGACGCAACAAGATGGCACACTTGTTATTTTTTCCGCACTCCCCCCGATATGGGTATCAAATGAAAGGGTCTGCCGAGAGGAATACGAGGAACGAAATGAAATTTCTCTAAATCCAATATGGCGGACGCAACAAGATGGCACACTAGTTATTTTTTCCGCACCCCCCGTTATGGGTATCAAATGAAAGGGTCTGTCGAGAGGAATACGAAGAACGAAATGGATTTTCTCTAAATCCAATATGGCGGACGCAACAAGATGGCACACTAGTTATTTTTTAGTTACTTTTTCCGCACCCCCCGTTATGGGTATCAAATGAAAGGGTCTGCCGAGAGGAATACGAGGAACGAAATGAATTTTCTCTAAATCCAATATGGCGGACGCAACAAGATGGCACACTAGTTATTTTTTCCGCACTCCCCCGATATGGGTATCAAATGAAAGGGTCTGCCGAGAGGAATACGAGGAACGAAATGAATTTTCTCTAAATCCAATATGGCGGACGCAACAAGATGGCACACTAGTTATTTTTTCCGCACTCCCCCGATATGGGTATCAAATGAAAGGGTCTGCCGAGAGGAATACGAGGAACGAAATGAATTTTCTCTAAATCCAATATGGCGGACGCAACAAGATGGCACACTAGTTATTTTTTCCGCACTCCCCCGATATGGGTATCAAATGAAAGGGTCTGCCGAGAGGAATACGAGGAATGAAATGAATTTTCTCTAAATCCAATATGGCGGACGCAACAAGATGGCACACTAGTTATTTTTTCCGCACTCCCCCGATATGGGTATCAAATGAAAGGGTCTGCCGAGAGGAATACGAGGAACGAAATGAATTTTCTCTAAATCCAATATGGCGGACGCAACAAGATGGCACACTAGTTATTTTTTCCGCACTCCCCCCGATATGGGTATCAAATGAAAGGGTCTGCCGAGAGGAATACGAGGAACGAAATGAATTTTCTCTAAATCCAATATGGCGGACGCAACAAGATGGCACACTAGTTATTTTTTCCGCACCCCCCCGATATGGGTATCAAATGAAAGGGTCTGCCGAGAGGAATACGAGGAACGAAATGAATTTTCTCTAAATCCAATATGGCGGACGCAACAAGATGGCACACTAGTTACTTTTTCCGCACCCCCGTTATGAGTATCAAATGAAACGGTCTGCCGAGAGGAATACGAAGAACGAAATTAAATTTCTCTAAATCCAATATGGCGGACGCAACAAGATGGCACACTAGTTATTTTTTCCGCACCTTCCCGTTATGGGTATCAAATGAAAGGGTCTGCCGAGAGGAATACGAAGAACGAAATTAATTTTCTCTAGATCAAATATGGCGGACGCAACAAGATGGCACACTAGTTATTTTTTCCGAACCCCCCCCCCGATATGGGTATCAAATGAAAGGGTCTGCCGAGAGGAATACGAGGAACGAATTGAATCTTCTCTAAATCCAATATGGCGGACGCAACAAGATGGCACACTAGTTTGTTTTTCCGCACTCCCCCGATATGGGTATCAAATGAAAGGGTCTGCCGAGAGGAATACGAGGAACGAAATGAATTTTCTCTAAATCCAATATGGCGGACGCAACAAGATGGCACACTAGTTATTTTTTCCGCACTCCCCCGATATGGGTATCAAATGAAAGGGTCTGCCGAGAGGAATACGAGGAACGAAATGAATTTTCTCTAAATCCAATATGGCGGACGCAACAAGATGGCACACTAGTTATTTTTTCCGCACTCCCCCGATATGGGTATCAAATGAAAGGGTCTGCCGAGAGGAATACGAGGAACGAAATGAATTTTCTCTAAATCCAATATGGCGGACGCAACAAGATGGCACACTAGTTATTTTTTCCGCACCCCCCCATTATGGGTATCAAATGAAAGGGTCTGTCGAGAGGAATACGAGGAACGAAATGAATTTTCTCTAGATCAAATATGGCGGACGCAACAAGATGGCACACTAGTTACTTTTTCCGCATCCCCCCCCGATATGGGTATCAAATGAAAGGGTCTGTCGAGAGGAATACGAGGAACGAAATGGATTTTCTCTAAATCCAATATGGCGGACGCAACAAGATGGCACACTAGTTACTTTTTCCGCATCCCCCCCCGATATGGGTATCAAATGACAGGGTCTGCCGAGAGGTATACGAGGAACGAAATGAATTTTCTCTAAATCCAATATGGCGGACGCAACAAGATGGCACACTAGTTACTTTTTCCGCACCCCCCCGTTATGGGTATCAAATGAAAGGGTCTGCCGAGAGGAATACGAAGAACGAAATGAAATTTCTCTAAATCCAATATGGCGGACGCAACAAGATGGCACACTAGTTACTTTTTCCGCACCCCCACGGTTATGGGTATCAAATGAAAGGGTCTGCCGAGAGGAATACGAAGAACGAAATGAATTTTCTCTAGATCAAATATGGCGGACGCAACAAGAGGGCACACTAGTTATTTTTTCCGCACCCCCGTTATGGGTATCAAATGAAAGGGTCCGTCGAGAGGAATACGAAGAACGAAATGAAATTTCTCTAGATCCAATATGGCGGACGCAACAAGATGGCACACTAGTTATTTTTTCCGCACCTTCCCGTTTTGGGTATCAAATGAAAGGGTCTGCCGAGAGGAATACGAAGAACGAAATTAATTTTCTCTAGATCAAATATGGCGGACGCAACAAGATGGCACACTAGTTATTTTTTCCGAACCCCCCCCGATATGGGTATCAAATGAAAGGGTCTGCCGAGAGGAATACGAGGAACGAAATGAATTTTCTCTAAATCCAATATGGCGGACGCAACAAGATGGCACACTAGTTATTTTTTCCGCACTCCCCCGATATGGGTATCAAATGAAAGGGTCTGCCGAGAGGAATACGAGGAACGAAATGAATTTTCTCTAAATCCAATATGGCGGACGCAACAAGATGGCACACTAGTTACTTTTTCCGCACCCCCCCCCCGTTATGGGTATCAAATGAAACGGTCTGCCGAGAGGAATACGAAGAACGAAATTAAATTTCTCTAAATCCAATATGGCGGACGCAACAAGATGGCACACTAGTTATTTTTTCCGCACCCCCCCGATATGGGTATCAAATGAAAGGGTCTGCCGAGAGGAATACGAGGAACGAAATGAATTTTCTCTAAATCCAATATGGCGGACGCAACAAGATGGCACACTAGTTATTTTTTCCGCACTCCCCCCGATATGGGTATCAAATGAAAGGGTCTGCCGAGAGGAATACGAGGAACGAAATGAATTTTCTCTAAATCCAATATGGCGGACGCAACAAGATGGCACACTAGTTTGTTTTTCCGCACTCCCCCGATATGGGTATCAAATGAAAGGGTCTGCCGAGAGGAATACGAGGAACGAAATGAATTTTCTCTAAATCCAATATGGCGGACTCAACAAGATGGCACACTAGTTATTTTTTCCGCACTCCCCCGATATGGGTATCAAATGAAAGGGTCTGCCGAGAGGAATACGAGGAACGAAATGAATTTTCTCTAAATCCAATATGGCGGACGCAACAAGATGGCACACTAGTTATTTTTTCCGCACTCCCCCCGATATGGGTATCAAATGAAAGGGTCTGCCGAGAGGAATACGAGGAACGAAATGAATTTTCTCTAAATCCAATATGGCGGACGCAACAAGATGGCACACTAGTTATTTTTTCCGCATTCCCCCGATATGGGTATCAAATGAAAGGGTCTGCCGAGAGGAATACGAGGAACGAAATGAATTTTCTCTAAATCCAATATGGCGGACGCAACAAGATGGCACACTAGTTATTTTTTCCGCACTCCCCCCGATATGGGTATCAAATGAAAGGGTCTGCCGAGAGGAATACGAGGAACGAAATGAATTTTCTCTAAATCCAATATGGCGGACGCAACAAGATGGCACACTAGTTATTTTTTCCGCACTCCCCCGATATGGGTATCAAATGAAAGGGTCTGCCGAGAGGAATACGAGGAACGAAATGAATTTTCTCTAAATCCAATATGGCGGACGCAACAAGATGGCACACTAGTTATTTTTTCCGCACTCCCCCGATATGGGTATCAAATGAAAGGGTCTGCCGAGAGGAATACGAGGAACGAAATGAATTTTCTCTAAATCCAATATGGCGGACGCAACAAGATGGCACACTAGTTATTTTTTCCGCACCCCCCCGATATGGGTATCAAATGAAAGGGTCTGTCGAGAGGAACGAAGAACGAAATGAAATTTCTCTAGATCCAATATGGCGGACGCAACAAGATGGCACACTAGTTATTTTTTCCGCACCTTCCCGTCATGGGTATCAAATGAAAGGGTCTGCCGAGAGGAATACGACGAACGAAATTAATTTTCTCTAGATCAAATATGACGGACGCAACAAGATGGCACACTAGTTATTTTTTCCGAACCCCCCCGATATGGGTATCAAATGAAAGGGTCTGCCGAGAGGAATACGAGGAACGAAATGAATTTTCTCTAAATCCAATATGGCGGACGCAACAAGATGGCACACTAGTTATTTTTTCCGCACTCCCCCGATATGGGTATTAAATGAAAGGGTCTGCCGAGAGGAATACGAGGAACGAAATGAAATTTCTTTAAATCCAATATGGCGGACGCAACAAGATGGCACACTAGTTATTTTTTCCGCACCCCCCGTTATGGGTATCAAATGAAAGGGTCTGTCGAGAGGAATACGAAGAACGAAATGGATTTTCTCTAAATCCAATATGGCGGACGCAACAAGATGGCACACTTGTTATTTTTTAGTTACTTTTTCCGCACCCCCCCCGTTATGGGTATCAAATGAAAGGGTCTGCCGAGAGGAATACGAAGAACGAAATGGATTTTCTCTAAATCCAATATGGCGGACGCAACAAGATGGCACACTAGTTACTTCTTCCGCATCCCCCCGATATGGGTATCAAATGAAAGGGTCTGCCGAGAGGAATACGAGGAACGAAATGAATTTTCTCTAGATCAAATATGGCGGACGCAACGAGAGGGCACACTAGTTATTTTTTCCGCACCCCCCCGTTATGGGTATCAAATGAAAGGGTCTGTCGAGAGGAATACGAAGAACGAAATGGATTTTCTCTAAATCCAATATGGCGGACGCAACAAGATGGCACACTAGTTACTTTTTCCGCACCCCCCGTTATGGGTATCAAATGAAAGGGTCTGCTGAGAGGAATACGAAGAACGAAATGAAATTTCTCTAAATCCAATATGGCGGACGCAACAAGATGGCACACTAGTTACTTTTTCCGCACCCCCACGGTTATGGGTATCAAATGAAAGGGTCTGCCGAGAGGAATACGATGAACGAAATGAATTTTCTCTAAATCCAATATGGCGGACGCAACAAGATGGCACACTAGTTACTTTTTCCGCACCCCCGTTATGGGTATCAAATGAAAGGGTCTGCCGAGAGGAATACGAAGAACGAAATGAATTTTCTCTAGATCAAATATGGCGGACGCAACAAGAGGGCACACTAGTTATTTTTTCCGCACCCCCGTTATGGGTATCAAATGAAAGGGTCCGTCGAGAGGAATACGAAGAACGAACTGAAATTTCTCTAGATCCAATATGGCGGACGCAACAAGATGGCACACTAGTTATTTTTTCCGCACCTTCCCGTTATGGGTGTCAAATGAAAGGGTCTGCCGAGAGGAATACGAAGAACGAAATTAATTTTCTCTAGATCAAATATGGCGGACGCAACAAGATGGCACACTAGTTATTTTTTCCGAACCCCCCCCGATATGGGTATCAAATGAAAGGGTCTGCCGAGAGGAATACGAGGAACGAAATGAATTTTCTCTAAATCCAATATGGCGGACGCAACAAGATGGCACACTAGTTATTTTTTCCGCACTCCCCCCGATATGGGTATCAAATGAAAGGGTCTGCCGAGAGGAATACGAAGAACGAAATGAAATTTCTCTAAATCCAATATGGCGGACGCAACAAGAAGGCACACTAATTACTTTTTCCGCACCCCCCGTTATGGGTATCAAATGAAAGGGTCTGCCGAGAGGAATACGAAGAACGAAATTAATTTTCTCTAAATCCAATATGGCGGACACAACAAGATGGCACACTAGTTACTTTTTCCGCACCCCCCCCCCGTTATGGGTATCAAATGAAAGGGTCTGCCGAGAGGAATACGATGAACGAAATGAAATTTCTCTAAATCCAATATGGCGGACGCAACAAGATGGCACACTAGTTACTTTTTCCGCACCCCCCGTTATGGGTATCAAATGAAAGGGTCTGCCGAGAGGAATACGATGAACGAAATGAAATTTCTCTAAATCCAATATGGCGGACGCAACAAGATGGCACACTAGTTATTTTTTCCGCACCCCCCGTTATGGGTATCAAATGAAAGGGTCTGCCGAGAGGAATACGAAGAACGAAATTAAATTTCTCTAAATCCAATATGGCGGACGCAACAAGATGACACACTAGTTACTTTTTCCGCACCCCCCGTTATGGGTATCAAATGAAAGGGTCTGCTGAGAGGAATACGATGAACGAAATGAAATTTCTCTAAATCCAATATGGCGGACGCAACAAGATGGCACACTAGTTACTTTTTCCGCACCCCCACGGTTATGGGTATCAAATGAAAGGGTCTGCCGAGAGGAATACGATGAACGAAATGAATTTTCTCTAAATCCAATATGGCGGACGCAACAAGATGGCACACTAGTTACTTTTTCCGCACCCCCCCGTTATGGGTATCAAATGAAAGGGTCTGCCGAGAGGAATACGAAGAACGAAATTAAATTTCTCTAAATCCAATATGGCGGACGCAACAAGATGACACACTAGTTACTTTTTCCGCACTCCCCCGATATGGGTATCAAATGAAAGGGTCTGCCGAGAGGAATACGAAGAACGAAATGAAATTTCTCTAAATCCAATATGGCGGACGCAACAAGAAGGCACACTAATTACTTTTTCCGCACCCCCGTTATGGGTATCAAATGAAAGGGTCTGCCGAGAGGAATACGAAGAACGAAATTAATTTTCTCTAAATCCAATATGGCGGACACAACAAGATGGCACACTAGTTACTTTTTCCGCACCCCCCCCCCGTTATGGGTATCAAATGAAAGGGTCTGCCGAGAGGAATACGATGAACGAAATGAAATTTCTCTAAATCCAATATGGCGGACGCAACAAGATGGCACACTAGTTATTTTTTCCGCACCCCCCGTTATGGGTGTCAAATGAAAGGGTCTGCCGAGAGGAATACGAAGAACGAAATTAAATTTCTCTAAATCCAATATGGCGGACGCAACAAGATGACACACTAGTTACTTTTTCCGCACCCCCCGTTATGGGTATCAAATGAAAGGGTCTGCCGAGAGGAATACGAGGAACGAAATGAATTTTCTCTAAATCCAATATGGCGGACGCAACAAGATGGCACACTAGTTATTTTTTCCGCACTCCCCCGATATGGGTATCAAATGAAAGGGTCTGCCGAGAGGAATACGAAGAACGAAATGAAATTTCTCTAAATCCAATATGGCGGACGCAACAAGAAGGCACACTAATTACTTTTTCCGCACCCCCCGTTATGGGTATCAAATGAAAGGGTCTGCCGAGAGGAATACGAAGAACGAAATTAATTTTCTCTAAATCCAATATGGCGGACACAACAAGATGGCACACTAGTTACTTTTTCCGCACCCCCCCCGTTATGGGTATCAAATGAAAGGGTCTGCCGAGAGGAATACGATGAACGAAATGAAATTTCTCTAAATCCAATATGGCGGACGCAACAAGATGGCACACTAGTTATTTTTTCCGCACCCCCCCGTTATGGGTATCAAATGAAAGGGTCTGCCGAGAGGAATACGAAGAACGAAATTAAATTTCTCTAAATCCAATATGGCGGATGCAACAAGATGACACACTAGTTACTTTTTCCGCACCCCCCGTTATGGGTATCAAATGAAAGGGTCTGCTGAGAGGAATACGATGAACGAAATGAAATTTCTCTAAATCCAATATGGCGGACGCAACAAGATGGCACACTAGTTACTTTTTCCGCACCCCCACGGTTATGGGTATCAAATGAAAGGGTCTGCCGAGAGGAATACGATGAACGAAATGAATTTTCTCTAAATCCAATATGGCGGACGCAACAAGATGGCACACTAGTTACTTTTTCCGCACCCCCCGTTATGGGTATCAAATGAAAGGGTCTGCCGAGAGGAATACGAAGAACGAAATGAATTTTCTCTAGATCAAATATGGCGGACGCAACAAGAGGGCACACTAGTTATTTTTTCCGCACCCCCCGTTATGGGTATCAAATGAAAGGGTCCGTCGAGAGGAATACGAAGAACGAACTGAAATTTCTCTAGATCCAATATGGCGGACGCAACAAGATGGCACACTAGTTATTTTTTCCGCACCTTCCCGTTATGGGTGTCAAATGAAAGGGTCTGCCGAGAGGAATACGAAGAACGAAATTAATTTTCTCTAGATCCAATATGGCGGACGCAACAAGATGGCACACTAGTTATTTTTTCCGAACCCCCCCCGATATGGGTATCAAATGAAAGGGTCTGCCGAGAGGAATACGAGGAACGAAATGAATTTTCTCTAAATCCAATATGGCGGACGCAACAAGATGGCACACTAGTTATTTTTTCCGCACTCCCCCGATATGGGTATCAAATGAAAGGGTCTGCCGAGAGGAATACGAAGAACGAAATGAAATTTCTCTAAATCCAATATGGCGGACGCAACAAGAAGGCACACTAATTACTTTTTCCGCACCCCCCCGTTATGGGTATCAAATGAAAGGGTCTGCCGAGAGGAATACGAAGAACGAAATTAATTTTCTCTAAATCCAATATGGCGGACACAACAAGATGGCACACTAGTTACTTTTTCCGCACCCCCCGTTATGGGTATCAAATGAAAGGGTCTGCCGAGAGGAATACGATGAAGGAAATGAAATTTCTCTAAATCCAATATGGCGGACGCAACAAGATGGCGGACTAGTTATTTTTTCCGCACCCCCGTTATGGGTATCAAATGAAAGGGTCTGCCGAGAGGAATACGAAGAACGAAATTAAATTTCTCTAAATCCAATATGGCGGACGCAACAAGATGACACACTAGTTACTTTTTCCGCACCCCCCGTTATGGGTATCAAATGAAAGGGTCTGCCGAGAGGAAGACGAAGAACGAAATGAAATTTCTCTAAATCCAATATGGCGGACGCAACAAGATGGCACACTAGTTACTTTTTCCGCACCCCCCCGTTATGGGTATCAAATGAAAGGGTCTGTCGAGAGGAATACGAAGAACGAAATGAATTTTCTCTAGATCAAATATGGCGGACGCAACAAGAGGGCACACTATTAATTTTTTCCGCACCCCCCGTTATGGGTATCAAATGAAAGGGTCTGTCGAGTGGAATACGAAGAATGAAATGAATTTTCTCTAAATCCAATATGGCGGACGCAACAAGATGGCACACTAGTTATTTTTTCCGCACTCCCCCGATATGGGTATCAAATGAAAGGGTCTGCCGAGAGGAATACGAAGAACGAAATGAAATTAATCTAAATCCAATATGGCGGACGCAACAAGATGGCACACTAGTTACTTTTTCCGCACCCCCCGTTATGGGTATCAAATGAAAGGGTCTGTCGAGAGGAAAACGAAGAACGAAATGAAATTTCTCTAAATCCAATATGGCGGACGCAACAAGATGGCACACTAGTTATTTTTTCCGCACCCCCCCGTTATGGGTGTCAAATGAAAGGGTGTGCCGAGAGGAATACGAAGAACGAAATGAAATTTCTCTAAATCCATTATGGCGGACGCAACAAGATGGCACACTAGTTACTTTTTCCGCACCCCCCGTTATGGGTATCAAATGAAAGGGTCTGCCGAGAGGAATACGAAGAACGAAATGAAATTTCTCTAAATCCAATATGGCGGACGCAACAAGATGGCACACTAGTTACTTTTTCCGCACCCCCCCGTTATAGGTATCAAATGAAAGGGTCTGCCGAGAGGAATACGAAGAACGAAATGAAATTTCTCTAAACCCAATATGGCGGACGCAACAAGATGGCACACTAGTTATTTTTTCCGCACCTTCCCGTTATGGGTATCAAATGAAAGGGTCTGCCGAGAGGAATACGAAGAACGAAATGAAATTTCTCTAAATCCAATATGGCGGACGCAACAAGAAGGCATACTAATTACTTTTTCCGCACCCCCCGTTATGGGTATCAAATGAAAGGGTCTGCCGAGAGGAATACGAGGAACGAAATGAATTTTCTCTAAATCCAATATGGCGGACGCAACAAGATGGCACACTAGTTATTTTTTCCGCACTCCCCCGATATGTGTATCAAATGAAAGGGTCTGCCGAGAGGAATACGAGGAACGAAATGAATTTTCTCTAAATCCAATATGGCGGACGCAACAAGATGGCACACTAGTTATTTTTTCCGCACTCCCCCGATATGGGTATCAAATGAAAGGGTCTGCCGAGAGGAATACGAAGAACGAAATGAAATTTCTCTAAATCCAATATGGCGGACGCAACAAGATGGCACACTAGTTACTTTTTCCGCACCCCCCGTTATGGGTATCAAATGAAAGGGTCTGCCGAGAGGAATACGAAGAACGAAATGAAATTTCTCTAAATCCAATATGGCGGACGCAACAAGAAGGCACACTAATTACTTTTTCCGCACCCCCCGTTATGGGTATCAAATGAAAGGGTCTGCCGAGAGGAATACGAAGAACGAAATGAATTTTCTCTAAATCCAATATGGCGGACGCAACAAGATGGCGGACTAGTAATTTTTTCCGCACCTCGCCGATATGGGTATCAATTGAAAGGGTATGCCGAGGGCAATTCGAAGAACGAAATGAATTTTCTCTAAATTAAAAATGGCGGACGCAACAGGATGGCGGGCTAGTAATTTTTTCCGCACCCCCCTATATGGGTATCAAATGAAAGGGTCTGCCGAGGGGAATTCGAAGAACGAAATGAATTTTCTCTAAATCCAATATGGCGGACGCAACAAGATGGCGGACGCAACAAGATGGTGGACTAGTAATTTTTTTCCGCACCTCCCCGATATGGGTATCAAATGAAAGGGTATGCCGAGGGCAAATCGAAGATCGAAATGAATTTTCTCTAAATTAAAAATGGCGGACGCAACAGGATGGCGGACTAGTAATTTTTTCCGCACCCCCCGTTATGGGTATCAAATGAAAGGGTCTGCCGAGAGGAATACGAAGAACGAAATGAATTTTCTCTCGATCCAATACGGCGGACGCAACAAGATGGCACACTAGTTATTTTTTCCGTACCCCCCGATATGGGTATCATATGAAAGGGTCTGCCGAGGGGAATTCGAAGAACGAAATGAATTTTCTCTAGAGCCAACATGGCGGACGCAACAAGATGGCGGACTAGTAATTGTTTCCGCACCCCCAAGATTTGGGTATCAAATGAAAGGGTCTTCCGAGAGGAATGCGAAGAACGAAATGAATTTTCTCTAAATCCAAAATGGCGGACGCAACAGGATGGCGGACTAGTAATTTTTTCCGCACCTCCCCGATATGGGTATCAAATGAAAGGGTCTGCCGAGAGGAATTCGAAGAACGAAATGAATTTTCTCCAGATTCAATATGGCGGACGCAACAAGATGGCACACTAGTTATTTTTTCCGCACCCCCCCGATATGGGTATCAAATGAAAGCGTCTGCCGAGAGGAATACGAAGAACTAAATGAATTTTCTCTAGATCCAATATGGCGGACGCAACAAGATGGTGGACTAGTTATTTTTTCCGCACTCCCATGAAATGGGTATCAAATGAAGGGGTTTGCTGAGAAGAATGCGAAAAATCAAATGAACTTACCCTAAATCCAATATGGCGGGCCGCAACAAGATGGCGGACTAGTAATTTTTTGCGAACTACCATGAAATCGATATCAAATGTAAGGATTTGCTGAGAAGAATGCGAAATTTCAAATGAACACCCTAAATCCAATATGGCGGACCGCAACAAGATCGTGGACTAATTATTTTTTGCGCACTCCCATGATATGGGTATCAAATGAAAGGGTTTGCTGAGAAGAATACGAAAAATCAAATGAATTTACCCTTAATCCAATATGGCGGATCGCAACAAGATGGCGGACTAGTTATTTTTTGCGAACTACCATAATATGGGTATCAAATGAAAGGGTTTGCTGAGAAGAATACGAAAAATCAAAAGAACTTACCCTAAATCCTATATGGCGCACCGCAACAAGTTTTTTTCCCTTCCGATGTGTCTGGTTTGGGGTTTGTTTTGCCTCCAACTGCAGCCTTCAGGTTTATTGTATTTCCAGTTTACATCGTTATTTCATGTGAATAGTTTTGTTACCTTTATGAGATTTAGTAGCCCTTTCACAAGATTTTTCTTTGGAAAGGCCTCCTGGGGGTTTTCTATTCCCAGAAGACCGTATCTCCAGTGTGTTAGTGCTGGGCACTCTAGTATAATGTGTCGGGATGTTTCCTCCTCCTCATTACACAGTCTACAAATAGGTTCATCTGAATATATGCCCATTCTGTGTAGATGTTTCCTAAGGTGACAATGCCCGGTTATGAGTCCCGTGACAAGCCTTATCTGATTTCTACTCAATCGCAGAATCTCGTCTGTCAGGACTTTTGATGGTGCCTTTACCATCCATTTACTGTTTGTTTGTCCTGGTATGTGGTTCCAGTAAGACTGGTGTTCTTTATTTTTCCACCGAATCAGCCAGAGCCTCACTGAGGTCTTTGGTATATCACACATTGGTTCAGGTCCAATGAGTGTCGTTGCAGAGCCCTTTGTTATGGTTTGCCAGAGCTTGGAGGGTTTCTAGGCAATCCCAGACCAGTTTTGATTTTATTTTTTTTACATGCTAAAGCTTGTAGGGCTGCCTGACTGTCAGAGTAAATGAGGATTGCTTTCCCTCTATATCCTCTTTCAATATTTTCCCTTAAGCATAGCTCAATTGCATGTACCTCTGCCTGAAATACTGTGGCATATTCCCCTAGAGGTACATATTTTTTGTACCTGGGTTTTTCGCCATAGATTCCCGCGCCAGTTCCACTGTCCATTTTGGATCCATCAGTGTACCACACTAGTGTTCCATCCTGACAGTTGGTTTCTTCTTTTGCTTCCCAATTTAACTGAATGTTAAAAGGTTTTGCACAGTTAGTTCTTGGTGTCATTTCGTCACTTGTCATAAAAAATAATGGATCTGTGATCGTACTTGTTATACTGGCATGACCAAAAGTTGCGTCTTGCCAGTTACCATTACACTTCAACCTGTGGGCCCCCACTCTTGCCTCCGCCTTGATGTAAATATCTAATGGCGGAAGGTTTAATATGGTTTCCATTGCCGCTGTTGGAGTGCTTTTCATTGCACTAGTGATGCAAAGGCTAATCTCTGAAGTTTCGAAAGCTCCAGTGTTGCTTTTCTCTGCATCATTTTGGTCCACCATATAAGTGATCCATAGGTTATGATGGGTCTCACTACTGCTGTGTACAATCAATGTACCATGCAGGGTTTAAGTCCCCATTTGATGCCTATGGCCCTCTTGGCAGCCATTAGTGTCATTTTTCCTTTATTTATGGTTTTCTGCAAATGCGTGTTCCAGGTTAGTTTTGCATCCAGTGTAGTTCCTAGATACTTCACCTCCTGGCTTATTTGCAGTTGCGTATTGAAAAGCCGTGGAATTGTGTGTTTTCCTAGCTTTTTCTTTTTCGTGAAGGGGATTAGCGCTGTTTTACAAGGATTGACTTTTTAGGTCTTCCTTTTTGGCACCATTTCTCCACGATTTTCAGAGCTTGTTGCATTAAGTCTGTTACTGTATTTAAGAATTTCCCCTCTACAAGTATGAGTACATCATCAGCATACCCAAGGGTATAAAAACCATCACTGTTAGGTTTTACTAGCAGTTCATCAATTACCAAATCCCACAATAGCGGAGACAGAACCCCGCCCTGTGGGCATCCTTTGGATATTGACACCTCCATAGTTTCACCTACCAGTGTTGATTCAGCTGTCCTATTGCTAAGCATGTTTTTTTATCCACCTACATGTGGTGTCGTCAACGCCACGCTTTGCTACAGCTGATGTCATTGATTTGAAAGAGGTGTTGTCGAATGCCCCCTCTATATCTAGAAATGCTGCAAGAGCTATTTCCTTATTTCTGTGAGCCATTTCTATTCTCAATATGAGTTGATGCAGAGCCGTTTCACAGGATTTACCAGCCTTATATGCATGTTGGTTTACATGTAGTGGTCTTTCCTTAAGAAAGTTTTCCGGGACATGCACTTCGACTAGTTTTTCCATTAACTTTATCATAAAAGATGATAAAGTTATGGGTCTGTATGCCTTAGCCTGAGCGTAGTCTTTCCCAGGTTTAGGTATAAAGACTATCTTTGATTTCTTCCAGTTTACTGGAATATATCCCGTTGCTAAGCTTGCCCTTAGCAATTTACAAATCACTGGTATCAGGTGTTTTTACCCCGCTGTAAGAGTGCCGGGAGTATACCATCCGGTCCCGGTGATTTATATGGTTCAAATGAGTCAATGGCCCAGCTAATTTTGCTTTGGGTTACAACTTTATTTGCCTGAGACGAGTCCCTCTTTCTAGCTCTGTTGTCAGAGTTCAGAAGATCTGGAATTTTTTTGTTCTCTTTTATCTCACTAGAGTCTGGCAGATGTGTCTGAATTAATATTTCCAGAGTTTCTCTGTCAGTCTCCGTGTATTTCCCATTAGGTTTTAATATGTTCCCTGTGGGATTAATAGGATCTTTTGCTAGGATTTTCTGGAGGCGTGCCATTTCCGAGGTTATTTCCACCTCATCGGTTAGCTTCCTCCAGGAATTCCTTCTAGCCTTCCGGATCTCTTTGTTATATTTTGTCAGAGTGGTGTTATATTGCTCCCACTCACCTGTCTTTTTCGCTTTGTTAAATAAGCAGCGTGTTTCTTTCCTTAGTTTGTCTAAATCTTTATTCCACCAGCTTTTATCTTTGCTGGTGTTTCGACTTACTAAGGGACAGCTTTCATGATAAGAGTTTATTATAGCACCTTGAAGTTGATCAGATACTATCTCTATATCCATGTTGTTTTTTATTTTCCTCTTGACGTTGATTAGGTTTGTTGCTAAAGTCTCCGAATATTTCTCCCAATTCGTCTTTCTCGGATCACGGTACGTCTCCACTGGATTTTCTACGTTTGAGATCTCCATACAGACGTACCTGTGGTCCGAGAGCGACGGTTCCTCTGACACACGTCAATGAGTTTTTTGGGAGCTTATTTTCGGAGACGCAACAGTTGTCAATTTTTTCGCTTCGAGTTTTTGTTACAAAAGTTGGCTCGTTACCGCAGTTCATTAATACTAAGTTTTTAGTTATAATGTAGTCTAAAAGGTACTCACCTCTCGTATTGACGTTGCTACTCCTCCAGGCAGTGTGGTGGGCATTTGCATCCATCCCAATTATTATCTGTAGGTTTGATACCCTACAGTATTCCTCAAGCCTCTCGAGTTCCTCCGATGGAGGTGGACTTGGTGAGTCATATGGCAGGTATGCTGAGGCTATAACGACTTCCGTCCAGTTTCCTGCCATATATAGCTTTAGCCTTATCGCTGCCAGATCCCTAGAACAGAAATTTAGCATCTTTAAGGCAAGTAATTCATTCCTAACTATTATGCAGGTTCTAACGTTTCCTGCTGTTTAGTCGTATACACGGTGGAGACTTTAACTGGAATATATTCGCTAGCGGGGTGGTTAATGATTTTTCAAAAAATTCCTGAGACACGTCAACTTTTAAATGTATTTACCTACATTTTGCAAGTAATATGAAAAATATAGCCCTTCAGGGGTGGCTGAAACCACCCTCGACATGGTTTTTTCAAATGCAACCCTATGGCTTGTGACCCCTCATTGTAAAGCTGGTGGAAAGAGGAGGAATCCAACGCACTGATCAAATTTTAATTTTTAGTATGTTTGTAGGGTTGCATACAATTAAAACAATTTAAAAATTAAATTTATTTTCAACGTAACAATTGTTCAAAATGTGCACCATTCACTTGTTGGCAGCATCCCAGTCTGTGATAGGTTTCGCCCTTACATTATGCAACATTTGCGGTGTTATTTTTCCGATTTCCTCTCTTATCCTTTCCTGCAGATCTGCTATGTTGTTGGGTTTCTGAATGTAAACCCTACTTTTAAGATGTCCCCACAAAAAGAAATCCAGTGGTGTAAGATCTGGAGATCTTGCTGGCCACTCAATATTACCTCGCCTCCTAATTCACCCACCGGGAAAAATTCTGTCCAGATACTGACGAACAATGGCAGCATAGTGTGGTGGGGCCCCATCTTGCTGAAACCATAACCTCTCGTCGGTCAAGTTAGGGTTTAAGGGGGTTTGGAAATAAATGACATAGCACTGGCATTAGTTCGTGCTGGAGTAAACGCAAGTATCTTGCTCCATTAAGAGTGTCATCAAAGAAAAATGGTCCTACAATTATATCTTGTATTATTCCGGCCCACACATTAGTTTTCTGTGGGCGCTGAGTATGAAGTTCCCTCATCCAATGGGGGTTCTCTTCAGCCCAGTAACGACAATTTTGGCGATTTACGTGCCCATTTAATGTAAAAGTAGCCTCGTCAGAGAAAAACTATCCACTCTAAAGATAACTGGTTTTGATCAATACAAGTCATCAATAAATCGCAAAATTCCACTCGTCGATCTGGATCATCTTCAAGTAGCTCTTGAAAAGCTTGCATTTTATATGGGCGTTTTTTCCATATTTAAGTATTTTTAAAACTGTTTTGTGATTAAGATTACTATCACGGGCCAGTTGACGGGCTGGAGTGATTGGATTTTCTTCTAGAGCAAGCAACAAATTCAACTTCGTGTCGTCATCAACAACAGCCTGCCTCTTACTCGGTACTTTCCTGACATGACCCATCTCTCGATATTGTGCCTCAATTTAACTAAATGTACCTTGATTTAGTGGTGGCAAGTCAGGATGCGTTTTCTCGAAACAAGCGAACAACTTCGCATTGAGTTCGCGCCCTATCACCATATCCAATCATCATCAAAATTTCGATTTTTAGTGATTCAGTTAAATAAGACATTTTCACCAATTTGAAATAACACTTCGTTTCAAACTCTGAATACAGCATACAAACTAAATTACTCTTTGCGGCCGTGTAAAAACACTAGCAAAAAATAACAAATATCAATTGTGGCAAAAAATTGCTTGGAATTTTTTGTGGGGACATATGAAAAGTAAAGTTTACATTCCAGAACTAAACAACACACATTTTGAGTACGAAATTGTTGCGTTAAAAATAAATTAAACTATAAAATTACGTTTTAATTGTATGCAACCCTACAAACATACTAAAAATTAAAATTTGATCAGTGCGTTGGATTGCTTTTTCCACCAGCTTTACAATGAGGGGTCACAAGCCATAGGGTTGCATTTGAAAAAATCATGTCGAGGGTGGTTTCAGCCACCCCTGAAGGGCTATATTTTTCATATTACTTGCAAAATGTAGGTAAATACATTTAAAAGTTGACGTGCCTCGGGAATTTTTTGAAAAATCATTCACCACCCCGCTAGCGAATATATTCCAGTTAAAGTCTCCACCGTGTATAATTAATATAATTAATATATAATGACATTAATTTACATATAGACATATAATTTTATAATGACATTAGTCCCATTTAAAAACTCAAGATGGCGATTCCAATATGGCGGCTTAAATGAGCGAATTCCCCCAAAAAATGACACAGAGATAATTGACTTTCAAATTGAGTTATCAGGTCGTAAATGTATTCTCTAGTCCTTAAAATATTTCTAGGTCTCTTTCAAAAGTTCAAGATGGTACCTGCAAAACGGTGACTAAATGAATTTTGAAGGCATTATGTAATGGCTTAGGTAGGAGTAGGTGCGAAAAAATTAAATTTGATTCGTTTAGAGTCATTTCGTTAAGATTTTTTGGGTTTTCTCTTCTGTTGTGTTAATAAAAAAAAGGACTAATCCATAATTTCTAGGTTAGGATATTTTTTTAATAAAAAAGAAGCAGTGGTACTAAAAACTATTATTCGTAACGAATATTTCCCACTAAGAAACTAAGAAAGGTAATTTTTTCCAACTGTGCACCATCTTGAACTTTTGAAGGAGACTTAGAAATATTTTAAGGCCCGAGAGAATAAATGTATAGGTTTTTATAGATAATCCCGTTTTTAAAAATAAAAATTTTGATTATTTTCCATATTTCTGTATATCTATAAATATCTCGACAACAGAATCAAGTAGGGTTTTTGGCGTTGTGAATTCATGATCCTGGAAACGAATTTAGAACGATCTACGCTTCGTAGAAGCGTCCACATTTTGATAGAACTTGCCGGCACTTCAAGATCACTGTGTGTGTAGCACTTTATTATTTGTTGCCTAAAAACACCGTTTGTGATAATATACAAGGTGAGTCAGAAATAATAGGACAAGACTAAACTGGATATACTAGACACCAAAATATTATGATTGAGCTCAACATGCCTTATACCAGGCCTCTCCAACTCCGGTGCTATTGCCGCTCCGGCCGAGCGCCGGGCTGCGACACCGTTGAGCCGAGGGATGGCAGAGACAGCACTAACAGTCCAGTAGGCAGGGAGCTAAAATCAATGCATCAAAATGCATTCTTGCGACATGCGGGCATGTTTTTAGGGATTCCCATATATTTTTTCTCATAGTATACAATGAGCGGGGTCCGTAGAGCAGCATCCGTATGGAACATTGTTTAAATAAACAATTTATACGAAAATTTTCATATTTTCGCATCACTCCGTTCCTGTGCATTTTCGGTATATAAGGTGCAATGAAGAAAATTTTTCCTTATTAAATTTAGAAAATTTTAAACCCAACCGGAAGTCTCAGAGTGCAACTGTTAACTAACAATTGGCTAATAAAGCTGAAAAAGTGCATATTTTTAATTATTTATTTATTCGAAAAGTTAAGCAATTATCAGGCTGAAATTGTAGCCTTATGAAAGCCTCTTGAAAGAGTAGCTATTTGTAACTAGAAGTTACCCTGAAAATGTCAGTTCGATCGGTTAACAATTTTACAAGTAATTATGTAATTACTTACTGTCATTTCTTTATTAACAGTACGATTTTGATCGGCTTAGGCTAGAAAGGTCACAAATCTCTTCTAGTTTCTGAGACTTTTTGAGATTTATAAAAATATTGAAATGGACCAGTTTTATAGCGTTTTATACGCGACCACCTTTTTTGACGCGACGCTAGATGATTAATGATGTCGCGTCAAATAAAACTCTACGCGCTATAAAACTGGTCCATTTCAATATTTTTAAAAAATCTCAAAAAGTCTCAAAAACTAGAAGAGATTTGTGACCTTTCTAGCCTAAGCCGATCAAAATCTTACTGTAAATAAAGAAATGGCAGTATTGTTAATTAAGGCTTCTCCAAAAATTCGATCGTTAATTGTAAAATTGTTAACCGATCGAGCTGTAATTTTCAGGGTAACTTCTAGTTACAAATAGCTACTCTTTCAAGAAATATATGTATTATCAGCCTGATAATTGCTTCTTTTCGAATAAATACATAATTAAAAATAAGCACTTTTTCAGCTTTATTAGCCAATTCTTAGTTATCAATTGCACTTAGAGACTTCCGGTTGGGCTTAAAATTTTCTAAATATTATAAGGAAAATTTTTCTTCATTGCACCTTATATGTATACCGAAAATGCACAGGAGCGGAGTTATATGCGAAAATATGAATTGTTATTTAAACAATGTTCCATACGGATGCTGCTCTACGTACACCGCGCATTGTGTTCTACGCAAAAAAATACATATGAAACCGTCAAAACTCGCCCTATATGTTTCAAGAACACGTTTTGATGATTTTAGCTCGCTATCTACTGGACTATAAAAGTTAAAATTAAATTAAGAAATCTAAAATACCAGAAAACGTTAAAGGTCTGATATTTTCCGGAAAATGGGTCAATTTTTAATAAATACTACTAAAATAATGACACGTATTCTATTTCCATTCTAAATTGAAAATAGGTAGAAAAAAGAAAGGTTGTCAGATATATTTTCTAAAATTGCTAAGCTCGCTATACAAGTATACTTCATACTTCAGTAAACTGTTAGTTCGTGACGTTCTTAGAAAGCTAGTTTGGAAATATTTAAAAAAATACATAGATATAAATTTATTAGTTAGCATTAAAATAAAGTGTTTAAAATTGCTGTAAAAAATAAATATAAATTCAAACAACTTTATGTATATTACTATACTTAAGAAAATTTTGAAGAGCCGGCAATGGCGGCTGGCGGCACAGAGTAAACCACTGGCGTTAACAGCGGTCAACGAGCCTATTAGACTACTTTGCATTTAATACATTGCTAATACTTCTTCGGTCCACTGTGCCATAAAATGTTTACGACGTCGTTAAAATGATTTACGACATTTGGAATTCTGACTTGTTTAAGATGCCAGTGACATGTATTTCAGCTAGGTTTAATAAAACAGACTATTTTTTGAGATTGTCTGGCTAAATGAGCTATAAACTGGACGTTTTCCACGAAAGACCGAACTACTACACTTTTCTCGACGCGCGTTTCGCCAACCAAGTTGGCATCTTCAGGAGAAGATTAAAACTGTTTAATCTTAATACAATTTAGAAGATTATAACTGTTTAATAAAACTGTTTAAAAAATTAAATTAAAAAAGTTAAAAAAATAAAATTAAGTTTTAATCTTCTCCTGAAGATGCCAACTTGGTTGGCGAAACGCGCGTCGAGAAAAGTGTAGTAGTTCGGTGTTTCGTGGAAAACGTCAAGTTTTTTGTTTCTACGCCGAAGGTTCCAGTACCCACTCCAGGATAAATGAGCATTATTTACAGCAAATTATATTACAAAATATTAAGAGTTTTGTATGCAGGCTAATTTTAATCTCCTATATAGATTTGAATGAAAAAAATTTATTTCACAATTTTCGAATTTATAAAAGATATACGCCCATGGAATCATAGAGTCGCACTACTTTTTTTTGTTCCCCAGGCGTATTTATCATTTTTAATTGAAAATAGAAGGACTATACCTCTGGAATGCTTGTAGTTCTGATTTTAATTTGGCTACCAGGTTCCGTCCTTTCGTCACCAACAATTGTGTCATGCGACGAATGTTTGCTCCGCAACGTCGCCGCACGGTCGAGGACTTGATGTTTACGATTGTATGACAAACTAAACATTGGGCTTTTCCGTCGACGTTAGTAAAAAGATATGAATCCTCTCATTGGGAATTAAATGTCTGGCTAGATTGCCCTGGCATTACGATGTCTACGAAGGTCCACTCTGTTAATGACGGACCGATTCTTTTCCCATTAGAATTAGAATCAAGTGTCGCGCGGATCGCGCGCGAGTGTGTGGGTGGGAGAGAGATAGACACAGAACACAATAATATGATGCTGTCTCTGTCGCGCAAAGGCGGCTGCGTTGCGGAGAAGTGGGGAAGGCAGGGGGCAGGCACCGGTGCTGCGAGGTGCAGCACCAATACCACCAATAGCACCAATGTCACAGAATACCACCAATGTCGCTAGTATAAGATATACAGCGTGTTCAAAGTTTTTTATTCTGAAATTTCTCAATAATTAAGAAAGTTTTGATAGTATAAATGTGAAACTTGGTGGCTATGTTTTTTGGTGTGAGAATTACGAATTTTTAGATTATTTTGACGTTGCTCCTAGAGGGCGCTAGTTTCACCGTATTATTTTGGTAAATTAAAACATATTTTTTTTATCTGTTGAGTCATGCGTAAAATAAGTCGATAATCTAAAAGAACGCTCAATTCTATAGTGAAAAGGTACGCTTGTTTAGGTCGTCTAAATCTATCGGTTTTTAAGTTATTTGCATTGAGCTGAAAATGCCTTATACCAATGTCGCTGATTTAAGAGATACAGCGTGTTCAAAGTTTAAATAAACAAAAATACATTGAACCTTTTAAATGCAAAGAACTTAAAAACCGATAGATTTAGACGACCTAAACAAGAGTACCTTTTCTCTGTAGAATTGAGCGTTCTTTTATTACAAGCTTTTATTTAACTTGCAATGTCTGTTTGCTTGTATGTATGTTCGGGTCCAATCTTGCAACTGAATATTAAAGTAGTTATCCTCAACCGATTGAGATGAAATTTTTCATACACGCTTAGTTTGGATGACAATGCATGTTTAGCTAAGTTATGTCATTCTAAATTCAAAATGGCGGACGGTCTAAGATGGCGGAATAGTTATTTTTTGCGCACTCCCATGATATGGCTATTAAATGAAAGGGTTTGCTGAGAAGAAATAAGAAAATAAGATGAATTTACTCTAAATCCAATATGGCGGACCGCCCAATATGGTGGACTAGTTATTTTTTGCGCACTCCCATGATATGGGTATCAAATGAAAGGGTTTGCTGAGAATACGAAAAAAATAATAAAATGACTACTCTAAATCTAATATGGCGGACTAGTTATTTTTTGCGTACTCCCATGATATGGGTATCAAATGAAAGGGTTTGCTGAGAAGAATACGAAAAATAAAATGACTTCACTCTAAATCCAATATGGCGGACCGCCCAAGATGGCGGACTAGTTATTTTTAAGCACTCCCATAATGTGGGTATCAAATAAAAGGGTTTGCTAAGAAGAATACGAATAAACTGACATCTGCGTTCAACCTTTCGAGGAGATGGTGTACTACCGCCCGGCCAAACAGTAAGACTTAGCGGGGTCGTGACTTTACTAATATCAACCTATACCCTAGGCAAATTCTAGCGGTGGTGAAAAAATTTAAAATGGCGAAAAGCAATATGGCCACCATACCAATTTTAAAGAGTTATAACTTGGTATAGATTAGGGATAGTATGAACAGGTTGAGAAACATTTAGATACAAAAACACGACGATAACTAAAAAATAAAAAATAAATTAATATTTTTTTTTTCTAAAAACAAGCTTTTATTTAAATGCTCTAAAAATAAGACAATAAACTTTAAATTGAATCAAACCCATCAATTTATTACATTACACAATTTATACGATATAAAAGCTTGTCACGAGATTTACTTGTGTAGATAAACAAGACTGTAATAATTATGTAACTTGTTCTTGACATAAGAAAATCTAAGAAAAAAGTATGTATTTTATAAAATAGGTAAATACATCTACATAAATAAATCTCCTGACAAGCTTTTATATCATATAAATTGTGTAATGTAGTAAATTGATGGGTTTGATTCAATTTAAAAGTTTATATTCTTCTTTTTAGAGCATTTAAATAAAAGCCTGTTTTTTTTAAAAAAAAGCCTTTATTTTTATAAAGCTATAAAAAAAAATTATAGTTTTATATTATAGCGGTATAAAAAAGTTTTTATTATTAATTTATTTAGATTCTCGACTTGTTTTACGCATGGCTCAACAGATAAAAAAATATTTTAATTTACCAAAATATCGAGGTTTATTGTTTACAAGTTGACATGATTTTATTGGTTTATATTATTTAATTGGTTAATACAATGGAGCATCGATTATCCGAACTAATTGGGAACCAGGGTGGTACGGATAACTGATATTTCGGATAACCGATAATTTAATTATTTGGGGTATATGTACATAATATGTATATGTATAGATAATTAAATAAACAAACAAACAAGCAATAATACAACACACGAATTTATTTTACACTTCAATGTGCACCAAAAAGAAAAGAGAACAACCACTGCACAACGCCCGCACTGACGATGTGACGTTTAGTGTTGCGAAAATTCGAATTAAATAATTCGACTAATTCGATAGTTAATTAAAACTAACTAATTCGATATATCGAGATAAAAATTAGTAGTATTTATTATTTAATAGTAGTACTCCGACGCGAAACGGAATTATGAATTATTGAACTGGTATACGCCATTAGTAATTAATTAGTACTATTAGTATTAGTAGAGGGAACTGCTGAACTGCAAGACTGACTGGAAGAGAGAAGATATAGCAATAGTAATATGGCAGTTACTAGTATCAAAAGGAGATGAAATGCGAGATATTTATTTACTTTAGCAGGGAAAATAATAACTAATAGATATTTCGAATTAATAATAGAATATTTTCGAGAAAAATGCAAAATTGGCAATATGCTAGTTACTAGTTACTAGTATTAAATGTTCTAAGTATGTACTAATAAGGAAATAAATAGAAGCAAGTAACAGGACAAATACTTACATATATAATTATATATACTGGGGGTCCAATATATGCTAATTATATAATCAATTATATATATAAAACAATTATTTTATAAGTAAATGCATATAAATGTCAAACACAAATATAAATATATCTTTTTCAGATGAATCAGATGTAACAAAATAAACAAAACACAAAATAAATAAAATAACAAAATAGTATATATAGTAACTTAAGAGATATTTTGAATTTTAAATTTATTGTTAAATACACTATTTAAGAGAATTATATAGTCCAAATTTTTTGGGTTAAGACGGTTACGGCGATCATTCGTTAATTGTCCTGCCTTTGAGAAAAACTCGTTCTGATGGCACTGAAGTGGCAGGGATGCACAAATATTTTGCCTGTAGGCGGTAAAGATCGGGAAAAATCCCTGAATGAGATTTCCAAAATTCCAGCGGGTTACTTGATCTCGATAAATATGGCAGCTCTAAATATTGACGCAACATCATTGTCCCCGTGACATTTGGTGTAATATGTGACTTCGAGTGTTTCACTTGATCGTCTAGAAATGTCCAAATAGAATCCGAGGTTTCGGCTTCCATAGTAGAAGTAGAAGTATCGGCGGAAGCACTTGGTATTTCTTCTTCACTTTGCACCGATACAATAGAAACTAACTCTTCATGAACCAATGTTTGTGCATTATTTGCATTTCCCGAAACACCAAATGCTAATTTTTTAAAGCGGGGATCTAATAGGGTAGCTTTGGCCACAATTTTGTTACATTCAAGATTTCCGAGTCTCCTAGATATAGAATCGAGTAGATACGTTTTTAATTGATTTGCCACATCTACGGTCACTACCTTATTTTTTAAAGAAACTTGTAGGCCCCTAATTAAAGGAGGTACCATGGAGTGGGTAGGATATTTCTCGCCCGATAAAACCGTAGTTATATCTTCAATAGGTTTTAACAACGGTACACAGTCTGCTATTATTTGCCACTCTGCAGTGTCCAAAAATTCAGGTGCTTGAGGTATGGATGTTATGGCAGCTGACAGCGGCGCTTTTATTTTTAAAAGTATCTCCATCATTATCAAACATGAGTTCCATCGTGTTCTTACATACTGTTTGACCTTAAGAATAGGAAGATTCATTTGAATTTGCATTTCCTTGATAATTTGAGATGCAACCACACTATGTTTGAAATGTCCAAATAGAGACCGGCATTTTTTAATAACTGTATTTAACAAGGGAATATTGTCTAAACTTTCAGTTACAGTTAGATTTAAAGTGTGGGCGATACACGGGTGATGGTGTACGTTCATCTGTCGTATATCATTTTTGATATTTGCTCCATTATCAGATACGACTGTGACGATTTTATTGTTGATATTCCATTCTTGAAAAATAGAATCAAGGGCTCTCGCAATATTTTCTCCTGTGTGATGAACATCTTCCAGTTCTTTGGTGGCTATGTTTCGTGAAACCATCTGGTCATTATAAATAAAATGAATTGTCACAGAAATGTAAGCTTTGTTACTATCTGACGTCCAGATATCTGTTGTTACTGCAACATTTGCCACATCTGTCAGCATGGTCTTAATTTTGCGGCTTTCCTCTTGGTACAAGTTATCAAGCCATACTGATGTTAAAAGTTTTCTACTCGGCAGTTGATAATGTGGATTCAGGTTGTTTGAATAATTAATGAAGCCCTTATTTTCTACAATGGACAGTGGTTGATAATCTATTGCAAAAGAGCTTTGTCAAGTTTATCTTTCTAGTCGCCTCTAGTAGAACCAAGTAACCTGAGTTGGCGAGAACCTTTCGATTTCGATAGAGACTTTCCTTGGTTATTTGCTGTAATGTTAGTGGGAATTGGTATTGGTATAGCGGATCCACCAGGGAATAGTCTCCTTGAATAATTCGATGAAGAGTCAATTTTTTGACTAGGACCTACAACTGATTTTACCACATTTTCATCGGCATCTTCGGGTTCACGTTGCGGAAATATGGAAGCCGGGTGTTTTCTCTTTTTAAATGTTCCTTTAAATTTGATGTATTGCCGGAATATTTAAATTCATTTTTGCAAATATTGCAAGTTACGTTCTTTTTTCTTTTCCCCATTCTTTTTAAAATGCTCCCACACTGTGACGACGTTTTTGGTCCACGCTTCATAATTTCGATATAACGTTTTAATATAATCAATAATACTCAAAAAGAATTGTTTATAAATATTAAACGCACTTTATAATGTTCAAAACACAAATAACAAATTATATTTGTTGTCAACAATCGATGTGTGATCCACGTCGCGGCCGATCTCGGCGATTATTCATTTATTTCATTTCATTGGTGACGACACGTTCAACATATACAGATCGTCTTTAATTTTTATGAAAAAATGAAGAAAAAATGAAAAACGAAACTCATCAAGATTCGCATGTGAATCCCCCGTGCTCACGTGTCACGTCACCACTATGACTAACTAACGCCTAACGAGAACCAGTAACGAACAGTACGAACACGAAATACGATATTGATGATATTAGATATTACCATTACCAATTTCTATTTCTGATTTTTTACGTTTTGTTTACAAAGTATATGGCTATATATGGCTACGGTTCAGATTTCTGCGAATTGTTTAATAGCCCCTAACTGGGACGAATTTATTTATAGGGATAATTTAAATTTATAATTCTACTAATAATAATTCGAATTATTAATTCGATTTTTAAATATGAATTATTACTACTAATTCGATAGTGAAAATAATTATCGATTATTCCCAACACTAGTGACGTTGTCGCGTAGGCCACTCGTGGAGTAGAAGAGGGGGGCGGTTGGATTTGAGGTTGGAACTGAGGTAATCGATGCTCCACTGTATTATAATTATAATATTTATTAAAATATATAATTATTTATTTTTTTTATTTGTCACATTTGTGAAGCGTCGCGGAAAAGCCTGATGCCATCACGCGCAGAAATTAGGAACAAGGATATAAAAAAATCCCAAATTTTTGGGTGATTTTCAAAGAGCTGTAACTTGGGGAAAAATGGTCGTAGTTAAAAAGAAAAAATAAAGGAAATTGAGCTCCAAGTTTCTAGTTTTTGGATCTCTAAATATAAATAATTTTAAGTCTATTTTTGTTAGTGTGTTTTGGAGTTTTTGAGTAATCATAAGAAAACCATTGAAAACAAGTTTTTCGAAATCTTTACTTGTCTTTTAAAAGGTCCACGGACCAATTTTGATAATTTCATCATTAAGGTATTTTAGATAATTTAATTCTCTTTTAATTTGACCTATTTTCGAGCTCTGTACGACGATTTTTTCGCAACGAGTTATCGCCGTTCAAAATCAAAAAAGTCATCGTTGACTTTGGTAATCGATTGCTCGGGAAATAATGAATGTACAGAAAAATGCAAGTAGGTTTTTGAAAACTGCAAAGTTTCCTTTACAAGCTGTAGTGATTATTTTGTTCTAAAAAAATCTTTCGAAACGAAACTGTTGATTGAAAAAGAGGCAAAGCATAATTAGAGATATTTGCATAACTTGGCATAACTGCAAATAATGGATAGACTAAGGATATCGCCTGCAACTTTTCAAAGTTAAAGTATCCCAAAGAGACCCTGATAGTTTCAAAGCGCTGCAATTTTTCTTTCATAGTGCTCGGAATTATTGAGTATTGTTTGTGCTGAAAATCAATGTAGATAGATTTTTCACTTTTTGTTTAAGTTAAAAAGGTTTTTTTTTAGCAATAATCCATATTTGCATCGTTAAAAAACGTTAATTATTGTAAAAAAATAAAAGATTTTTTAACACCTCTCACAATGCTTTATAATCGTAAAAACAAAATTGTTTGATTTTTTTTTTGACCGCTGCAACTGTCTTAGTTTTAAATATCAATTTAGAAATTAATTAAAACAAGTTGACATACCCCCCTACGGATCACTGTATTTCATTGCACAAATCTTTAATTTTTACTGAATCCTTCAGAGTCCAAAACGTTGACACAAGCTTTCATTAAGAAAAAACTTTTTTTTTTTAAACCAACCCACAAACTTATCGATATTAGAAAATTTTGACAGCAAAAAAAATTTAACGATTTTTTTTTTCAAGAAATGTTTTTATTTCGAAATTTTTTTTTTATAAGGTAATTTACTTAAATAGGTCAATTTCGAAAAGTATAAACACCCAAAAAGGAAAATTTCCTTTCTGTGGTAAATACGTCATAGGAAGTTTATTTTGAAGAGAATTTAAGTTTGCTTAAATCTATGTACAAAGTTTCTTATGTATGTAAATTTAGCTTTGTTTAAATATTTTTGTAAAAATATGTTTTATCAGTTCTATGTTTCATTTTAAAAGTGGTTTTCTTTTTTTTTGGATCAGGTTCAGTTCTGTAAATAACTTATAAATCATTCTTATTAAAACAATTAAAGTTAAAAATAAAAATTAATTGAAAACTATTGTTTAATTAAATGTTATCAGAAGCACTCAACATGTGGGTATCTACAAGATGTAAATATTTTCAGAAAGCTCTCTACACAGTAACTGTTGAACTGCGTTTTTTTTAACCCTTAGAGTACCTGCATTTTTTCCCAAAAATCACGACCTTTTTTCACTGAAATTTGGTGCATATTTATAACTGATGTGTTACACAGACTGTCGACATTTGTATAAAGCCACAAAAGTGGCTTTGCCGGTGCTCTAAGGGTAAATAACTCCTAACAGTTTAACCCTTTAACGTCAAAACTACAGTTTTTGTATATCCCTTTCTTTAGCAACGTGCCAAGTACAAGAAACGATGGAACAAAAATCGGGAAATGTCTTTCCGAGTATTTTTGGGGGTGTTCTTTCGAATGGAACCAAAAATATTCATAATAGTTGAAGCTTACCCCTGTTTTTGGCCATTTAAATTGAAAAGAGCACGATTTTTCAGGTCATTTTTTTTATAACATGATTTTTGACTGGAAAAAATTTTCTTTCGACAGAAAACTACGGGAAAAGTGCATTCGAGAGTTGGACTGAAAAGTTATGTACTTAGAAAAAATTAATTCCAACATGGGGTGTCCAATATCTCGGCTAAAAGGACACATTGTCAGGGGAAACATTCATATTTTTTTACTCAAGCCTGGAGAACTTTGGGGCAAAAGTTTAGAAAACAAAAAGTTGGCTCAGTTTGGCCATTTTCCCGTTAGAAAGTTTCAAAAAATTGTCTTTCCTAAAATTTCACAATCATATCCAATCCTTTGGGAAAAAATACACATGTTCTTGGCTCATACTCAATAGAGCCTGCGCCAAAATGGCTGTCCCCAAATTGTCCATTTTTTCATTTCAATGTTCCAAAAATTGGCCGAAACCCAAAATTTCAGGTATGACCGAAAATTCTGGAAAAAATTCGCACGTCTCCCTTAAATCATGTCCAAGAGGTTTTGCAAAAAAAATCCTGGAACCTGTTGACGTTATTTGGTTTGGGGTGTTCAAAAAATGGCTAATCGGTCAAATTGCCAAATCGTCTTCAAAAATTCTGAAATAATGAGTGTCTTGAATTATGTATACTTAACAAATTATAATCGTACCAAAAATACGGTTTTGAATTTTTTTCCGAATAGAAGCTCTATCTCTATTCTAGGCGACTATTTCCGATTTGTTCTTTTTTTGGTCAAACTGTAAAAAATTGTCAATTCGCCTTTGAGCTTGTATTCAGAAAACAATTTCAAAATCGTCCTTTTTGGTACGATTATACTTTGTTAAGTATACATAATTCAAGGCGAGCGTTTTACTGAAAATTATGAATGCCCCCGCATTGATACCGTGCAGGATCACCTCATTCGGTCCGAATTCGTTAAGGAAACGATAGGATGAACTATCGACTATAGGATGAACTATAGGAGTCGACTATCGTTAAAAATTTTTGTTACACAAATTTTCGATCTAATGCGAGCGTTTTACTGAAAACTTATGAATGCCCCTGCATTGATACCGTGCAGGCAAGTCAATTCGTTCCGAATGAGGTAAGGAAACGATAGGACGAACGGGGGAGTCGACTTTCGTTAAAAAAATTTGTTACACAAATTTTCGATTTAATGCGAGCGTTTTACTGAAAACCATGAATGCCCCCGCTTTAATACCGCGCAGGCAAGTCAATTTTGGTCCTAATGAGGTGATCTACAGTCATAAATTCGTTAAGGAAACAATAGGACGAACGGGGTAGTCGACTTTCGTTAAAAATGTTTATTACACAAATTTTCGATTTATTGCGAGTTTTACTGAAAACTATAAATGCTCCCGTATTGATACCAAGCAGGCAAGTCAGTTCGGTCCGAATGAGGTGATCTACGTCTATCTTGTTAAGTATACATAATTCAAGGCGAGCGTTTTACTGAAAACTATGAATGCCCCTGCATTGATACCGTGCAGGCAAGTCGATTCGGTCCGAATGAGGTGATCTACAGCCATAAGTTCGTTAAGGAAACGATAGGACGACCGGGGTAGTCGACTTTCGTTAAAAATGTTTATTACACAAATTTTCGATTTAATGCGAGCGTTTTACTGAAAACCATGAATGCCCCCGCTTTAACACCGCGCAGGCAAGTCAATTTAGTCCTAATGAGGTGATCTACAGTCATAAGTTCGTTAAGGAAACGATAGGACGAACGGGGTAGTCGACTTTCGTTAAAAATGTTTATTACACAAATTTTCGATATATTGCGAGCGTTTTACTGAAAACTATGAATGCTCCCGTATTGATATCAAGCAGGCAAGTCAGTTCGGTCCGAATGAGGTGATCTACAGCCATAAGTTCGTTAAGGAAATTATATATACTCATTATTTCAGAATTTTTGAAGACGAATTGGCAATTTTACCGATTAGCCATTTTCTGAAACCCCCAAACCAAAAAACGTCAACAGGTTAAAGAATTTTTTGCGCAAAACCTCTTGGATGTGATTTAAGTGGGACGTGCGAATTTTTCCAGAATTTTCGGTCTTTCCTGTAATTTTGGGTTTCGGCCAATTTTTGAAACATTGAAATGAAAAAAATGGTCAATTTGGGGACAGCCATTTTGGCGCAGACTCTATTGAGTATGAGCCAAGAACACGTGTATTTTTTCCCAGATGTCTGGAAATGATTGTGAAATTTTAGGAAAGACCATTTTTTGAAACCTAACGGGAAAATGGCCAAACTGGGCCAAATTTTTTGTTGAGAAATTTGTTTAGGACTCTTCAAGCGAGGTGTGTATTTTTTTTTCAGAATTTTTTGGAGTCATTTTCGGATTTTTGAAAAAATGACCAAATTGAAAATGGCCAAAACGTTACCAAAAATTCTGAAAAAAAATCAGGCGTGCTCTTTGGATGAATCTGAACACTTTTTGTTCTCTAAACTTTTGCCCAAAAGTTCTCCAGGTTTGAGTAAAAAAATTATGAAAGTTACCCCTGACAATATGTCCTTTTGGCCGAGATATTGGACATCCCATGTGGGAATTAATTACATAACTTTTCAGTACAACTCTCGAATGCACTTTTCCCGTAGTTTTCTGTCGAAAGAAAACATTTTTCCAGTCAAAAATCATATTACAAAAAAAAATACCTGAAAAATCGTGCTCTTTTCAACTTAAATGGCCAAAAACAGAGGTAAGGTTCAACTTTTATGAATTTTTTTTGTGCCATTCGAAAGAACACCCCAACAATACACGGAAAGGCATTTCCAGATTTTTTTTCCATCGTTTCTTGTACTTGGCACATTGCAAAAGAGAGGATATACAAAAACTGTAGGTTTGACGTTAAAGGGTTAAATTTCCACGTTTATTTCATCAACATGATAATCATTCCGCCATCTTTCAATTTCCATTTTGAAAATTTCGGTAATTTCAAAAGGCAAATTACCGGTAAAATTTAATTTAACGTAATTTTCCCACCTCCAATATTACGTATATATTTCGAATTATTTTTTTTCTTCTAATTCTCGAGGAGGCACCCTTCTCACGAGTTCCAGTAAAGCAGTACTTCGCGGACTCCTGGGTTCTTAGGAGCGCCGTAGAAGCATCTCCTACCGAGGGGCAACTCGAGAAGTTCTACCTGAGGACGGCGCTGCAGCACGTGCGCGGGGCCACGTCCTTCGAGCAGCTAAAGCAGGTGGGGAACGTCCGGTGCGGGACGTTCCCGGAGTGTCGCCTGATGAACCTGCTGGAGGACATCAACGAGTGCTTGGGGGCGGCGGCTCTCAAGCAACTTCCCAGGCGGTTCAGGCAGACCTTCGGCATCGTCTCCTGTCGCGGTGGAGGCGAATAATCCGACGGAGATCGCGTTTCTGTGGCGGAAGTACCGCGAGGACCTCGTGGAAGACTTCCGACGGCGAGGAGTCGGCGGGACGGATTGGCGGGCAGGTTTTCGCGGCGGCAATGAGGGCGGTGGCGCGAACGGAAGGAGGCGTTCAGTTTCCAGACGTCTTGGCGGGGATCATGGAGGAAGAGGATGCGGTGCGGCGTCGACGAGGGACCGACGACGACGGAAGGAACGTGTTCTACGTGGATGGTCCGGGAGGTACGGGGAAGACGTACTTCTACTACGTCCTGCTGACCTGCCTGAGGAGGTTGGGAAGGGGCACAGTGGCTGTGGCCTGGACGGGGATAGCGGCGGCGCTTCTCGTCGGCGGGACGACCGTTCACAGGGCGTTCCGGTTGCCGATCACCATCGCGGAGACGACGGTCGCGGGCTGGGCCGTGGAGCACGCCAGGAGCGACGAATGGCGTCGGGCGGCGCTGCAAGCCGTCGATAGATACCTGCGCGATCTGACAGGTCGACGGGATCTTCCCATGGGCGGCAAGGTGGTGGTGCTGGGAGAGGACTTCCGGCAGACGCTGCCGGTGATTCCGGGGGGCTCGTCACACGGTGACCGATTTTCATCGAAAATTGGACAAAAATCTACATTCAAGCCAATTTTAAAGCAAAATGGACGTTTTTGTGCTCAAATTGTTCTTTGAGCAATTGTCTACAATTTGTGACACCGCTTTTTTTGGATTAAAATAATTGGCCGGCCTTGCCAAACCTCCAAAGTTTGTGAATTTTCCAAAACAAAATATGATTTTTTCGCTGCAACTTCGTCGATAATCAAACTACAAAGTTAAACAATTTTTTTCTTGAAAACGCATAAAAAAAAGCTTTAGTTTGACTTTTTAAATATTAAAAAGTGTCACTCGAATCAAAAGTTACAGGGGTTTAAAAAATACTCATTTTTAGCGATAACAAAACCAACCATATTAAAAAAAACTGGACGATTTCCACGAAACACCGAACTACTACACTTTTCTCGACGCGCGTTTCACCAACCAAGTTGGCATCTTCAGGAGAAGATTAAAACTAAATTCTAACCTACACACTTGCACTATTTATACCAAATTTGTTGCAACGGTTCACTGAACCGTAACTGTCTTTGTTTATCAGAGCAAACAGTGGACTGGTGAGTATCGGACCATTGTCCTTATTCATACTACTGTTACACTTAATGATTTCTAAACTTTCAAAAGCATCCAACTGTCTACTGTTTGTTACATTTCTAATTAATTTTAAATTATTTATGTCTATCCTCTATGTGGTTGTTGTCAAAAGCCTGTTGGGCAACACAATATTTTTCTGATCTGCCATATTTAAAATGAGCCATGTGTTCTTTAAATCTAGTCAATATAGATCTTTTTGTTTGCCCAATATACTTTTGATCACAATCTTTACAACTAATTTCGTATATTCCTGACTTTTCGTTATTGTCGATTTTGTCTTTGGGGTTACCCAAAAGCGTCTGTAGTTTATTTTTAGAATTATAAACCAAATTGATATTAATATTTTTTAAAATTTTATATAGTCCGCGGGTGTATTTAGGTTCATATAGTAATGAAACAAATTTCGAATTGTCAGTATCTCTACGAAAAGTCGTGGAATTGTACAGGGTTCTCTTAAATTTATGCTTCCTTATTAACTTATCTATTAAATGGACTGAGTAACCGTTACTCTTAGCTATATTCTTAATTAATTGTTTCTCATGTTCAAACCTCTCTTTACTGAGGGGGAAATTTAACAAACGGTGAATTAGAAAATTAAAACTTGCCATTTTATGTTGAAAAGGGTAGTGTGAATCGTTGGGAATATATCTAAGAGTCGCGGTTTCTTTCCTATCAAACTCTAACTTATTATCACTATTTCTAATAACTAATACATCTAAAAATGGTAGCTGTTAATTGTGTTCCATTTCATATGTAAATTTTATGGTAGGGAAACGGTTATTTAATTTGGCAACAAAATTATCTAAACTAATTGCTTTTGTATCAAATACCGCCAAGATGTCGTCCACATACCTGAACCAAACTCTAGGGAAATACTCGAATTAATCTTTTACTTCTGTCTCAAATTTACTCATAAAAAGATTTGCAATGAAAGGTGACAAGGAGTTACCCATTGCCGTTCCCTCATGTTGTTGAAAATATTCACCATTATACTGAAAACAATTTTGATTCATACAAATACTAGTAAGCCGAATGTATTCCTTAATAATTGTATCGTCTAAACCATTTAATTCGAGTAATTCCCTGAGGTAGTCCAAAGTTTGCGAGATTGGAACACTTCGTCGAGAAAAGTGTAGTAGTTCGGTGTTTCGTGGAAAACGTCCATATTTTTGTTTCTACGCCGAAGGTTCCAGTACCCACTACAAAAACATATTGCATTTCACAATTCCTCATAAAAATCGGACTTATCTTTGGATCTAAACAATCTTTCTCAACGTTTTAAAGCGCAAATTAAAGCTGTTTACACGTGTTTTTCATAAAACTTTTTAGTTGGAATTTTACCTCGATTTTTCGTCGAGCTACAGCTATATTAATAAAATTGAAAAAACCGCTAATTTTCAGTTTCGCTCACAATTCGCTCAAAATTTTCGTTTACGCTAATAAAAACTTATATTCTAAGTCTGGTTATTACTTATACTTCTTTACAGAAACACTTTCCATCAAGGTTTACGTTCGTAGCCGCAAATCACAAATGAATTTGTCTCAATGATTGTGTTATAATTAAAGCCGGCTAAAGAGCGCGGCGGCCCACACAGTTTTTACACATCTCAACGTAAATAACAGGGTAAGTTTAACACATCTCTTTATAAATTGCAACAGTTTATTGTTTTCATGAATTTTGGTTTTGCACAAGTAGCTATCTTAAAATTTTGATGGCCTGAAATTGAAGCCTCAATAGCATTGGCTAAGAGCTGGTCATGTAACATGCATTCGATATTTCGGAGCAGGGACTTCTACGAAACTGTTTCGTTTTTTTCGATTTTTTTTCAAGTTACTTCAAAAGTACATAAAATAATTAGTACAAAATATATTGTAAAAATGCAAAAAAAATTTTTAAACGATATAAAAAAATGTTCGTCACTTTTTTTATTTTTTTGTTATTAAATAAACGAAACTAAAAACAAAACTATTTCATTTCGTTTTTAGTTTCGTTTATTTATTAATAACAACAAAATGAAAGACTTGAATTTTTTTTATATCGTTTAAAAATTTTTTTGCATTATTACAATATATTTTGTACTAATTATTTTATGTACTTTTGAAGTAAATTGAAAAAATCAAAAAAACGAAACAGTTTCGTATAAGCCCCCTTGCCAGGAAACAGGGAAAGAATGTTAGATGAGCAGCTCATGGCCAACTATTGAGGCTTCAATTTCAGACCATAAATTTTAAGATGTACACATATTTTTATTTTTTATCATATTATGATACATTTAAATTATATTGTGACAAAAAGTGTTATAAAATGTATACCAGTAAAAAATAAAATTTTCCATATTATTATAACACAATCATTGCCTGGTGTGGATACTGGAACTTTCGGCGTAGAAACAAAAAACTGCTTTTCCACGAAACACCGAACTATACACTTTTCTCGACGCTTTCGCCAACCAAGTTGGCCTCTTCAGGACAAGATTAAAAACTGCTTTAATTTTCTCCCTCAGAACTGGTGCGAAAGCGCTCGAGAAAATGTAATAGTTCGTTTGTTTTTTTTTTTACAATCATTGAGACAAATTCATTTGTGATTTGCGGCTACGAACGTAAAACTTGATAGAAAGTGTCGGAAAAGAAGTAAAGTAAAACGACTTAGAAAATATACGTAAAGAAATTTTGAGCGAATTATGAGCAAAACTGAAAATTAGCGGTTTTTTCGTTTTTATTTTATAGCTGTAGCTCGACGCAAAATCAAGGTAAAATTCCAACTAAAAGTTTTATGAAAAACACGTGTAAACAGCTTTAATTTGCGCTTTAAAACGTTGAGAAATGTTGTTTAGATCCAAAGATAAGTCTGTGTAAGCTGTCAAAAGTAAGTTTTTATGAGGAACTCTGAAATGCAATATGTTTTTGTTATCGCTAAAAATGAGTCTATTTTTAAACCCCTGTAACTTTTGATCCAAGTGACACTTTTGTAATGCACTTTCAAGAAAAAAATTGTTTAACGTTGTAGCTTGATTATCGACGAATTTGCAGCGAAAAAAAATCAATTTTTCTGGAAAATTCACCAACTTTGGAAGTCTGGCAAGGCCCATTATTTTAATCGAAAAAAGCGGTATCACATATTAGACAATTGCTCAAAGAACAATTTGAGCACAAAAACGTCCATTTTGCTTTAAAATTGGTTTGAATGTAGATTTTTGTCCAATTTTCGATGAGAATCGATCACCGTGCGGCGCCCTCGAGAATTGAGAGTATCCGATCCTCTTTCAGAGGGGCGAGGATGGCTACTCGACGGATCTGCGGCACCGCGACGACGAGCAGAAGAAGGGGGCGATGCGTGGGAGGCGAACCAGCTGTGGTGGTACCGGCAGAATCTGGCGAATTTCAGGATGGCGATGGCGGCGAGAGAGGCGGTATAACCGACGGGGGATCGCCGCGGGCGGAGCGGCCGGAGCGGCGCCCGAAGACCGCGTCGGGAAGGCGTACGTTCTGCCGTCATGTGCACGTGAAACCCGAACTGGCCCAAGATCGTCGCCGGTCTGGAGGGTAACTAGAAGTGGCAGGACAGGCCGGACCTCGTCTGCAGGGTGTTCAAGAGGAAACTCGACGAGTTCATCGACGACATCGTGCACAAACAGCTCTACGGAGTGGTGCTGAACTACTCCTACGCCGTCGAGTTATCCGAGATGAGCTGGTGGCGGACGACCGGCTCGAGGACGCGGAGGCGGTGTTCCAAGGCGTACCCGAAGGACTTCGGAGAGGCGACGGCTCTCAACATGAGGCGGGATGCCGGAACACAGGGGGCCGATGGACGGACGGACGGTGACAGCGTCCTGGACAATTGATGGGTGGTGCCCCATAATCCGTACGCCTCGGCCAAGTACGATTGCCATATAAACCTCGAGGCGTGCGGAAGCCACTTGTCTACGAAGTATCTCCACAAGTCGGTGCACAAGGGTGGCGATATGGTGGACATAGAGATTGCCAGAGGAGAAGACGGTGACGCGGGCGGAGAGAGGCGCGTCAGAGTCATCGACGAGATGTAGAAGTACGTGGAGGGGCGTTGGGTGAGCGTCATGGAGGCGACGTGGCGCCTCTTCGAATTCAAGACGCACGACAGATCGCATTCGGTGATGGTGCTGCCGGTGCACTTGGCCGACGAAGACGAGGTCCTCTTTCGGGAGGACGATGACGACCAGGAGGTGTTCGAGAGGAGGCTGGGGGCGCCGACCAAGTTGGAGACGTGGTTCGCGCTGAACGGAGAAGACGCGCCGGTACAAGTACGTCGAGATTCCCGAACATGGAGCAGAAGCGCGTGGCGTCCTAGGAAGCAGGCGGCGAGGTGGTCGGGAGCGTCGTGGGAGGTGTCTCCTACCGAGGGTCAACTGGAGAAGTGGAGGGAAGCGCTGTTGGAGGACAGGGTGTCGAGGGAGATTTTGGAGAGCGGGTGAATCCCCACGTCAGATGATGATGAGGGATGTAATCGACAGGGACAGGCGCGCCGGCGTACCGTTGCAGGAAATGGTACTCGCGTTCATGAGGGACGGCCGCCTGAAGGAGACGAGAAGGGTGTACAACCTGTCGGAGCGTGGCAACGAGATCGCCGCGATCTTTCACGGAGAGGGGAGCCGCCGTTCGACGTCGACCTCGAGTTGTATCCGAGGAGGGTGGACGAGTCGGTGCTCAACGGACCAGAGGTATGCGTATGAAAGATGAATATAAGAAATGTATGAAAGGTATCGGTTGCAGGTGCGCGCCGGCCGGTTTTCGAACCTGCACCACGGATGGAAGCTGCTGCAGCAGTACTTGCTCTGCTGGTCAGCGGAGGATCTACGTTTTGCCGGCCCCATTCGAGGGGGGCAACAGGGGCAGGCTGAGGCATCGTCGGTGGTGGCGAAGCGCGGCAAACCCGATCTCTTCATCACGGTCTCCCGCAGCCACAACTGACCCGAGACCGTTGTCGTTCTGAAGGGTAACCAGAAGTGGCAAGACGGGATGGACCTCGTTTGCAGGGTGTTCAAAAGGAAGCTCGACGAGTTCATCGAGCAACGACATCGCCCGCAAGCAGTTCTACTGGTTGGTACAGAACTACTCGTTCGTAGTCGAGTTCCAGAAGCGGGCCCTGCCGCACGTCCACATCATGGTAACGCTGACGGCGGAGGCGACGACCCTCAACATGACGCGGGCGACGGGGATGCCGGAATACAGGAGGCCGATGAACGGGAGGACGGCGCAGATAGAAGATCGCGTCCGGGACAATCGATTATGCAACTGCCATGTCAACTTCGAGTGTGCGGTCGGAAGCCTGTTGTCCATGGAATATCTGCACATTGGTATGTCTATACATACCAATGTATAGATATAACCGTTTCAATCCTAATTCTATTATAATTAGGATTGAAACGAAAAGTAACTGACACTTCACCAAAAAAAAATTGCTTTTTGTAGAGGAGGCTGAAAATATTTAATATCGTTTTTTGGCAACAATTTAAAATTATTGCTACATTGTTTAAATAATTCGCAAAGGTGCGAAAAGCAGGTTTTTTTGAAATAAAAAAGAGAACCGTAAACTATACAAAAAATGTTTCAGATAAAAAATGTAAAACTAGTAAAAAAATCCTACAAAACCCAACAAGAAATGTGCAAATCGGTTAATTTGTTTATCTGCAAAATTGAAAAAAAAAACGTCAAAATGGACCCTTATTTCAGTGTCGGGCAGTAGCTAACTACATGAGTAGCTAACTACAATGACAGCTACTCGATTAAAAGTAACGTAGCTACAACTTTCAACCTTACTGCTTGTAGTAATTAAGTCGAAATACTGATTGGCAACTGCAAACTACATCTTGAGTAGTTACAAACAACAACTACAACTACTAGCTGTAGCTGCTTGCTGCAACTACTTTAATGGAAGTTACAGTAGCTGTAGTTTGAAATAATAGCTACAGCTAGTAGTTGTGAAAAATGTAGTTGCGGCTATCAGCTCCGGCTAGTAGCTGTAGCTGTAGCTATAAGCAAACAGCTACAGCTACACATGATTTACTTACTCGAATCGCCGAAAAATGGAGAAACCATATGTATTAACAAACAAACTATATACATAGTTCTGTTAAGAGAGATCGAATTAGTTATGAGTGTTTGGAGAGTTATCGAATTAGTGACTATTAGTGAATGACTTATGTAGTTTTAAAATTTCCATGGTCCATCTCTCCTGAAACAGGAGGAGAGATGGACCGGAGAATTATCGCGGAATGAAACAAAGCAAACTGTTACTTTTTAGGTTACATTTACTTCAAACATATAACGAGACAATGGCATACATAAAATTGTAAATAAAATTTAAGTGCTCGATTGACTCGACAGAGTACAAACACACGAATAATTTATGAGGGTATCCAAAATTACATTTGGAAATAACTTACTGTAGCGAAAACACTTCACCTTACCGACGCATCTCGCAGAATAAACGGTTTACAATGCAGTTTCTGTTGCTATTTTACGGTATATCACGAGTGTCTGTCTCTCCTACTGGGCCATCTCTCCTTATCTATTTTGTATTTGACGGTTTATTTTTAAGAAAAAGGGACACTGGTAAAGGCTAAAAATGGTTTTTAATTTCTGTTGATCCTGTTATCAATAAATTCTTACATAAATTAAGGGGGTATTCCGGTCATTCAGCCTTATTTCACAGGTTTTTTTTCGGAATATTTTATAAATAATCAATTGGACATTTTGCAGTAAAATTTTTATTGTCTTTTTGTAGCTAATACATAGATCATTTACGTATTTTTATAACTAAAAAAAACGTGTTCTCTATTACACAACACCGGACTTCCCTATGACCAAGAAACATGACTCCACGGTGGACACGATAGCACTTGCTGTTGTTATCTGAAATACGAAAATGAAACGCCATTTTAATTGTGATACTTGTGGTTTTAGCCCAAACTAGAATCTTATTTATTTATGCAAAATTATGCAAGATGTGCATGTTTAAACAACTTTTTCACATTTTTCGCTTTTTTTGGCCATTATAATTGTTATTAAAAATCGATCAAATAAGATATCCTAATAATCCTAGTTCGGGCGACAACTATATACAGTAAGCGGCACCCTAATGCGTACATAGCCGAATGAAGGGCAATTGATAATTTAACTTCTTTATTGAACAGATGTAAACATGAGGTGAGAACCAATCGTGATCTAGTCGCTAGCGCAGGCGTATGAAAGGCAATTCTAAAATTTGAAATACCATTTTATATTTTATTCTGGTCTAGTGCCTGATTAGAAAAGTGCGTTATTACGAGCGTATTGTAGAAGCACTACATACATTCATAAAAATAAAAATGGTTATTTATCACATTGACCAAAAAGGTCAAATAATTAAATGGTATTTTGGTGGTCGGTCTGTAAGGGATATTAATATCGTTTTTAACGAAAAAATTTCCCAATAGGCGAGTCCCCGAGCGCTGTCGCAGTTTGAATTTTACATGCGCAGATGCTACTAACATGAACATGGTGATTACGTCAGATTTCGGCGAATATCAACAGAGGCGGGCTCGGTCGTTATTATTACAAAACGATAGTTCACAGAAAATTAAAACATACTAAGGGGCTAACTATTACAAATGGAGCCGTATTTAGCTGTGGTAATGTTAGTGGTCCCGAAACATGGCACTTAAAAGAACTTACCCACGAAGCTCATAAAATTTCGACCTAAAAAATGCGAAGAAATTTGATTCACAAGTTATAAAGTTATAATGACAGTTTTTAATGACCAGTTATAAAAATGGGGCATACAGGATCCGTGTTGTTGCCATAGATCACAAGTCGGTGATAGCAGTACACTATTGCTTTCTTCGTCTCTTGTTAGACAATTGCGGTTTCCTTACAATTCATTAGAATTTACTTCATCAATTTTACCTTTAAACCGACCAAATATTCGAGTCTTACTTGCCAAATTTTTATACCTGCCAAACGGATATTTGGATACAGGTGAAGCCTGCCCTTGAAGGAAGACTCGTTTTTCCAGGGTATACCTGTTCCAAATTCCTGCTCCCGTAATACCTGTTTTGAGACAAGGAAGACTCCAAGATTCCGTCAGATTAAAGGTAAAATTAATTAATCAACACAAAATCCGTTGTAACAAAACTGCAACTGTTTAACAAAAGACGAAAAAAGTTGCAAAAATATGCCCTGCAAAATATTATACGCTAGTTAAAAAGTAATGTTACTCTTTGTATCAAACAATTTATGTCGTTTTTTTTATCGTCGGTTTTTTATGTCGGTTATTTATCGTAACAACTGACATTACCACACCTAAAGGTGCCTAAATACCGTCGTGTAATAGTACACTTCATAATACGTTTATTGGAATATTCACTAATGTATTCTGATGTATTTTCTGTGTATCGCTTTGCAATAATAGTGACCTGAGCCCGACTCTGACCTGAGCTACGATTCGCCGTAACGTTGCTCTATAAATTTCCGCTAAAAACCCCCACTAAAACCAAGCCCCGCCGGCCCAAGTGAATTCGCCTAACTATGACATAAAAATGTATCATTTAATATGTTGTTAATATCCACCTATGTACGCATTAGGCTGCCGCTTACTGTATATTCTTAGTCAGCCTGAAAAAATTACAGTCCGATCGGGTCATTGGAACCCGAGAAATCATGTACACCAGTTTGAGAAACGTGATTTCGAGATGATGGCGATTGAAGTTTTGTAAACAGTTTACTTATAAACAATTAGACTTACGATTAATCTGCTACGCCTGGTGCATACAGTGTTCCCGCCAGTTCATCGAAAGCAGATTGTTGTGCCATTTTCTCCTCGAGGTGTTCCATGTTCCAAATTTCTACCTGGTTAAGGGCCCTATTGTGAGCGCGCGCCGGACCCCAACGGCGTTGAGTTTTACGAGCCGCAGGCGACATTCTTTTCAGCTGAATAACTTTCATAATTCGAATTTCAAGAAATCCTTTTGCATTAATTGTTGCATTCATATGGCGTACAAGAAATAAAAATAAGCAAACAAAAAAATCAAATTTTTAAAACGCGATGACCGGAATACCCCCTTAAAAAAAGAAAGCATCCATAAATTATTTAATTAATTTCCTAATTAATTAATTCGTATTGTTACCAATAATTCTTCTTATTCTTATTTCTGTTTAGAATATTTTTTAGTGAATAATTTAACTAGATTCAATAACTAATGTACATATTGTCTCATTAGTTTTCGACAACCGTATCGACAGAAATTAAATACCTTTTTTGGTTGTTACCACCCTCATTTTTTCCCCTTAAAAATAAATCATCAAATAAACCAGAGAATTGTGAAAAATGTTGAGTTGCCGATAATTTCCAAAAATAGTACTGCCATTGTTTACAAAAAAAAAAAAACAAATTTGTATGGTTTAATGCCGCCTTGGTAATCGATTGAAAATATATTATATATCTAAATTTTCAAATTTATCCAACGCCCTGTATTAAAACCTAATGAAAAGTGGTACAGTCCAGTTTACGGTGGTTCTAAGTAAGAATCCGGTGTCAATTATTTGTTTTTATAATAATATTATTATAATTATAATTATAATAATATTATAAATGAACTCCTAGTTGATCATGACTTTACTCCACGGAATTAAATTTAATAATTTGAAGGGTATACCTCTTCTATCAATAAACGATGGAAAATTTGATATTTTCAACAAAAATATAAAAATTCCAAGGCGAAACAAACTTTCACCACTTTTTATGTCTTCAGAATGCTGCAGAGAGCGCTCTCTACAATTTACACCAGACGATCTGCAAATTAAAATTCCTCTACTTAAAAAAACCCAATAACCGAATTTTGTGAAAAAAATATTATTTTTAAAGAAGTTATTTACGAAAATTGAAAATAAAATTATAATTTAACTTTAATATCCTGTATGTATAGATAACTGCTGGATTAGGGAAAATTATTGCTAATTTTAATTGAACTATGTACGTGGTAGGTACGTACCTACCTATTTATGTATATTTCTGTACATACCTGAATTCTCACGTTTCGGCATGTACCGTTTGTAGATTTGTGTTGTAACAAAACGACAAAATGGGCAGGCAAAAAGCTATTTCTAGTTTCAGTTTTAGAATATCCTTTATTTCGGAGAAAGCGATAGAGACCGCCCAGGATATCTCGTAAATCTCGTTATTGTGTCAATTTTTAAGATAATTAAGAGCGTTTACTAAATAAGTTGTTTCGGCCGTGACGAATTGGGTTCTAGAGGATTTTTTGTAAATTGTCTCATTCCGGGAACTCACCCAAGTGGTACTTACCACATGTGGCCATGAGAAGGGCCAAGGCGAGTGGACAGAGCATCGCCGGCCAGGGGCGCGCCAGAATTAAACTTGCGGGCGGATACGACCGTCGAAATGAGTGATACAGAGAGAAATGATTCAGTGAAAATGTATGTAAATTAGATATGGGAGGTCAGGCTACTAAATACTTATATATATGTAAATCCTTGGTCACACCGTCTATCGCGGAATGTCGAAGGTTGTTAATGGAAGATCGGCTCAGAACCGAGGAGAACCTTGACGTCTGCTACGCCACTGGGTGGCTATGGAGACGTAAAGGTTCGCTATGCTAGTGGGGTGAATTAGGGTCTTTTCTATAAAATATACCATGTTCATAAAAACGGGATAAACCCGAAAAACTTCAGTTCTTTTCTTCCGCTCCATGGTTTCTTACGTTGTCGTGTTGGCTCTGATTAATCCTTGAAGTTTGCTATTATTATTGTATTTGTTCAGGAATATTATATTGTATGTGTTGATCAAAGCGCCTTCAAGTATTAATTAGTTATTATCGGGAATAAGACGTGTGACTGGGGATTAGTTAACGGCAATTGTTATAGTTTGTTTCGATTAAATTAAACTCCCCTACATATGTGTACGTATGTGTTTTATTTCGCGCCGGACTACCAAAGGGGACCTAACACCTACAGTTGACCAATTAAGGCGTTATCAGGTAAGTTAATGTTTTCTCTTGGACGAATTAATCAACGAACCCACATTTCATAGGTGTGCAGATTTAACAAGACCGCTCGGTAAATCTGGAAGTAACAAATAGGAATCCGCGGGGTCGCGAGTAATTCCGTGTGCCCCTGGATGGCACCTGTTACAGTGTAAATACGTGACAAACCTCTGGTACAGCCTATTTGATTTCTGCTAAAAACACCCGCATAATGGCTTGGTTTTCCCAAACTGAACTGAGGTTTGGTTTTCCCCTAATTCAGTTTACAACTGTTTATTGGAGACTGGATTCGGGGAACCTACCTACCTAACTAGGCCTATGTCTAATTATTGGTTTAGGGGACTTTACTTTCCGTATGGTTAGTCAGTCTCCGACAGTCCATCTTTGCCGTTCACCGGCTCCAGACCGGAGTCTATCTCCGCGTTTTACCGGACTTCCCCGGTCTCTCATATCTTGTAAATATGTAAATAAATAACTGTACATATAGCCGATTAAAGTGCTTTACTTACCACACCACCCTCGCCATAGTAGTTTTTTTGGCATTTGCACGTGTGACGTTTTATTACTAAGGTAATGCTGACGCCGACGACATAACCACCTCGATCACACAAATAATAGTGCCAGAGTCTGCCAGACGGTCGGGCTGGCAGATTAGAGCCCCCGAAAGACCCGCCCGCCGCGCGCTGCTGTTTTGCGGCACGATCGGCCAACCTAACTCTACGAATTGTTCTCTGACTCGTTTCCACGAAAAAAGGAAACCCTTTATTTTTTTCGACGCGCGTTTCGCCAACTAAGTTGGCATCTTCAGGACAAGAATCTTTTCGTAGAGATACTGACAATTCGAAATTTGTTTCGTTACCATATGAACCTAAATTCACCCGCGGACTAGATAAAGTTTTTAAAAATAATAATATCAATTCGGTTTATAATTCTAAAAATAAACAACAGACGCTTTTGGGCAATCCCAAAGACAAAATCGACAATAACGAAAAGTCAGGAATATACAAAATAAGTTGTAAAGACTGTGATCAAAGGTATATTGTCAAACAAAATATCTACTTAAAAATATTGAAGAACGGAAAGATCTTGTGTCGACCAACATGCTTTTGACAACAACCATAGGATAGACATAAACAATTTAAAATTAAATAAAAATGTAACAAACAGTAGGATGCTTTTGAAAGTTTAGAAATCATTAAGTGTAACATGTGTAATATTATTAAGTGTAATATTATTAGCAATATCCTTGGGAAAAGTGAATATCATGTTGAAGACTCATGGCAATTCTGCGAATTTATAAAAAATCAAACAATTCCTAAAAATCACATAATTATGTCACTCGATGCTATATCACTATACACAAATATACCAACAAACATAGAAATAGAATGTATAAAAAAGCATTGGTCAAAAATTGCTGAACATTCCCCAATTACTAAAAAAATATTTTATCAATGGTATTACACTTTGTCTAAACTCAACTTTTTTACATACAATAATCAAAGTTACTCCCAAATTTCGGAACTGCCATGGGATCGCCTATTTCAACTACTATTGCTAATCTTGTAATGGAAGGACTGGAAAATACAATCCTACAAAAATTAAACTACAAACTAATTTTCTACGAAAGATACGTAGACGACTGCCTGATTTGTCTCCCTAAAGATAAAGTTAAATATACACTAGATAAATTCAATACTTTTCATAATCGTCTACAGTTTACAAATGAACTTGAAGAAAATAATAGCATTAATGTTCTAGATCTCACCATTACATACAACAAACAAGGAACAATTGAAACTAACTGGTATACAAAAAAAAATTTGGTTAGAAAGATATCTAAATTACAATTCTCATACACCTACTACATACAAAAAAAGCGTAGTCAATAGTCTAACTGACCACGCAATAAAATTATCACACCCAAAACACAGACAAAAAAAATTAATGAAAATTAAAAAGGTACTTAACTCATACCCAAAGCATTTTTACAACCCCATAATTAAATGTAGAATACATTCAATTTACAATAATAATATAAAAAGCCCAAAAGAAAACAATAACAAATACATATCAATGCCATATGTACCCACACTATCTGAAAACATATAAAATATTTTCAAAAAACATAATAGCACTATAGCCCATAAACCGTTCAATACTACAAAAAAATTATTCACAAAACTGAAACCCAATATCGAAAAAAATGAAGAAACTAATACTATATATAAAATAAATTGCCAAAACTGTAACGGGTGTCTCAGCTTTTAGTTTACAGACTTTATCTGCTCACCCAGGATAGTTAGCAAAAAACTTTATATATAAAAGTTACTTGAATTCATAAGGCCTATAAAATGACATATTCCGATTGACATGTGCTAGTGACCTTGAGGTTATGTCAGTGTCAATATAATTTTTTTAAATACAACACCCTGTATTTGTCGGCATTTTTGTATTTACCGAACAATTCTACACATATTTCATGTCACATACCCTATACCTATCTTCAACCGTTTTCGAGATTTTCAAAGTCAAACAATGATACGTGCAACACGCAATAGAGGATTAATAGGCCGTTTAGAAGCTTGTGTCCAAACTGGTGGAGCTCAATTTGAAAATTTATTAAACTAATTGCTTATAATTACTGAAATATCCCATTGATCTGATTAAAATTACTTTTAACAATGCCTCTCAATTATTTCAAAACTGACAAGGCAAACTGAAAATTCTTTGTATTGTAAAATAATAGCTGTTTGACTTTGAAAATCTCGAAAACGGTTGAAGATAGGTATAGGGTATGTTACATAAAATATGTGTAGAATTGTTCGGTAAATACAAAAATGTCGAAAAATACAGGGTGTTGTATTTAAAAAACATATTGACACTGACATAACCTCAAGGTCACTAGCACATGTCAAACGGAATATGTCATTTTATAGGCCTCATGAATTCAAGTAACTTTTATATATAAGGTTTTTTGCTAACTATCCTGGGTGGGCAGATAAAGTCTGTAAACTAAAAAGCTGAGACACCCAGTATATATAGGTCAGTCTAAACAATATCTACATAAAAGAATCTATAGCCATAAATACGATATTAGAACATTAAACCAAAATTCCACCGCCCATACAAAACATGTCATAGACCAAAATCATATGTTTGATTTTGAAAATATACATATATTGAAAAAAAGAACAAAGTTACTATAAACGAACAATTCAAGAAATGATGAAATTAAAAAGCATACAAACTCAATAAATAGCCGCACAGATATAGAGAATTTAAGTGAAACGTATTTTAACCTAATAAAATAAAGAGCTCAATAATTATACAAATAATAATCTATTAATTATAATAAAAAAACTCGGCGAAATGCGCGTCGAGAATAAAAAAACTTACTCGGCGAAATGCGCGTCGAGAAATATAGTATAGTAGTTCGGTGTTTAAAAGTCTACACGTTAAAACGGCAACCTGGCCACGAAAAATTATCACTAACACAAGATTTTGTCAAATTTTACATCTAAACAGTCTAAATGACAAACCAAAACGTATCAAAGCCGTCACGCAGGTATTACACAGGACCACAAATTTGAAAAAAAAAATTGACAAGAACAAGACCATGATTTCTATATATAATTTTGGCGGTAGAATCCGAATCCGTTGAGGTTTTTTTACCCATCACTCAGGATTTTTTTTAAAGCAAAAAACTGTCTAAAATCGTTTAAAACACAGCCCCACAAAAAAAATTCGCTTCCACCAACGAAACCTAGTACACCCTAGGTTTTTGGGGTCGCTGAATCCGAATCCGAGGTCGGTTTGTCAGTATCAGGTCGCGTTAAGGTCATTTCAAGGTCAAATAATTAGATTTCGACAGAAAATTTTGAAAAAATGTAGACAGGTTTTTTTGGGGTCGCTGAATCCAAATCCGAGGTCGGTTTGTCAATATCAGGTTGTGTTAAGGTCATTTCAAGGTCGAATGACCTTTTATGTTAAGGTCATTTCAAGGCCAAATGACCTTGCAATGACCTATAACGCAACCTGATATTGACAAACCGACCACTGATTTGGATTAAGCGACTTCAAAAAACTGGATACAACTTTTTTTTTTAATTTCTGTCAAAATCTAATGATTTGACCTTGAAATAACCTTAACGCGACCTGATACTGACAAACCGACCTCGGATTCGGATTCAGCGACCCCAAAAACCAAGGGTGTACCTACTAGGTTTCGTTAATGGAAGCCAATTTTTTTTTTGTGGGGCTGTGTTTTTAACGATTTTAGACAGTTTTTTGCTTTTAAAAAAAATCCTGACGTGATGGGTAAAAAAGCTCGACGAATTCTGATTCAACGTCCAAAATTACATAAATACAGTAAGCGGCACCCTAATGCGTACATTGCCGAATGAAGGGCAATTGATAATAATTTAACTTCTTTATTGAGCAGATAACATGAGCAGTAAACATGAGGAGAGAACCAATCGTGATCCAGTCGCTAGCGCAGGCGTATGAAAGACATCCGGTTTGTAGGTAGGGCTGTTTGAGTTAAAATTTGAAATACCATTTTATATTTTATTCTGGTCTAATGCCTGATTAGAAAAGTGCGTTATTACGAGCGTATTGTAGAAGCACTACATACATTCATAAAAATAAAAATTGATATTTATCACATTGACGAAAAAGTTCAAATAAGTAAATGGTATTTTGGTGGTCGGTCTGTAATGGATATTAAAGTCATTTTTAACGAAAAATTTACCAATACGCGAGTCCCCGAGCGCTGACGCAGTTTGAATTTTACATGCGCAGATGCTACTAACATGAAAATGGTGATTACGTCAGATTTCGGCGAATCTCAACAGAGGCGGACTCGGGTCATTATTATTACAAAACGATAGTTCACAGAAAATTAAAAAGTACTAAGGGGCTAACTATTACAAAATAGAGCCGTATTTAGGTGTGGTAATGTTAGTGGTCCCGAAACATGGCACTTAAAATAACTTACCCACGAAGCTCATAAAATTTCGACCTAAAATGCGAAGTTTGATTCACAAGTTATAAAGTTGTAATGACCAGAGATTTTTAATGACCAGTTATAAAAGTGGGGCATACAGGATCCGTGTTGCTGCCATGATAGCAGTACACTATTGCTTTCTTCGTCTCTTGATAGACAATTGCGGTTTCCTTACAATTGATTAGAATTTACTTCATCAATTTTACCTTTAAACCGACAAAATATTCGAGTCTTACTTGCAAAAATTTGTATACCTGCCAAACGGATATTTGGAACAGGTCTGCCTTTGAAGGGAGACTCGTTTTTCCAGGATATACCTGTTCCAAATTCCTGCTCCCATAATTCCTGTTTTGAGACAAGGAAGACTCTAATATTTTGTCAGATTAAAGGTAAAATTAATTAAGTAATACAAAATCAGTTGTAACAAAACTGCAATTGTTTAACAAAAGATGAAAAAAGCTGCAAAAAATATGCCCTGCGAAATATCATACGTTAGTTAAAAAGTGATGTTACTTTTTGTATTAAACAATTTATGAGTTTTAATGGGTAAGTCCTTTTAAGTTTCATTTTTCGTGACCACTGACATTACCACACCTAAATTCCGTCGTGTAATAGTACGCTTCCTAGTACGTTTATTCGAATATTCATTAATGTATTCTGATGTATTTTTTTGTGTATCGCTCTGCAATAATAGTGACCTGAGCCCGACTCTGACCTGAGCTACGATTCGCCGAAATTTTGTACGCCGAAGCCGACGCATTGGACCGTTGGTTCTGCCTTGTTTCGCTGTGACCTCCCGGCCCAAGTAAATTCGCCTAACTATGACATAAAAATGTATCATTTAATATGTTGTTAATCTCCACCTATGAACGCATTAGGCTGCCACTTACTGTATAGAAATCATGGTCTTGTTTTTGTCAAAAATCGAGGCTTTGTTGGGCTAACTTTGGAAGTGTCTCTAATTCGCAAACGCAAACTAGAAGTTTTTGTGCGCGTATTTGTTTCCATAGACAGTATCAATCTCTCACCCTTTACCTGCAGTCGTCGGCGTAATTCGGGGACGCCCTGTGTAGTTTGAAGCACGCCCCCAAGTTTTATTTTGCTTTTATGCGTTCAGTGCCGTCCCCTTTTCACACCTTTATTTCCATTTTAGATTTGTACACCTGTAAGAAATTGACCTCCTCCTTACGTCGGACACCTCGAGAACGAAGGGTGCAAAGTCGCCGGAGGGGTCGAAGCTCTGACGCCTTCAATTCGGGTGGAGGCGGACGAAGGCCCGTCCGTCAGTGGAGCGAATGGAGTGACGTCCCATATCGTTTTGCGGAAATAGTAAGGGTCAGTTTCCCCGCTTGATTATCTCTTGCTTTGCTTATTAATTTTTTGATCGGTATTAGTATTCGTTTTCGTATACAATTTACTAATTTTTTTTAGCTAATATTATTACTTGGTATATTGTAACGTGTTTATTAATTAATAAACAATACTAAAATAAACTTCTATGGTGTATTCGTTCTACCACATAATCCTGTTAATATTAGATACTATTTAATTTCAAAATTGTTTCGATAACGTAGAGTCCCAGCTTCAATTCAAGTGATCCAGTTCAGCACCACCTCGATAATCTGATTTATTAAGTGTCGTTCGGATTATCAAGAAGGTTTTTTTTTCTGTGTGAAATAGAATTGGTCCTATTTTTTAAACAAAACGGGGACACAAAAAAAACTCTAAATAACCTCAAATTATACATAAAGTGCGCATCGCATGGTAAATTTTTTTATCAACGACTTTTCTGAAAATGTATCTTTGGGGATAACTTAGGCTTTAAGAGTGACGAAAAATTACCTACTCAAACGGTGTCACACGATTTATGGTACTTGTCAAATACGTTTTTCCAAAAAAACGATCGAAATGGGCCTATTCGTTGTGATCTCAAAAAGTTTTACCAAGAAAAGTTGTTTCTTTCCAAATTTTACATACAGGGTGTCAATTTTTAACTGTATATGTACAGAGTAATTTTCGCGTTTATTCAGTCCGTGATTAACTGATAATATAAAATATAGTTTTTTTATTGTAAGTGCATGTTACTATACAGTGAGGTCCATAAGTAACGGATAAATTCATTATCTACGTAATTTACAATTTATGAGTAAAATCCTGAAACAGTCAATTTTTAATTCTAGAATGACATTTTTTGAGCATAATTTTATACCTCCCCCTCCAACCCCCTTGGAGTGACTGCTACCCCTTTAAAATTTTTGGGGTGCGTGTGATAGCTCATTTGAAAGGGTTTTTAATTCTCCATCCAGCAACATAATTTTTTTTTTATTTCTATAATTTTTTTATTGAAAAATATTACAATTTTACTAAGTAAAGAAAAGAGCATGAAACAGAACAGAAGAACAGTTTAAATCAAATGTTCAAACTGGGCGCCCGTTGCTTCTTGACAATAATAGACTCTTTGGGAAACAAAATGTTCCTATAAAATTAAAATTAAAATGGCCATAACATTTTGAAAAAAAAAAAAATGTAACAAATCGAAAAACCTCTCTTTATATTTGTTTCTAGATTATGAAAAAAAATATTCCACAGAGCGTTACTGAGATTCCAGGGAGTGCTCCAGGTTTTTTTGAAAAATTTTTCGCAAACTTTGTTGACGGTTTTTTCACTATAAATCCTTTCTGTAAGAGGTGTATAGTCATCACCTAAAAAGTGAAGTGGGTCCCATGCGTCGTTTTCAAGATATGGCTAACTGAAATATCACCAACCGCCACTGCTTAGTACAGTCACTCATTGATAGTGGGGATAGGCTTGGAGAGTAATCATCAGTTATCTCCAGTAGGTACATTGTCTTTCATTTTTCTTTCTTGTTCTTGTATTTTCTTGATGTCTTCTATTTAAGGTTAGTAGTAGGTCGCTAAGAGGTTAACCTTGGGACGGGTAACCTCATGCGTTTCAAAGTCTCTTATGTTTTTCGATATAACCCAATGAGAGGTTCGCCAGGACAGCAGTTGAGGGTGCACTGTTTGTCATGCGTTTTAAGCCCATATGTTTGTTTAGGTATATAACCCATTAAGAGGTCCGCAAGTACGGCAGTTGAGGACGCACTGTCCGTCAAGCGTTTTAAGTCCATATTTTCGTTTAACAGTAATAACATTCTTCAATCAACATCTTGAGAATCTCAGCGTGTCCACCTGTCTAGTCCAAGCCACTGAATCGAAATTACTCCATTATCCATCGAAGGGATATATACTTCTGACTAATTAACATCCATGAAGATATGGTGCGCGCAGTCGCACACAACCTATGGCTTGCGAGGTTTCTAGGAGTGGGAAGTTCACGAGATCTTTCCTTTTTCTGTTAAGCTTCGAAGGGTACGCATCTCAACATTTAACAATAAGCCTATAAATTACTGTGCTGTTAGAGTATTGAGGAAAGTTTAATTATCCTAAGTTACGTGGGATATTTTAATCCATCGAGGTTTATGAGGATGGAAGATTAGTTCTTCAGTGCGTAATTGTAAATACCTTGCGTGTATTTTTAATCAGCGGAGGCTGGATTATAACCACAGACTACGGTAATCACGTGTTGAAGCCCGTAAAGGGTAAGAGTTTCTTAAAGCCAAATTTTAGGTAGATACTTATTTGCATTGTTTAATAACCGTTTTAGGCTTCTTCTTAGGCCTTCTTCTTAGACTTTTTAATTCTTGGCACTAAACATTTTGAGACCATGCGTTTTGCGAAAAATTCTTAATATCAAGCGTTTTCCTACCGGACGTGTCTTCTGTACTGGTATTCTGGAGATATTTAGTTTCGTAATACGTTGCATTAAGGATTCTGGGATTCCTTCCTTTCCAACCAGGAGCCGAGTTTTGGACTAGCTGGATATTGAGAGTGAGCGGGATATTGAGACGGCATATCGGAAGTGAAGTACTACGTTCTTCTACACCCAGCACCTGAAGATAAGTAATTGGTTGGAAAAAATTAACCTCTTTGTGTAATAATTATCAGGATCATCATATTTTTTTATCGCTAGATTTATATGTACTTATTTTCTCCCCACATTATTAAATTGTAATTAGATTCACTCGTTTAAGTGACTTACAACTGGTGGATTAATTTCTGAATATATTTTATTAGATTATAGTTAAGATATATGGGAACTGTGCACTAACTGCAATTGCATTTGGTAAGGTATAGATATATATATATTGATATACAATATATATATAGATATATATATATTGTATATCATTAGTCGTAGATAAGACCAATACTGAAGAATTTTAACTGGTAAAGAGAGAAAAAAAATTAATAAAGGTGATAGTGCATTTCCTTAACATTTCTTTAATGTGTTTTCTTTAATCTAGGATCTCTCCATTTAAAACAAAGGCCGAGTTTCCAAACGGCACTCGAGAACCTGCCCTGGGATATAAAGGTGAACGTGGTGAGAGAACGTAGCTGTCACATTTAAAGAACAACGTGGCAATTTCTATAAATATCATTGGGGTTGTCATCATGTGGGAAAAGCATTCGTAACTCTGGAACTAAGAAATTTTGCAAGAAAGCCAAGTAACGCGCGCCAGTTACAGAAATATGGTCCGATAAAATATGAGAATTTATAATTCCAGCCCAAACGTTCACCTTCTCAGAATATTGAGTATTGGCCTTCATCATCCAATGTGGATTTTCTGTACTCCAGTATCTACAGTTCTGTTTGTTGACTGTTCCATTTAAGACGAATGTTGCTTAATCAGAAAAAATAATGTTTTTTTATAAATAAAGATTTATCTTGGCATCTATTTGCCATGATTTCGCAAAATTCCAATCGGCGATCAGGGTCATCGTCGTTAAGTTCTTGAACCAAATGAATTTTATATGGGCGGTATTTTTCGTTTTTTTAGAAGACGCAATATGGACGTTTTACTATCATCATTATCGGCGGCAACTTGTCTTGTAGGTTTATGTGGATTATCTTGAATATCTAACAATATATCCAATTACTGTTCATCGTCTAAAATGCTTTTCCTATAGGTACCAGATTTAGGAATATCTGTGACATTTCCAAATTCACGAAATGTGTTTTCTATTCTACTAACCGTAGACTGGGAAATGCGGCGGTCAGAATACTTAGTATTGAATATTTCGCATACCTGCTTCTGCGTTCTTGTTTTATCACCACATCCTAATAATATCAAAATTTCAATTCTTTGGGCATCCGAAAGACTCATTGTTAAAATAATGATCAACTTAACGATCAGCAAGTTTTCACAGATGTAGCAAATAAAGACATTTAAATGTATAATTTTTTCCGATATGTAAAAAGAAACCCTATTTTCTTCTTTCTTTTTGTTGGGTATTTTGCGCAGCGTATCAGGGAAACCGATACATTTAAGTTGAATGTTGACACAAAATTAACTAAAAACGTCATATTTGACAGATATTTGGTACATAGGCACTTGATTGTATATATACATTTCATAATAATAATAATTTTGAAATTATCAAATTTAATTTTCTTGATGAAAAATACACAAAATTCAAAAAACCTTATATTGCTGAATAGATAATTAAGAACCCTTTCAAATGAGCTATCACACGCACCCTCGTTCCTCGTTTAAAAAATTTAAAGGGGTAGCTGTCACTCCAAGGGGGTTGGAGGGGGAGGTATAAAATTATGCTCAAAAAATGTCATTCTAGAACTAAAAATTGACGTGTTTCGGAATTTTACCCATAAATTGTAAATTACGTAGATAATGAATTTATCCTTTCCTTATGGACCTCACTGTATGTGTATTGTGAACTGAACCAAAACTCCAACTTTAAGAATTTTTGTGCAAAAAATGTTACATAAAAAAAAAAACAAATATCGACAAGAAAAGCTCCCGCAAAAATTCGTTGTACTCCGAAATCGAGTTGTCTATTTGCAAAATCAGACATTTTGAGACTAGTTTACAGAAGAAGTGAAAAAAGTCAATAAAAATGTCGAGTAGAAATTTCTGTTGGCGGTAACATTTACTATTAAATGGAATATTAATACTGACTCACGATGTGTATCGTGATTCTGACTGACACTAGAAACTATTGATCCAAGAAATAATAAGTTAAGCCCTCTGACATGACTGTTGAGTTGTCCGGTTTTGCTGAATTTTGATGGGGATGAATAGTTTTGAAACAAAACTACTATTGTTCTTTTTATTCAAAACATTCAAGGAACAAAAGAGAGATTATCTAGAGTAGTCCATAAGTAAAAAGTAACAAAATTTATACTGATGGAGTTGCCTGATTTTGCAAACTACCCTTTACTTTATAAGTTGTTTGTGCTAAAACAAGGCTGATATTGCAACGAACATAACGTAAAGCGGTACACTGAGGATCAAAAGGTGTAATAAAGTAAACTTTTTGGAGACGTCTGGTTTTGCAAATAGACCCTCAATTATTCGTATGGCACATTCTTGCGGCCCGAATGGTTCCGAGTCCCAAGTTGCAGATCGACATAAGATTCGAGGGTTTGGTTTCGAGGACGAACTAAACTAACTTTTTTTTCAGTCAAAAATCCCAACAAAATTGGTAAAAAATGTCCTAGCCTGGTTTTGGGGTTCTTATGACATGACCACTGAACTGATGATAACAAGTTCCACCCCAAAGACAGGATTTACTTAAGAAGTAATTGACCTAAACGTAGGGGTGTTCGAATAGTGTTCGAATCGAATCAAATATTCGACCTACCCGAATAATTCGAACTGTTCGAATATTTAATTCGAACTATTCGAATAATATTTTCGTCAGCTGGGAACATAGTTAGTGAGAGAAGGTCTTTGTCGCCAGGGACAGTCTCTCAATTATCTATTACTTTTTTATATAAAAATCTATATCCTGGGTTTTGGGCTTTACAAAAATTCGAAAAAAATTTTAAATTATTTTTTTTTGAAGTTCGAAAGTTAGTAAGTTTAAAAACATATTTTTCATATACATACATATAAACGGCCATTGTCGCCAGAAAACTTGCAATAAAATCATAGAATTTTTTTTAGCTTACCTTATCATATATACTTACCTTATAATATATATACGTAGCATCAACGGTAGAAAAAGAAAAAATCGAAATATACCAAGTGAAATCATTTATTGTTATAATAAGTATAAAAATTCAAAATGTATAAAACATACAATGAAGTTATACATGAATTTACAGATTAAGTTATTCCAAAGTTTTTGCGCCAGCTCTGCGACGGATCGTGTGCGAGACTGCGTCTCCATTTCTGCATAAAAAAAATAAAAAACATTAGAGTAACACACTTTTTTCACACGCACTATACACATTTACACACTAATTTTTACATGAGTACACGATTTAAATAAACATTTGGTATAATTATTATATTTTCACAATACTCACTTTGTCACACTCCGGGTACACTGGGTACAATTTTGTTATGCTTCTTGCTCCGTAGCTGATGCCGCACTGGACTGGCGCGAGCGCTCCCTCAATTCAGCACACTAAGTAGGATTTTTCCCCACCATAACGAATTCCCTTCCCCTCCTCTCCTTCGAGATATTCACCTATATGATTTTGCGCTCGGGTCTGTCAGACCCAGTGTACCCCGTGAGGGTTAAATATGTGCATTAGACTTTCTGTATTTTTTTGAATTCCTCTAAAGTGTTTTGATTAGGAGTAATGCTAGAAAGTGACAAATTTATCGTAAATTAAGTATTATCCGTTATTCGACAAATATTCGAACTATTCGAATGATTCGAATAATTAAAAAAAATGGTAAAAAACGTTGTTCTGGCCAGGTTTCGGGGTTCTAATGACTTATGACTTCTGACCACTGAACTGAGGACAACAAGTTCCGTCCCAAAGACAGGATTTACTTAAGAAGTAATTGACCTAAAAGTAGTGTTCGAATCGAATCGAATCGAATATTCGACCTACCCGAATAAATCGAACTGTTCGAATATTTAGTTCAAACCATTCGAATAATATTTTCGTCAGATAGGAACATAAAAAAAACTGGACGTTTTCCACGAAACACCGAACTACTACACTTTTCTCGACACGCGCGTCGAGAAAAGTGTAGTAGTCCGGTGTTTCGTGGAAAACGTCCAGTTTTTTGTTTCTACGCCGAAGGTTCCAGTACCCACTCCAGATAGGAACATAGTTAGTGAGAGAAGGTCTTTGCCACCAGGAACAGTCTCTCAATTAACTTTTTACATAAAAATCTATTTTAAATATTTGCATCAGACCTTCTGTATTTTTTTTTAATTCCTCTAGTGTTTTGATTAAAATTAATGTTGAAAAGTGACAAATTGTAAATTAAGAATTATCCATTATTCGACAAATATTCGAACCATTCGAATGATTCGAACAGTTTGAATGGTTCCAATTATTCGATTCGATTAGCCTGTAATAATTCGTAAACTCGAATATTCGCACACCCCTACCTAAGTTAAAATGGGAAACCCATTAAAATAATTCCGTGCTAAACGGCCATAAATTGTCGCGGGCGCATCCAACACACGTACGCCGTCCAAAATATAAGCTACAGTGACTCTTAATACACCAACATAATGAAACGAAAAATAAAAAGAAATTTAACGTAACACGGGCATACGGCTTCGATGAGGACGGATTTATTTTTTCGTTCTTCCTGGAACTCATCAGATGGGTGCCTCCCCTAAAATTAGTCGAAAATTAGTACATACGTCGATATTTGCAGCTTACGTATATTCGAAGACATCCACTGTCGCCGCTGTTCGTTTGCGTGTCACAGCGCCGAGTCGCTTCAAGGATGCAGTCTGCTGGCATCTGCGACGCGCCACCGCCCCGCAACGCACCGTCCGCCTCCGCCTAAAAAACCATTAAAAATCTCAATTTTTTCAAATAGCTTGCAATGTAACCCTGAGGGTTTTGATTGGCAACTACCCCAGAGCTTACAGTATGCAACTCCAGCCAGCTCAGGGGAGTCGTGAGTACGTGATTTTTTGTTATTTAACAACTGTAACCTGTAAAATGGTTGAGCGCCAGCTAAAGGACAGACAATACTCTAGAGTAAAATAAGATCTATATTACAATAAAACAATTGCAAAAAATGTTTACAAGTGATTACTAGCTCAACTTAAATTGTACAATAACGGATTAGAAACTCTTCTGGACAATGTTAGAAGTGTAAAATTGTTACCCCACCTTAGCCTGGAGTTGGGACGTTGCACACAGTCAGTAGAAGGTCCTGAGTAGATTGACAACAGTGCACTGGTCGGGCTACACGAGCCTGGAGGTCAGATACCTTCGGAGTGGGGTGTGTGTCCACAGTTATCTCCCTGACAGCTACTCCGGGTAGGACTTCTTAGATTTCCAGTGGCTCAGAGATGTTCATGAAAAAGTTTAGATATAACTAGTAATTGAGCTAGATTTGGTACGTTGGTTACAATAAAATTCTTAAAGAAACTACAAATTCCTTGCAAACTGTACAAAAAAAGGATAATAAAATTTAGCCTAAAAGTGGGCTATAGATATCTACAAGGTAACAATAAATCTAAATATAAGTTAACCAATTAAAAAAATTATGCACCGAGACACTCGGTATATTCCGTCCTGGTCTTACGTTTCTAAATGTTACTTAAATGAGTGACAAAAAAATATTTTTTCAATAATACATCTCAAGCTACGTGAGTTAAGGTCGAATCTCGAACCCGCAAATTATAACCCTGTCCAGGACAGCAGTACACTTTCAGGCAGCCATTGAATTCAAGATAAGAAAAAAAATATAAAATTCTGCAGAGAGAGCCCGTGACAGTAGTACCCTATTTAGCTGTGGAATTCAAAAAAAAAAATCACGATAAAATTACAAAAAAACCCCAGAAGATAACCTGTTACTGGAATAAGAGATTTCTCGCTATAGATAACAACAAAATTCTTTAAAAGAAGTTCAGGCAAGGCTTAGTCTTCCTTTATCAAATTTAACAAATATATGGCATGTAGCCAAAATAAAAAGAGTAAAAGCCTTACCTGACTTCCAGAACCAGTGATCACGTGGACGCCCTCAGATTTTCCTGACTCGGAAACCACAAAATGTCGCTACTGCCATTCGAAAGCTGAAATTTTTTCACGAATTTAAAAAAAAATTGTCACGACCAACACGGGCCGAGAATTTTTTTTTTCCAAAAATCGCAACGACCTTATTTGTTATTATTACAAATAAATAATAAATAAATAAAAAATTTACACCTGTTGTAATCGAATTCTTCAATATAAAAAATAGTCCGCAATGATTGACCCCCTTTTTTTAAAGGAAACTTAATTTTGTTGAGCCCCGTAAAATGCTTGCTCTGCTCGACACGTTTATGCGCGTGGTGGGGTGACAAAGACTGTGACGCGACTGTTGATATCTGTCGATCCCAGGCACGCTGAGTAGGCCAGTGGAATTAGAAAAAAAAGGTCTATATTTGGATCTAATTAACGACAGATTTGAACATGGTTTGGTGTGTTCATTTGGAGTTCATGAACATCGTCCTGAAATTGATCCCAATTTGGAGGTCAGAAACGATATCAAATTGACGTTGTAATGTGCAAAAATCATAAAAAACGGACATATAATTGATTTGCTCTGGGACTATTACTATTAGAGGTATCGAATTTTTTCTAATGTGTAGGTAATGAAAATCCGGTAAATTTGCGATTTGTTGGGTTCGATTTTTATTTAAATAATTTAAATAAATAAATATTTAAAAAAACCGCTGAAATTTCAAAAATTTTGATTCATTTTTCATTTTGCGAAATAAGCTTCTGCATGCTTGTAATTTTTGGGAAATATGTCTTTTATGATCCTCAAGATACTAAAAAATTTTCATCAAAAAATATTAATTCGTTAACGAGAAATTCCATTTGTTTATAAAAAACACCTTAAATGTTTAATGCTATTTGACCCTATTGCCGTCAACAAAAAAGGTTCATCCAGCTCTCTTTTTTTTGTAAAGACCTATATTTTACGATACTGCAATGGGCATATTAATTTTTCGATTTTAAGACCGTCAAAATGGCGTCCGAAAAATGTATCGATTTTGGGGTTCCGTTTTTTTCAATTATCTCGTAAATAAACAATAATATTGACATGCGATTTTGATATCTTGGTAGCTCGTATTTCTACACAATTTTATTTTTGAAAGTGGCTCTAGCGTATGCAGTAGCCGAATTTTTTTTTGAATAATTTCACCATATGTTTATTTATAAACATTAAGGTTTCAAATTTTAACTGTGTCTAGTTCAATACTAGTAGTAGTAGTAGTTGTGCAATTTCATTCACCATGATGTAAAAAACGCTTTTTGGAAAGGTACACGCTCATTTGAAACTAATAGTGTTTTTGGGCGAAAGTAAATGACGTCATTAGTGATCCAAGCCAAGCAGTTTCTAGCTATTTCACATTCGCGGAAATAAAAAGTTCGTATCTCGGTCGTTTCTTACTCGATTTTCACGTTTCTTTTTTTCTTTTTGGGGTGGCACGCAAATATAACAACAGCTAGCATGGAGAAATTTAACAATTATTTAAACAAATTGCTATAAACACATTTTTGCAAATTATTAATATTATTACCATAAATTATTAATTTTTTTATTAGCATGGAGAAATTTAACAATTATTTAAACAAATTGCTATAAACAAATTTTTGCAAATTATTAATATTATTACCATAAATTATTAATTTTTTTTCAAAAAAATTTGTTTATAACAACTTGTTTCAATAATTGTTAAATTTCTCCATGCTAGTTGTTGTTATGTTGGCGTGCTACCCCAAAAGAAAAAAAGAAACGTGAAAATCGAGTAAGAAACGACCGAGAGACAAACTTTTTTTTTCAGTCCGCGAATTTGAAATAGCTCGATCGACTTTTGACTTGAACTCTGGTTGGCCTGGATCATTTACATCCGTTCGCCCAAAAACACTATTAGTTTCAAATGAGCGTGTATCAAAAAGCGTGTAATTCCAAAAAAGCGTTTTTTACGTCATGGTGAATGAAATTGCAAAATTAAAGTATTGAACTAGACACAGTTAAAATTTGAAGCTTTAATGTTTATATATAAACAAATGGTGAGATTATTAAAAAAAAATATCTCGGCTTCTGCATATGCTAGAGCAACTTTTTTTTTTAATTTGTGTGAAAATACCAGCTACCAAGATATCAAAATCGCATGTCAATATTATTGTTTATTTGGGATTATTGGGATTTTGTTTATATGCCCATTGCAGTATCATAAAATATAGGTCTTTACGAAAAAAATGAGACCTGGATGAACCTTTTTTTTTTTTTGACGGCAATAGGGTCAAATAACATTAAACATTTAAGGTGTTTTTTATAAACAAATGGAATTTCTCGTTAACGAATTAATATTTTTTGATGAAAATCTTTTGGTGGTCTGGATGATCATAAAAGACACATTTCCCAAAAGTTTCAAGCATGCAGAAGCTTTTTTTCGCAAATTGAAAAATAAATCAAAATTTTGGAAATTTCAGCGGTATTTTTTAAATATTTAAATAAATAATTAACCAAATCGAACTCTACATGTCGCAAATTTACCGGATTTTCATACCTACATACTAGAAAAAATTCGATACCTCTAATGGTAATAGTCCCAGAGCAAATCAATTATATGTCCGTTTTTAACGATTTTTGCACATTACAACGTCAATTTGACATCGTTTATGACCTCCAAATTGGGATCAATTTCAGGACGATGTTCCTGAACTGCAAATGAACACACCAAACCATGTTAAAATCTGTTGTTAATTAGATCCACGTTTTTTCTAATTCCACTGGTCAAGAGCACTAACTGAGAATGCTGACTTACAGTCTTTTACGCGCATCAACGTGTCGAACCGAGCAAGCAATAGACGGGGCCCATGAAAGCCAAAATGATGTTTAATGAAAGAAAATGGGACCATTTGTTGCGGGCTATTTTTATATTGAAGTACATATAAGTATTCAACTATACCATGTGCAAATTTCAGCCCTTAATATTAATAAATGAGGTCGTTTCGATTTTTCGAAAAAATTTTTTTTTTTTAAATTCGTGAAAAAAATGTCAGCTTTCGAATTACAGTATCGACATTTTGGTACGAATTGAAATCTAAATGTTAATCAAAGTTTTATGGCCCCGAAAAAAAAAAACGATTTTTCGATCATTTTTTGCGATATTTGAAATCGATTTGAGGTTCGCGCCATGTTTGCATATAGTAATGTAATTGTTACAGAACATTTTAAGCCCAATCTCGTTCCTAAAGATTTGGCGGCCTATGAATAATGGGGATTTTACAAAAACGCGTTTTTTTCCGAAAAACTCGATTTTTTGCAAAAACTATAAAATTATTTCAACTTTGAAAAAAATAATTTTATTTTGCTCACCAAGAGCTATCCTTTCACCAAATTTCATAAAAAATATTTATTTTTGAAAGATATACAGCTATTTGAAAAAATTGCGAAAAATTTTTTAGCGTTTTTTTTCGCAATAACTAATTTATTTATTTATTGATCAAAATCGGTTTGGGCTTATTCGATCCGTATTAGAAATTCCTACAACTTCTGTTTGAAACATTTTTTTTTAAATGTTTAGTTTTTTTTATAAATGAAAAAAACTGTTTTTTGCGAAATTTGGACGCCATTTTGAAAATAAAGCCCAAAAATTCAGGTGGAGTAAAGTAGTTAATTGAATTCTACGGAATTTTTCCTAATTTTTACAAATTTTCAATTACTGAAATATTCTTGACAAAAAAATTAGGTATTTTCGACAATTTGAATGGACTAGTAGGTTGTTCGTCCGGTACCTTGTGGACTAAATAAATAATTCTTGTCTTTCTTTGCCTCCCCTATCTTCAATGCATTGTAATTTGCGTTCCTGAGATGTAAATGGCGGGGTGCGTTCAATAAGATGTACTATGTATCTTTTTAAATGGAACACGCTGTGACAGTGAAAGTTCCTAGTGAGTAGTTTAGGAAGAACGGGATCTTTAAATACGTAAAATTTCAACGGTTTTGACCTCTAAAAAATTCTTGCCAGTTTATATATACCTACTATTATTTGTGTTACGAAACAACTGGTATACGAGCCCAAGCACAAATGTATTCGAACGAACTCGTTTAGGTTAAACATTTTGTAGTAGGGTCGAAAGGGTGAGATTGTTTATTAGCCCATTTTAGTCTGCGACGCTGTTAGCGACGGTTTTGTTTTTGCCCGTAAGCTTAAAATTCGGTAAGGACTATTCTAAATCATGAATATACCTAATTAAAAATTTGCCTCGTGAAATCCTTATCCGGATTCTGTTATCCCGCGATGGTGGGTCATTACTAGAACGTGTTTCCTTGTGACATTTTCCCATTCATTGTTTATCGCTGCTGTAATTTCATGTCTGTTTTTTTTTTGTATTATTTTGTGAAGAAGTTTTTGTAATAAAGCCACTTTGGATACATTTTAATACTGCCTGCTTGTAGGGTAATTAAATAAATTTCAACGTTGGTCTTACTTTGTTGAATAAGTTGGTAATATTTTATGTAATTTAATTTTATAGCCCCTGGTGCGTATACATTTGTGATTGGACTCGTATAATGTGTTGTAGGCTATTTTTGCTTCTAAGGCATATTAGATAAACTGCTCGTCAAAATTAGTGAAACACTTTTTAGATTAGCGCCATTTACGTTCTATTCGAGTTAGAGACTTGCGGTTTTTAATTTTTGGTAGCCTAAACGGTTCGCCGTCCACACCCCTAAAAACAACCCCATGTCGAAATTTGAATTCGCAAGATCAACGGCAATTCAAGAGACTACAGGATCGACTAATTACGATGTCGTTTAAAAACTCCATCCAGGCACCTCTTCGATAATTTCTGTGTATTTGGTCGCTGTCCCATCTTTCCAACCCGTTTCCAGACCCCCCTCCTAAGCCACCCCTTTTTACGCAGGGTTTTGTGTGGTTTGACCTCTGTTGGGCGAATCCATTGATCCTAATGGTGCCTAATAAATTGGTGTGGGGTGCCACAACTCACTTTCACCCTTCAACAACTGAAGCACCCCTCCAGGCTACACCCACACCGAGCCACCACTCACCCTCTCTGGTTCCGCTTCTGTAGAAGGCTACGTGGGTTGTCGTTTTGTCTAGAATTCACGTCATGGCATTACTTGAAGGCTCTCGAAGTTGGCGGAACACACTGCGGACGGCCGATTGAGCGCCAAAAGTGATATTCCAACTCCAACCCAACCCTCTGAAAATTTGCCGCTCTAAGGGGTTGTAAGCAGGTCTTGATGCGTGGGGTGACGTGGGAGAAAGTTTTCCTGAGAATGTATGAACTCTTTTTGGCACACTCCGAGCCGTCCGTCTCCTTTAAAACCTATTTTGCGTTCCATCATCCTCTTTTTTGACCACTTCCAAAAAATTTTTGAGTGGATGAAAATTCCACTGAAAATGAAAGAGGACTCGTTAGGTAGGAGAAATCTTTCTTTGCACTTGTGTGAATCAACGATCATCAAATTCGCGAGAGATGCTCAGTACGCGCGACAAGTGTTCACTATGATTTGGGCTCATGAACCCTCGACTGGGCTAGCACCTACGAGGCAGACCACCCAAACAGCACCTTTTTCCGCTAATTTTACAAGCGAGAGCATGTTTGGGTGGCCTACCTCGGAGGCGCTAACCCAGTTGAAGCTTCATGAGCCCAGTCACAATGCCGCGCTTATCAAGTCTCTCTCGCGAATTTCGATTCACACAAGTACCATGGAAAATTCCGCCTACCCAACGAGATATCTTTCAGGAATTTTCACCTACTCAAAAATTTTTTGGAGGGAATCAAAAGAACAGGATGATGCCGCGATGGGACGCCAAAGGGGATTTGAAGGAGACAAACTATTCGAGGTGGACCGAAAACAGTTCAAGCATCCTCGGAAAGGTTTTCAGGGTCACCCCACATATCAAGACCTAATAACAACCCCTCAGTGCGGCAAATTTTCAGAGGGGGTGTGTTGGAGATGGAATATCACATTTGGCGCTCAATCGGCCCATCATAGTGGGTCCCATCAAGAGCCTTCAGGTAATGCCACGAATGTACCTATAATGTCATATGTCGAATGTAAGTAATGTCATGAATTCGGGACAAAGCGACATCCCACGCAGTCTTCTACAGGGGCGGAACCAAAGATGGTGGGTGGATGTGGTCGGAGTAGGTGTGTCTTAGAGGGGTGCTTGGGTTGTCAAAGGGTGAATGCAAGTTGTGGCACCTAACATCAATTTATTAGGCAATATTAGGATCAATGGATTTGTCCAACAGACGTCGGACCACGCAAAACACCACGTAAATGCAAAGGGGTGGCTTAGGGGGGGAATCTGGAAATGGGTTGAAGAACTGGGACAGCGACCGAATACACAGAAATTATCGAGGAGGTCTCAGTGTGTGTGCCAGGATGGAGTTATTACCCGACAGCGTCCTTCTTAGTCCATCCCGTAAGTCTCTGAAATTGCCGTCAAAATATTTAGCGAATTCTAATTTCGACATAGGGTTGCTTTTTGGGGTGTGGACGGCGAACTGTTTAAGTCATAGCGTAGCGACTTCGGGGCATTAAAACCAACCCTATAGGCTACCGAAAATTAAAAACCGCAAGCCTCGAATAGAACGCAAATGGCACTAGTCTAAAAAGTGTTACGCTAATTTTGACGAGCAGCTTATACTAATATTTGTGTTACGAAACAACTGGTATACGAGCCCAATCACAAATCACAAATGTAATCACAAATGTATGTATTCGTGTCCGAATTCATTTAGGTTAAATTTAAAAAATAATATTCTGTAGTATGGTAAAAAGGGTGAGATCGTTCATTGGGCCAATTTAGTCTGCGACTCTGTCAGCGACGGTTTTGGTTTTGCCCGTAAGTTTAAAATACAGTAAGTTTAAAATACTCTAAATCATGAATATACCTAATTCAAAATTTGCCTCGTGAAATCCTTATCCGGATTCTTTTATCCCGAGACGGCGGCGAGTCATTACTAGAACGTGTTTCCTAGTGACATTTCCCATTCATTGTTTATCGCTGCTGTGATTTCACATCTGTTTTTTTTTTGTATTATTTTGTGAAGAAGTTTTTGTAATAAAGCCAGATTTTGGATACATTTTAATACTGCCTGCTTGTAGGGTAATTAAATAAATTTCAACATTAGTCTTACTTTGCTGAATAATTTAGTAATATTTTATGTAAATTAATTTTATGCCCCTGCTGCGAATACATTTGTGATTGGACTCGTATAATGTGCTATTTTTACTTTTAAGGCGTATTATATATTTGCGATTAAGTATATTGAAAATATGCACTGCGGTCACTTTTAAGGTGTATACCGTTGGGATCTTTTAAACAATAAGAATATATAAGGTTGGTTATTACTAGGATATTTCAGGAACAGGATCAATTTTGGTATATAATCAGGAAATGTGCGATGTTTTTATTACGGTTTAAAAGATCACACTGGTGTACACTTTAAAGAGCTTGGCGATGTTACATAGCTATGCGTCTACGTCGTCGGCGTCCGCGTCTTCTTCCGCATTCCGCGCGATTTCTCCTTGGCGCGCGTTCCTTATGGCCTCCGCGTCGACGGCCTCCGGGTCGTAACGCCTCGCCTCCGCAACTAGCTCGTCTAACGGGTCCGCCGCCGGCGCGTCGTCTGGTGCGCCCCCTCCGTGTAGGATCCTGCGGTGCACCACGTTCCGCGTATATTTTCTTCCGTCGCGGTAGCTGAAGGATCCTTGCCGGGCGCCGTCTTCCACGAACATCCGCAGCCCGTCCGCACTGCCGACTCTCGAACACGCGACGTACAGCTGTCCGTGGGAGAAGCACGGCCTCTTGAGGAACACCCCGACTCGCGAGAACGTCTGGCCTTGCGCTTTGTTAATCGTCATCGCGTACGCCACGCGCAAAGGGAATTGTTTGCGGGACATCCGGCTGGGCAGCGCGGGGACCCGGGCGCGCACGGTCACTCGCGGCACGTAAACGACGCGGCCCCGCCTCCGGCCCGTCAGCACTTCGCACGCGATTACTTGGCTGCCCAGCGATCGCACGGCCATGCGGCAGCCGTTGCAAAGTCCCTCCGCAACGTCGAGGTTCCTCAACAGCATCACCACGCACCCGACCTTTAGCACTAACTCGTGCGGCGGTAGCGACGGCAACGACACGGCGTCCAGCACGTCCACCGGCACGTAGAAGTTGTCGTCCTCGGCGGCTTCGTAGCTATTCGTGCTAAAGTACGTGACTGCGTCGCCCGGCAGCTTGGCGACGATCGCCTCGTTCACTTCCCGCACTACCGCGTTGGTCGGGGTCAGGATTACCTTGTCCACCGCGCACGGTCCCGCGTACTCTTCTCCGCCGTAAACAAAGGCCAGCAGCTGCGGCAGTCCGGCCACGACGAATCTCTGCGGTACGCGAATTACGTCCGTCGAGGAACAGCCGGCGACGCGCACTTTGGGCACCCCGTCCTCGCCTAGCCGCAGCAGCCATTGGGCGAACGGTTCGCCGTCGACGAGGTCCGACTGAGGAATTGCTGCCGCGACCGCCCTCATGTTCTTGCGGAGGGCGTACGTGTTCATCGTGGGCCACAGATAGGACGTCTTCAGGGAGGCGCCGATGATCTCGTTGCGCCCGCCCGTCGGCACCACGGGCAGCGTCTGGCGGAAGTCGCCGCCCAGCACCACCACTTTGCCGCCCATGGGACTCTCGCGATGTCCGGTGAGGTCCCGCAGGTATCGGTCGACAGCGTGTAGCGCCACCTTCGGCGTCATGGGCGCCTCGTCCCACACGATGATTGCCGCCGCTCGCATATCGCGGCTGCTGGGGTGCTCCTGCGGCCAGCCGGCGACGGTGGTCTCCGCGATGTTCAGCGGCAGGCGGAACGCCTTGTGGGCGGTGGTGCCGCCGGCGAGGAGGGCCGCCGCAATGCCGGTCCACGCGACGGCCACGCCGGTCAGTCCCATTCGCGCGATGGACTCGAGGACGACGTTATACAAATAGGTTTTGCCCGTGCCGCCCGGTCCGTCCACGTAGAACATGTTCCCGCCGCGCTGTTGCTCGGCCGCCTCCGCCACTGCCCTTCCGACGTCGTCGGGCATATTGGGAATGACGGCGACGTTTCCCACTACCGCCTCCATCACCTGGCAGAAAATCGTCCTCTGCTCGTGGTTGAGGCGGTACACGTAGTACTGACAGGGGATTTCTTCTTCGTCGTCGACATCGGGCAGTTCGCCGAGAGCTCTCGTTTCTTCTTCGATGTCATTGTCGTCGACGACGATGCCGTACTCGGCGGCCACGTTGTTGACCCGGCGATTTCTCGCGACGATGGCGGTAATTTCGGCCGCCGCCAGCCGAAGAGCCTCGCGTCTCTCGACGCCGCGGTACACGAAATCGTCGATCAGGTGGTTCTTGTAGCTGCGCCACAGCAGCGCCATCTCCGCCGGATTGTGGCCGTCCGCCGCCAGGCAGCATACCATGGCGAATAGGTGACGGAGGCGCTTGGGGTTTCGGACGAGTGCCGCCTCCTGCAGACACAGATCGAATTCGTCCACGTGGTCGAAGAGGTTCATCCGTCGGCACACCTCTTGGAACGTCCGACACGACACCCCGCCGAACGTCAGTAGGTGGTCGAATGACGTGGCGCCCCGGACGTGGCACAGCACCTTTCGAAGGTAGAACTTCTCCATGCGCTCTTCGGCCGGCGAGACTTCGGCGATGCAGCCCAGCATCTTGCTGGTCTGTCGCCGTGGACACCAGGCGCCGTGATCCCACGTGAAATGCTCCGGAATCTCTTGGTACTTGAAAGCGCGCGCCGCTTCGTTCGCTGTGTTCAGAGCGAACCACGCTTCCAATTTACTCGGCGCCCCCAATCTGCGTTCGATGTCCTCCTGGCCTTCGTCCTCGTCGAAGAAAAGTTCGTCCTCGCCGGGTAGGTGCAGGGGCAGCACCATCACTGCGTGCGATCGCTCGTGCATCCGGAACTCAAATAACCTCCACGCGGCCTCCATGGCACCAACGTTTCGGCCGTCCTGATACTGTTTAATTTCATCCAAGACGCGAACCGGACCGCCTCCCGCCCCGGCCTCCTCCGCTACCACCTCTCCGTCCCGCTCTCGTTTGTCGTCGGTCGCGTCCGAACGCTTGTTGATGTATTTATGGAGGTATTTGATCGACGCGAGGCTACCGCACACCTCGAAGTTGATGTGGTTTTGGTACTTTGCCGACGCGTACGGATTGTACGGCACCACCCACCGATTATCGAACGTTCGGCCGCGTATCTCGACTGTCCTGCCGTCCGCGGGGCGCCGATACTCGGACATGCCGCTGCTCGTACGCGCGTTGATCACAGTTTCTTCGCGAAACTTTCTGGGAAACCGTTTGGAACACGTTCGCGTCCCGTCCGCCGCCTCCTGTATGCACGCGGCGTGCTCGTCGTGCGGCATCGACGAGCAGTGCAGCTGGTTGGCGACGATGATCTCGTACAGGCGCGGCGTGCTCTCCGGATCCGGGATCGTCGCGGATATGATGGCGTCCACTGCCTCGACGTCCTCCAATCGATCGTCAGGAATGAATGTGACGACTATGTGGGCGTGCGGCAAACCCTTCGTCTGGAACTCGATGATGTACGTGTAGTTGCGCACGACGCCGTATAGCTGTTTGTTGACGACGTCGTCTATGAATTCGTCGAGTTTGCGCTTAAAGACCCTGCACACGAGGTCGGGCCTGTTCTCCCAACGCTGGTGGCCCTCCAAGCTGGCGGTGATCTCGGGCCACCGCGGATTGCACGTAAACGTAATGAAGAGATCGGGATTGCCGTGCCGCGCTACCATTGTCATCGCGTCGAGGTATCTGCGGCGCACGTTTCTAAAGCCTCCGTCGAAGAGTGCCGGCAATACGTAGGCTTTTCCGATGCGTCCCGCGGACGCCTCACGTCCCGCGGCAGCCGATCGCTCGCGGTATCGGCGGAGGGCCTCCCTCGCCACGATTCGATACTTGCGTTGGTTCTGGCGGTACCACCACAGCTGATTCGCCTCGACCCGCACCCAGGCGTCCACTATATATTGCTGGAATAGCTTTCCACTGTGGTGGAGGACGGAAAACTGATCGGCCCTCACTTGCAGCCGGTATCGGTAAAATTCTCTGATGGTAACCTTTCTAGGTTGCGCCCCCGCCGCGTGTAACAGCTCGTAGGAATAGCCGTCGTCGCCCGCCGGAAATAAGAGCGGATACACCATCGGATCCGCGAGAGGATTCAAGTTCTTCAGTTCGTGGTGTCTCTTTTTAGGGTCTCGGTCGCCGGCGCTTTTCGAATACAGTAGGAGGTCCACCACGAACGGCGGCTCATCACCGTGGAAGATGGCCGCGATGTCGCTCTCGCTCGCGGGTAACCCGTGGCGCCTCAGATGGTCGTTCATGCAGCCGTCTCGCCTGATGGCCAGGATCACGTCGTCCGCCGGCACTCCGGACCGCGCTTCCTGCTCCAGCACCCGGCTCATGGTCGCGAACGCCCGCACGTAGAGGTTGACGGCGCGCAGCATCGTCTCCAGCGCGCGCAACAGTTCTAGCGATACCCTGTCCCGCATCAGCTCCTCGCGCTTCTTCACAGCCACCTCGGCGTCCAGAAAGTAATAGTGGGTGAGGCGCGGGTTTTCCAGGTCTCGGCCGTCGGGCACGCCCTCGGTGAAGTGACAGACGTGGCCACGCACCGCGACGCACCTGGGGCCTCGGCCGCGATACTCGTTGTTGCTGGCGCCCGACGCCTTGAACGACGCCATCGCGAACACGCTGTTGATGGCGCGGATGTGGCGGCGATACTCTACGGAGAGCGGCCCGTCCTCCAGCAACAGCCGGCGCAGCTCTTCGGGGCAGTCGGACAACCGCGGCAGGGTGTACGCGTTGTTCTTGCAGCACGAGAGGCGCACCCCCGCCCGGTTCGCGCGTTCGCCGGCGAAATACAGCGCGCCGCAATGCCTGCACCGCTCCGTCATCTGGCCGACGTTGAAGGGACGCGCCGTCAAGGCGTTTAGGGTTTCTGGCGACGCGTCCACGGCCTTCCGGTACGTGATTTTCCTCGGCACCGTTGCATGTCGTCGTCGGGACGCCGGCCGCGTATCGTCGATCGCGACGCGTGCTTCAGACGTGTTACGCTGTTCTTGCCGCGCCCGCTTCCTCGCTTCGGCACGCCGTTCGACCTCGACGCGGAACCGCCTCCTCTCGCTCGGCGTCATCTCGCGCACCAATCGCTCCACGTGTTCGGCTCCTTGGAGCAACGCCGCTAATTCGGGCGACTCAGACCTTTCACTCGACCGACTTCGAGATGACATGTTCGCTTCGTGTCACCTGTAATACACAAAAGAAAATTAATCGACAAATGAAGATATACATACGCAGATATTCCTATGAACTCTGGAAAAGAAATGATTGAAACAAATCAAGGGGATACACACTGAGATTGCAGATTATTTGGGTAAAAATATTGCTATTTAGCCACACTTATCTTTACTGTAAACAAAAAATTGTTACAATTAAACTTCAATTTTATATTAAATTTTAGGGTCAATGTGTATAGAGCGTGGTAAAAAAAGTCGCGCATAATGCCTGTGATTGACCTTCAATTTATTGGACTACGTGTCAAACAGAAATTGCGCCCAATTTATTGTCCACAATAAATTGTAGAATTTAGAACCTGCTCTAATTTCTTGGCCAATTTTAGGGATATTTCGTAACTTATTACATTTATTTCTTTGTACCAACGTAACAATGAAATAAGCGGTTTCTCTTTAGGGTCAAACCTACGATAACTCTTAGGTTTTAGTCATTGAGAGTTGACAGACAGCGGGAAGCGACTTTGTTTTATACTATGTTATGATGATGTATATCAATGTTTTTCCCACTTGTTTTAAATGTAGCTCTGAATGAACGTTTCAGATATATTTGAAATTAAAGTGTTCAGCAACCTATTTTAACTGTAACTGCTACGACGCGACGGCTACATAAACTGAAACACTATACAGGGTGTTAGAAAAGTACCAGAACATCAGAATAACTCGCCAGGTGTGCATTTTTGGAAATAATGTTAATAATACAAAAGTTTTAGGATACTTTCCCTACTATCCATTGGTGACCTTGAACTTGACCTTGAACATCTTTTTTGAAGGTCATTTTTTCAAACGGGAACAACTATTTTTTGACCCCGGAATCGAAAAGAGCGGAAAAAATTACACTCGGATCCGACCTTGATTACGCTCATTTCAAATTGTGGAGGTCACCTCACACCCTCATTGGTCAATTTAGTACGTTTGACTTTGGAGTGACCTTCTGATGAGAAGATGATTATCGTTGTCTCGAATTTTGTCCATTCTTCATTTTCGGGCTCAAGAATATGCAGTTCCACTTTTATAAAAAAAAATCTTGACCTTGAAATGAACTTGAGGGACATGGTCAAGGTCAAATTCAAGGTTATCAATGGATAATCAGGAATAAACCTTTTCTGACATTGTCTCTCTTGTTTGCGAAGAATCGTTTTCCCACGATATTATGATGTTGACTTCAGGATGGTGACCTCCACAATTTGAAATGAGGGTGATCAAGGTCGTCTCCGACTGTAATTTTTCCCGCTCTTTTCGATTCCGGGGTCAAAAATAGGTGTTCGCGTTTGAAAAAACGACCTTGACCTTCAAATGACGAAAAATCCTAAAAGTTTTGTAAAAAAATATTTTTTTTCCAAAAATGCACTCCTGGCAAGTTATTCTGCTGTTCCGGTGCTTTTCTAACACCCTGTATGCATTCCATCGAGAGGCTAAGCAAATCGTTGCATTGATGAGATGACTAACGGTTTCAGGTTTAGGTTAATATATCAGCGCCAGTGGCGGCCGGTGGAGTTTGACATGCTCGTATTTTCGTAAGGAGGCGTGGGATCCACACTATAATTTAGGGGGTGACCTAAGTAGAAGACTACAATGGCAAAACTCCTTCAGGGAAAACTTGCGAAATATTTTTTCCAAAAAATGGCTGCCTCCGGGAAGATCTTGGAAACGGCTTGTAAAATATTTGCGAAATATTTTTTTCATAATCACCGAGTAAATGAAATACAGTCTCTTTATACCTACTTGTTTTGATTTTTGCAAAATTCTTTTTTTTTTTGCTTAAATCTACAACTATTGTAAAATCTCACAGACGAAATGTTGGGATCAAGTAAAAATTCAAATTACCATAACTTTCACAGATGTCAGAATTTCAAGAAAATCACAAGTATAAAAAAACTGTATATACTCGGCGAGTATGAAAGAAATATTTCGCAAATATTTTGCAAGCCGTTTCCAAGATCTTCCCGGCGGCAGCCAATTTTGGAAAAAAAATTCTCGAGTCTTCCCTGAAGGTTTTTTTGCCGTTATAGCGTTCTACTTAGGTTTTGCTGTTATAGCGGTTACTCAGGTGTGGATCCCATGCCTCCTTACGAAAATATGAGCATGTCAAATTAGAACGAAAACGTTATAACCTTTTTCATTGATTGGCTTTGTTTTTTTTTGTCAAGGTTACATTACACAGGCACACAAAAAAAATATAAAGTCGAGTACTAGAAGGCAGACGTATGTAGTCCCATGCATTTTGACCCGCTGAACACAAATCCGATGTCCGTTTTGTCCGATTGGCTCTTACATTTTTCCTAACCTCAAAAAAATCTCAAATAAGTAAATAAAAAAGCTTAAATGAGCTAATTACTATTTCCATACGTTTTTTCGGGCGCTGAAGTCGAATCTAGGGTCAGAATTGGTCGATCAGTTAGAAATTCTGACATAACCTCAAAAAACACATTAAGAAGACACCGAAAAATCCGATACAAGTAAATAAAAAGGATACATGTGTTGATCACTATATCTATACGTAATTTGGGACGCTGAAACTGAATCTAAGGTCAGAATTAGCCGATCAGTAAGGAATTTCGAAATAACCTCAAAAGACACGTAAAAATTACCAAAACTCCAAAATTATTTAAAATTTTTGACTCAGGTTATATTAGGTTAAGAGTTCTTAGTTTAAAGTTCTTGGTGGAAAGCTCTTCCCTTAGATTATTATGTTTGGTTTAAAATTTTTTGTTAAGGCTTTTAATTTATTTGTTTTGAAATGTTGGTAATTTTTACGTGTTTTTTGAAGTTATTTCGAAATTCCTTACTGATCGGCCAATTCTGACCTCAGATTCAGTCTCAGCTCCCCAACGTATATGTATGGTGATCAACTTATTTATCCTTTTTATTTACTGATCGGCCAATTTTGTCCCTAGATTCGACTTCAGCGCCCGAAAATACGTATGGAAATAGTAATCAGCTCATTAAAGCTTTTTTATTTACTTATTTGAGATTTTTTTGAGGTTAGGAAAAATGTAAGAGCCAATCGGACAAAACGGACATCGAATTCGTGTTCAGCGGGTCAAAATGCATGGGATTACATACGTCTGCCTTCTAGTATTCGACTTTTATTTTTTTTGTGTGCCTGTGTTATTAAATTTATTATAAATTATAAAATAACTTTTGGGAAGTTAATCAGTCAACTATAGCATTTTGAAGCATAACTACGTACAAAAAGTACCCGGAAACTGTAAAAAAGCGGATAAATTTGTAATTATTCATCAAAATTTATTTTGTCCCCGACAATTTCTATGCCGACGTTTAACTCAATCCTCCATACACGGATCATAGGCCGCCGAAGGTATCGCCCTCAGCTCCTTCAGCGAATTTTGTTTGATGGCCCCTATCGTTTCAAGGCGGCGACCCCGTAGTGGTAATTTAAGTTTTAGAAATAAAAAAAAAAATTACACGGAGCCATATCCATATCATTGGTCGATCGTATTTATAGAGGTTTTGGCCTTATATTCGGTCACAATCGTAGCTCGGTGAGATGGCACGTTGTCGTGCAAAATCCAAGAATTTTCGTTCCACAATTCCGGTCGTTCCTGACAGATACGTTCGCGCAAACGCCTCAAAATGCCGAGATAATACTCCTTATTAACCGTCTGTCCTTCCGGAAATAATTCGGAAAGTACCTCGCCTCGATAAAAAAAAACCGTCAACATCACCCTTACTTTCGACCGACTTGTTTGCATGTCGTACTCGTAGACCCATGTTTCGTGTCCAGTTATGATGCGTCTCATGAAGTTTGGTTCACAATCGGCTCTGGAAACCGTGTCAAGAGCAACCTGCTTCCGATGCTCTTTTTGAAAAACATTCAGCTCTTTCGGAACCAGTCTCGCAGCGACGCGTTTCATGTCCAAAATATCACTAAAAATGCCATGATTGACTATCGACTGACATTGTCGATATGTCACACTCTATAGCCAACTCTCTAACACTCATGTGGCGATTTTCGAGCACTAATATTTTGATTTTGTCGATGTTATCGGCTGTCGTAGAGGTCGATGGCGGACCGGAGCGAGACAAATCCTCGACGATTTTACGACCCACTTTGAACTCCTTATACCACTCGTAAACCTGTGTCTTGGACATACACGAATCACTAAAAGCCTTATTTAACATTTTCAATGAATCGGCACACGAAATTTCGTTTGCGGCACAAAATTGCGGAACAAACCCATTGTTCCACAATTTTCTAGCTTGGTAATTTAGGAAGGAGCTACCAACCTGAAGACAAAAACATTTTACCGATTCCTTTTAGGCGGTTCATTTAAATCCAAACTTCCGGGTACTTTTTGTACGTAATAAATGCAAATTTTCCCTTTTCCGTAACACTGTTTAAATCATCATATAGTGTAAGGTTTACAATTAGTATCCCATTAACGATGGGACATGGTGAACTGATGGTTCTCTCTCTCAAAATGAGACAATCGACTCGGTTCGTTTGCAAAATATAGTTTAAAATTGAAAAAAACACGAATGATAATATTTTTATTATTACTTGATATTACTTTAAAAAGTGTGGCAAGAGATTTATTGCCATAAAGGTGCCATTTTCTTTCTCACCTCTACCTTTTGGTTTACCTCACAGCACGTCCTTCGAGTCCCAATATTTCAAATATTTTCCTATCTATCAAATAAACTACTGCAAACAAATAAGGGAGCAAGAAAAAATGGTGGATTTTTTAGTTTTTTTCACTCTTTTCAGGTTAATATTGAGGCTGAATTTTTTTTTTTTTTCAAAAACACATGACAGCCTTGTAGGAAATTTATTCCAGATTCTGACACTGCCATTCAATTTTCTGTCCGATGACTAGTTGCTGAGATATCGATGGTTAAAGCCAAAAGGATCTTTTTTTTATTACAAGCTTTTATTTAACTTGCAATGTATGTTTGCTTGTTTGTTTGTACTCGTATGTATGTTCGGGTCAAATCTTGCAACTGAATTTTAAAGTAGTTATCCCCAACCGATTGAGATGAAATTTTGCATACACGTTTAGTTTGGATGACAATGCATGGTTAGCAAAGTTATGTCATTCTAAATTCAAAATGGCAGACGGTATAAGATGGCGGAATAGTTAATTTTTCCGCACTCCCATGACATGGGTATCAAATGAAAGGGTTTGCTGAGAAGAAATAAGAAAATTCAATGAATTTACTCTAAATCCAATATGGCGGACCGCCCAAGATGGCGGACTAGTTATTTTTTGTGCACTCCCATGATATGGGTATCAAATGCTGAGAAGGAATAAGAAAATAAAATGAATTTACTCTAAATCCAATATGGCGGACCGCCCAAGATGGCGGACTAGGTATTTTTTTGTGCACTCCCATGATATGGGTATCAAATGCTGAGAAGAAATAAGAAAATAAAATGAATTTACTCTAAATCCAACATGGCGGACCGCCCAAGATGGCGGACTAGTTATTTTTTGCGCACTCCCATGATATGGGTATCAAATGAAAGGGTTTGCTAAGAAGAATACGAAAAAATTAACGTCTGCGTTCAACCCTTCGAGGCGATGGTGTACTACTGCCCGGCTAAACAGTAAGACTTAGCGGGGTCGTGACTTAACTAATATCAACCTATACCCTGGGCAAATTCTAGCGGTGGTGAAAAAAATTCAAACTGGCGAAAAACAAGATGGCCACCATACCAATTTTAAAGAGATAACATGGTGTAGGTTAGGGATAGTATGAACAGGTTGAGAAACATTTAGATACAAAAACACGACGATAACTAAAAAATAAATAATAAATTAATAAGTAAAAGAAAGTTTTTAAAAAAAACTTTTTATTTAAATGTTCTAAAAAGAAGAAAATAAACTTGAATAAAATTGAATCAAACCCATCAGTTTCTTACACTACACAATTTATATGATATAAAAGCTTGTCACGAGATTTACTTGTGTAGATAAACAAGAATGTAATAATTATGTAACTTGATCTTGACATAAGAAAATCTTCACAATATATTGGAATAATTAGACATTCCTCAGTGTCCTAACAGTACAATAAATTACATAGGCTTTAGATGTTTCAATGTGTGACTCTTCAACGGCCCTAATGGAAAAGAAGGAAATCATGAACTTCCCGCTCCTAGAAACCTAACAGATGTTAATTAGTCAGAAGTGGATTTTCCTTCGATGGATAACACAGCCACACAAGAAAAAAGGTTTCTGACCTGGAGGTCTCACTATGTGTACTATATGTTTTTGGGGTCGTAAATCCGAATCCGGGGTCAGTTTCATCCCAGCACGTCTGGGTTCGGCCATAACCTCAAAGAACACCCTCAAATTTGCTATATCCGTTAAAACCACAAACCCTATAATACAATAACCAACTGACCCCACAACCAAATAACTCCATAACCACATAGCCACATAACCCCATAACCCTAAAACCTGGTAAAAAAAAGTTTCTGACGTGGGGGTCTCACTATGTGTACTGAATGTTTTTGGGGTCGCTGAATCTGCATCTGGGGTCAGTTTTATCCCAGCACGTTAGAGTTCGGCCATAACCGCAAAAACACTCTGAAATTCACCATGTCCGTAAAACCACAAACCCTATGACTCCTAATCCTCATGATACTATAATACAATAACCCAATAACCCCACAGCCACATAACCACAGTTCCGCCACTGGAGGCAAATAAGCAATACCTGTTATAAATCGCTCTGCTATTTACACAGTATTTTAAGAGTATTACAAATATCTATTTTTTTTTCTTACATGTCCAGTGAGTTCGTGACGAAAAGTGTATCAAAGTGATGTATAAAACTGTATGGTAACTTGATAAGATAACAGCAATAAATATCAAGTTTACATTGAAGCATAGGCGTAGGCCGTAAGGAATTTAAGAAGGTTAAAATCCATCTTCATGAGTAACAGGGAAAGTAAGGTTGAAGGAGGAAAAGGTCACAAAAGAAACAAACACGAAGAGGACTCGTCTTTTGAAGAAGAGCAGAACATTTTTCAAAGAAGTAAACTAACACCATCCACTCCAACTAAACAACAAAAACCTGAAGAAAATGATCGATTCAATATGGAAGAGATTAGACGTTTATTAATGGATGTAAGAAACGATCTTAAGGATGACATGTCACAACTAAAGTCTGAAATAAAAGAAGATATAAGAGGTATCCAAAAAGACTTGAAGGATGTGAAGTCAGCCATGCAGCAAAATTCCGAGGAAATAAAGAATATTAGAGATCAAATTGCACAGATGAAAGAAGATTGGGCGGAAGAAAAGGAAAATATTTTAGATAAATTACAGAAGTCAGAGGACAAGATAGAAAAGCTGGAGAAAGATAAGATACGACGAAATTTGGTGATAACAGGTGTTAACTTACAAGCTAGTAATGAAGAATTCAATGGAAATCTGGATAAACGATAATTTAGGAATTAAGACAACACTGAGAAGGGCTTTCAAAGTTGGTCAAGAAAAATGTGTGGTGGAAGTGGAAGAATGGGCGGACAAAACAAAAATTATGAATGAACGTTACAGATTGAAAGGAAGAAATATATTTGTGGATTCGGATTGTGTGTAAACACAAGGAAAGAGAAATACAGAAGAAAATTAGGGATGTAGCGCGCGATGAGAGAAAAAAAGGAGCTAAAGTCAAAGTCAGATATCAAAAACTAGAAGTAAATGGAAAACTGTTTAAGTGGAATATGAAACTAGATAAGCTAATAAAACCTGATCAAGCTTCCCAGAGCTCAAAAAACTAAGTCTATCGAAAAATAATCACATAGGAGATAATACTATCGAAGTCAATGTAACGGAAGAAGAACAAATATTACAACCACAACTAACTAGACAATTGATCTGAGTTTAATGTCTATTGTAGTAATGCCATAAAAGATAAATCTAGAGGGAGAGCTAGCGGTGGCTTGTTACTGTTTATAAAGAAATGTTACAAATCTCTTATTTTAGACCGGTCACCCTATTGGCTTGTCTCTCTAATTACTGTCAATACATTCACTTTTGTAATTTGCAATGTATATTTTAGGCCCTCTGCTGACATAAATTACGTTTTAGAAAATTTTCAGATTCTCATAAGTGAAATATCCTCGGAGTTTCCCAATTTATTGTTTTTGATTGGCGGAGACTTTAATTGTCGCATTGGTTCGAATTGTAGTATTTCCGAAGACATCTTCGAAAATACAAATTTATTTTACCTCAGGAACAGTCTCGATGGAGTGGTAAACTCACGAGGAAATACACTAACTGAATTTATGTGCGATAACTCTTTCACAGTTAATAATGGGAGGTCTTATAGCGATAATCCGGGGCAATTTACTTTTTGTAATTTTAATGGTAGTTCTGTGGTTGATCTGGTCTGGTGCTCCAATACTTCTCTAAATTATGTTAACGATCTCGAGATTCTAAATACTGAGAGTTGTAATTCTAGTCACTTCCCTGTGTTACTTAAGCTTTGTGGCATTAATACGACTAAACTAAAACTGAATAATTTGTCTACCAGCTATTCAAAATTGTTATGGAATGACCTATCTCTACCAAAATATCAACATACTATGCAAAATCTGTCTGAAGTTGTTGCACAAAATAATGCTGAACATTTCTATACTAACATATTATGCTCCGCTATAAGCAAGACCGCCGCCTAGTGTGACATGACACAAATTATTACTTTGACATCTAGCTCACATAAAAATAAGCCTTGGTTTGATACCGAGTGCTACTTTCTGAAACAGTCTGTCAAAAGCCAACTGAAAATATGTAAATATAACAGTTTTTCTACCGAATCCAAAAACGAATATTTGAATGCAAAAAAGTTATTCAAAAAAACTTGTTCATTGAAAAAAAATTCAGTTCGAAAAACATATAGTCGAATCTCTTAGCAATGCTAAAGACAGTAAAACATTTTGGAGAACACTGAAACAATTTCGCGACATTCGGAACGTTTCTATCTTACCTCTTGAAACCTGGGAAATATTTTACGACAACTTGATTATACCAAAAGAAATTTGTAATAATACTCTTTTTTGACGTTCTACATCAGTATTTAGACAGCAGCATTAATCAAGATGAAGTATTTTCTGTTTTAAGATCTTGTAAAAGAAATAAAGCCCCAGGTCCTGACAACATTAGTTTTGAATTTTATAAATATTTGCCGCACTTTTAAATCGTGTTAATAACTGGACTGACAATGCGAATATTTTCCCTGAATGCCAAGCCGGATTTCGTAAAAATCGTAGTTGTATATAATGTATTTGTCCTCAATAGTTGTATTCAAATTCACCTACATCGCCCAGGTAGAAAAGTTTTTGCTGCGTTTATTGATTTTAAACGAGCATTTGACTCAATAAATCACCAACTTCTCTGGAGCAAACTATTTAAACTTGGGGTTAGCACAAAAATAATTCGCATAATTAAGCAACTGTATGAAAATGCACAGTTTCGGATAAAAGTCAATAACAGATTATCAAAACCATACGAAATTAATGAAGGTATTTTACAGGGGGAGCCACTTAGTCCTACCTTATTTGCTTTGTTCATTGCTGACATTGAAACTTTTTTTTAGAAAATCTGGAACAGTAGGCATAAATATTGATAATGCCAATGATTTACTATTACTCCTATATGCAGATGACCTTGTTGTCTTCGGAGACTCAGAAGTGGATTTAGCAAGGAAACTACATATCCTTGAAAAGTACGCTAGCCAGCATAAACTCAATATTAATAACGAAAAATCTAAAATAGTGTGCTTTTAGGGCGGTTTTAGACGTTCTCGAAGTTACAGGTTTTTGTTGAATAACAAAGAAATTGAAATATCAAATAGATATAATTATTTAGGAATTTCTCTTTCATGTTCATCGTTATTTAGAGATCAAACTATGGTAGCAGTCTTAAAGGCTAAGCAAGCTGTCGGGGCTGTCATGTCAACGTTAGCCAAATCAAAAATCGTATCTCGGGAGTCTAGATTAACCCTGTTTAACTCAATAATTTTGAGCACTCTGAGCAGCTGCATTCCGGTTTGGGGATTGCGTTATTTACATGAAATTGAAAGGGTACAAGTTGGATTTTTTAAAAAGACTTCTGTTACTAAATAAAACAACTCCTGACTATATGTTACGCCTCGAAACAAGCTCCATAAAGTTGGAGTATTTTGTCTTTAAACAATGCCTAAATTGGCTCTTAAAAATCTTAAGTATGGATGAAACCCGCTTACCCAAAATTGTATTTATTAAACTCCTAGCTTTACAAAACTCTGCTAACTCCACTTACAACTGGGCTGTACAAATGAAATCAATGTTTGATAAGCTTAATTTTTCCGTGGTCTGGGACAATTTGACTGTCCAAAATTTAAAAAGAAATTTTAGTGCAAATCTGGAAGTGCATAGATCGTATTTACATAGCGAAGATTTATCTATGTTAGCGGCATCAGGGTACTCTAGAATCTACAAATGTGTCACTGTGCGTACAACTCCAGCTAGCTATCTGCTAAATAAGACTCCTATAAAACTACTAAGGTTATATAGTCAAATTCGCCTTTCCTCGAAGTTATGGTTATCTTTAGCTTATAACGGTTGTTATTACGTCATCAATCAGGATGAAACCTGCACATTGTGCAATTCTCTACAATCTGAGACACTAGAATATATTGTAATGAATTGCAGTCTCTACAGAGTTATTCGACCACCGGAACTTAGTGGCTTACAGAACTTTGATCAGTTTATACAAATGTTAGATGACCCGGATTACTTGAAAGTTATTGTGAACTTTTTTTATTGGAGTTTTGAAACTACGGGCATTTGTGTTAAACGAATGAATAAGGATTATTTCCTCTTTTTGCGTAACTATTTCCGTCTTTGTGCTCATAATCTTTGTAATCATAATTCCTATTCTCATCGACATGTATTAAGTTAACTTTATATATTAAGTGATATTATCATACTCATTATTATTATTATTTATATATAACACAATTTTATGTATAACACAATTTTTTTTTTTTTTAGTTTTTTTTTCCTTTGTATTAGTGGTACAGTTTTGTTTGTAATAACATAACCACCGTACCTTTTTAGTTTGTTTATTTAATGGAACTCTTGCTGTTTGATTTTTTTATATCAATAGAAGCAATAAATAAATAAAACATAACCACATAGTCACATAATTACATAACCCTATAACTCGATGCTGTAATCATGTAACGCAATCTCTCACAATGAAACTGATTTTACAGTTCTCAAGCAAATATACACCATAAAAAAATCTATAAATAAATAAATCTGTAAATAAATTAATGAATCTAGGAATGCCAGAACTCCGACTGTATATGTACATGTACATGCCGTAATCCAACGTGATGTACAACTATTGGGTTTTTGTATTATAGGGTTATCAGGTTTCGGAGCCATAGTGTTTGTGGTTTTAACGGATATAGCAAATTTGAGGGTGGTTTTTGAGGTTATGGCCGAACCCAGACGTGCTTGGATGAAACTGATTCAACAAACCCCCGGATTCGGATTCAGCGACCCCAAAAACAAATAGTACACATAGTCAGACCCCCACGTCAGAAACTTTTTATCGGGTTGGGGTTATGTGGTTATGGAGTTATTAGGTTGTGGGGTCATTTGGTTATCGTATTATAGGATTATGAGGTTTCGGAGCCATATAGGGTTAGTGGGTTTAACGGATATAGCAAATTTGAGGGTTTTTTGAGGTTATGGCCGAATCCAGACGTGCTGGGATGAAACTGACCCCGGATTCGGATTTCACCGACCTCAAAAACAAATAGTACACATAGTGAGACCCCCAGGTCAGAAACTTGTGTGTGGCTGTGTAATTAGGTGATTTGATTCAGTGAAATAGCTCAAGGTACTTGGTAGGTAAAGAATGTTATTCCTAGAGCCCGTAGGTTAGTAATAGATTCCAGGACCGGTCGTAACGCGACTGGAATATTGTTACAAAGAGCCACCCAAAAAAGTCATCAAATCTGGCTACGTCCCTGGCAAGTGAGTTAAAATGGCGCTTATGTCAAAGCTCGGAGCGAAACTTTGTCGTTGTCAAAGTTGTGACAAGTGACTGTCACAATTGTAAAATAAATAATGGCTGTCACATAATGTAACAGCCTTGACTTGAATTTAACCTATTAACGCCCAAACGTACACAGTTTTTCGTCCTTTTTGGAGCGTCAATCTCGAAGGGAAATTAATGAATTCACTCAATAAAAACCACTTATCCAAATGTTTTCGGATGTGATCTTTCGATTTCCTTGGTCAGAATTGTGATTAAATGCTCTAGAAAAAAAAAATATGGTTGACTTTATGGAGAAAAGTACTGAAAATTTGGGGATTTTTTTATATATTTTTTTTTAGTCCAAAAAGTACTCTAACCTACTTCGGATTGAGGAGGGAGGTGGAGGCAATAGTTGGAGTTGATGATAGGATTTTTTTTGCCGACCTCAACTGACTCTAATCTTTTCAAAATGGCGGACATTGCATAAAATCTCATGAAATATGAATTTTTTCTCTAGTATTAACGAGAAAATAATATTATCGTGAGTTTTTCTTGATCCACAGTCATTTTCCTCAATCAAAACAATACTACAGAATATGTTTGACTAAATTTTTAATTTTCAATGATTTGGCGGATTCAAAATGGCGGCCGGATTTCTCAAGAAATGGCGCGTTTTCCATTATAAAAAGTAAATATGAGTTTGTAATTACACTTTTCCTATGTCATTTCATGTTTTAGTAACATTTTGAGTTATTCCTGGTGAAAAAAGTCTGAAATCCAAGATGGCGGATTCAATACGGCGGACATCATTCTTGAAAATTCAAAATTTGGAAACGGAAAAATTACAGTCATATTTTACGTAGAATTCTGATGGAAAATGTCCACTCAATCTTTTTCATAAAAATGCGTTCTATATGAGTAAAAACAATATTTGTCATTCTAACCTCAAAACGAGGTTTTTTTCCGGTGTTGAGGTTCTCATGATGAAATATATCCATATCCAATATTGAATCCGCCATCTTGGATTTCAGACTTTTTTCACCAGGAATAACTCAAAATGTTACTAAAACATGAAATGACAGAAAAAGTATAATTACAAACTCCTATTTACTTTTTATAATGAAAAACGCGTCATTTCTTGAGAAATCCGGCCGCCATTTTGAATCCGCCATCATTGAAAATTGAAAATTTAGTCAAATATATTCTGTAGTATTGTTTTTATTGAGGAAAATGACTGTGGATCAAGAAAAACTCACAATAACATTATTTTCTCGTTAATACTAGAGAAAAATTCATATTTCATGAGATTTTATGCAATGTCCGCCATTTTGAAAAGATTCGAGTCAGTTGAGGTCGGCAAAAAAAATCCTATCATCAACTCCAACTATTGCCTCCACCTTCCTCCACAATCCGGAGTAGGTTAGAGTACTTTTTTGGACTAAAAAAAATATAAAAAACATCCCCAAATATTCAGTACTTTTCTCCATAAAGTCAGCCATATTTTTTTCTAGAGCATTTAATCACAATTCTGACCCCGGAAATCGAAAGATCACATCCGAAAACATTAGGATAAGTGGTTTTTATTGAGTGAATTCATTAATTTCCCTTCGAGATTGACGCTCCAAAAAGGACGAAAAATTTTGTCCGTTTGGGCGTTAATGGGTTAATAAGGTTATGAATTTAATAAGGTTAAAGGTTTATAAAATTAAGGATAGAAATACGTCAAAGAATGCCACATGAATAAAGTACATCATCAACTCTTGTATATACATATCTACATAGTACAATCGTAGTTCAAACATAACGCCATCATGTTCCGGAATATAAACCGTCTACAGTGTTATGCGCTCAACTGTAACCAAGTTACGGCACGTGCCAGAGAATGTGAACATAAGTCACACTTATTGTTAGTATTAGTTATGAAAAACTGCTCCTCAAGAGACTAAAACCTATAATAGAAGAAACGAGTTTGATCCCGGGCTATCAGTTCGGCTTCAGAGAAAACCATTCGACTATCGACCAAGTTCATAGAATCACTAACGTCATTGAAAAATCATTAGAAGAAAAAAACGTCTGTTCCACAATCTTCCTTGATGTTGCGCAAGCATTTGACAAAGTTTGGCATGAAGGCTTGTTTCATAAATTAAAATTACTTTTGCCACGACAATATGCACAACTTCTACAATCTTATTTATCAGAAAGATATTTTAGAATAAAACAGGATGACGCTTATTCCGAATTAAAAGAAATCAGAGCAGGGGTTCCACAAGGTAATGTACTAGGTCCAGTACTCTACTAGTATTATACAGGGTGAGTCAAACTTAACGCGACAAACGAAAGGTACGGATAGGGCATGTTATTCTAAGCAAAAAAGTTCTAATAAACATGTGTCCGGAAATGCTTCCTAAGAGCGCTACGGACGTTCAAAGATGGCAGGCCCAAATTGATTTTCTTGCCTTTTTATTTCAAAAACTGCTCGAAATGTCCACCGTCATTTTCAATGCAAAGTTGACATCTGCGAATGACTGATTGCGCGGCTGCACGACACTCCGCTAGTGGTATTTCTTGGGCAGCTTGCAAGATCCTCGCTCGGAGACTAGCTTCGTCGTTGACGGGCTCAGCATAAACTTTGCTCTTCATTCTGCCCCAAACATAAAAATCCATAGTGGTTAAGTCCGGGGAACGCGGAGGCCAAGGACGGGGGACAGTCTCGACCGCGACCAATCCATCTTCCTGAAAAATGGTTGTGAAGCCATTGCCGCACTAGTAGAGTGTAATGGGCTGGGCAACCGTCTAACTGGAACCACCTGTTTGCTCTATCAATTAGAGGCATGTCATCTAATATTGCTTCAAATTCATTTTCCAGGAAATGAAGAAAGGCCGGACCATTTAGTCTTGGAGGCAAGAAATATGGACCAATGAGTGTATCGTCGCATAACCCCATCCAAACGTTGCACGAAAATTCATGTTGAAAATGTTGTTCTTTTACAGCATGCGGGTTTTCATGGGCCCAAATATGCGCATTATGTTGGTTAAAGGTACCACTACGGGTAAAAGTTGCCTCGTCCGTCCAAATCACCTTCCGATAGTAAGAAGCATCGTTTGTTATTTGTTCCAAGAACCACTCTGAAAATTCTCTTCTTCGAGGTAGGTCTTCAGGAAGCAAATTCTGAACTTTCTGCAAATGATAGGGGTGGCGACCATCTGCTTTCAGAGTTCGGTTCACAATGCTCTGGGAATAGTCTAATTGCAAAGAACATCTCCTCGTGCTACTTGAAGGTATTTGATCGAAGTGTTCTAGGATATTTTCTGTTCTTCGATTATTATGAAGGGGTGCAAAAATACCGTCTGCTCGCGATTTCGAAGAAGTTGTCCCAGTTTCTCTTAATCGTTGAAATGTTCTAGTAAATACCGCTTTGTCGGGCACTCTTCTCATTGGAAATCTTCGGGCGTACTCATTCACAGCAGCGCGCGCATTACCATCACAGTACCCGTAAACAAACACAATATCCGCATATTCACTTGTAGTGTAGGTATTTGGCATGTTTCCGCAATTTACTCATAAACTAGCTTAAAATTAGTGACAAATTGAATTCAATCGACACGTCAAACAAGGCTGTCAAACAAACACTTTCAATTGTTATCAAGGCCTGCTTCTCTTTTTAATTAATAAGGCAGCGGAGTGAATTAATCAGTCATTCGCAGATGTCAACTTTGCATTGAAAATGATGGTGGACATTTCGAGCAGTTTTTGTAAAATTTTAGTTTGTTTTGTTACGTTAAACCAATTATTTTAAGCAGTTTTTGAAATAAAAGGCAAGAAAATCAATTTGGGCCTGCCATCTTTGAACGTCCGTAGCGCTCTTAGGAAGCATTTCCGGACACATGTTTATTAGAACTTTTTTGCTTAGAATAACATGCCCTATCCGTACCTTTCGTTTGTCGCGTTAAGTTTGACTCACCCTGTATACTAGTGATATCCCAAACCTAGAACATGAAACAATAGCAACATTTGCTGATGTCACCGCAGTAATTGCTGTTGGAAGAGATCATGAAGAGGCTGCAGAAAAACTCCAAATCGCCATTAATAAAATCATCACCTGGACTAAAACTTGGCGCATCAAACTAAATGAAAATAAGTCTATACACGTAGACTTTACTAAAAAAGGGAAGCAACATTTACTAATTAGAATCAACGATACCCAGATCCCTTATGCTGACTCAGCTAAATATCTGGGAATGATCTTGGACGCTAGACTCCGCTGGAGAGTTCATGTCAAAAAGAAACGTGAAGAGTTGGGCCTCAAACTGAAAAAAATGTCAATATATTTTTTTTTCAGTTTGAGGTTGCTTCACTTGGAGTTTCGTCCAAGTAACCAAAGTTACTTGGACGAAACTCCAAGTTGTCTACATATAATAAATTGCTTCTGTATAAGCAAATACTGAAACCCGTTTGGACCTCAACATCCAAGAGATCAAGCGTTTCCAGAACAAAGTACTAAGGAACATCGTTGATGCACCCTGGTACTGTCGAAACAGAGATATCCATCGAGACCTTCGAATGGATACTGCTGATCAAACCATCACCGCCAGCAGCAATGAACAAAGATTGCTCCGCCACGTGTCCTGGACAACACAAGCCAGTTAAGAAGACTCAAGAGGATGAAGCCTTTTGAGTTAGTGAAATAGTGACAATACAAAGCAGAGTATAGTGTGGTAGCAGTGCTACATGTTAAATTTAGTGTAGTAAAGTTACTACGAGTAGAACACAGGGCAACTAATGAGTAAAACCTTAGTTTTAAGAATTTTCAAATGTAATAAGTTAGGTTAGCAAAAAATTACTCATTGATCTGCATAAAAGATCAGATTGTAATAATCTTAAGGGATCTTGTAATGAGTATCTTTTAAATAAAAAAAAATAGTTAAACTGCGCTGGTCGATGCGTCATTCGTGTGCATGAAACGTCGAATAAGTTTGTAAAAATGTCGGAGCAGCGTCCATCGCATGCTACGGTGAAGCGTTAGAACAGTTCTCCAAAACTGACTTTTTATGGCAGTTGACTTCGTTTTACCGCGTGTGATGGTGTAATGACGGATGTTAGAGAACAGAACGTAGTGGTTGGGGTTAGCACATGGGCTCCACCGAATTGCCGAAACTGTCATCCTAATGTTGAGAGCCTTATAACGAATGTGAAACAAGTCTTTGTGAAAGCAACATCCAAAAGTAAAAAAAAATCGGACGTTCTGTTGTGACTCGTCGGGGCACAAGGAAAACGACGCAGTTATTTTAAGTGGCAGACGGCAGAGGTTAACTTCTGAACATATGGAACAGGTTTTCTATGTCTATTATTAACCTCTGAGCTCTAATCATAACTTTCGTCGCTGACTGTACGTGCCAATAACCGCAAACAATATAACCCACATGAAATATGGATGCGATATAGTTTTCAAAGCTGAGTAAGAATTTGAAATTAAATTTTCGATGTCTCAAATACTCTTCGAGATATTATTCGACTTTTCTGTCCAATAGAGTAAGTTTGGTTGCCTAATGTTGCATGAAAATATTAAAAATAATGATATACGTATTTAAAATGACGAGATGTATTTGTTTTCATTAAAAAATTGTAAAGGTAGACAAAAATTATAAGAGATAAAAAAGTGGGAGAAAATTGATTTGATTATTTATACATATAGTTACGTGACCAACCCTTTAGACCCTTTGGGCGCCGTTGCCATCACCATTAAGATATTTAATGTCGTAGGGGTTTTAGGATTCTTAAGATAAACAAATGTAATGTTACTATATAAGCATTTTACAGTCGACTAGGACCCTCAGTCTTCATATTGGTTTCTCGCTAGTGAAGTACTCGATTTAATTGTAAAGTCTTTCAATAAAGTTTTTTAAAAAGGAAATCTCTTTTCCTTCGAACTAACTATATTCTCACTTTATTCATTTTAATAAATAAATCCTATAAGAAAACCGATTTATCCCTGTCTGTGTTTTATCTCTAATCTTAATTTTTTTCTCTAATCTTTACATTTTTTTAAATAAAAAAGTATGTTCCGGGGTTTTTATCTTAATGTAAACGTTTAGTATTTCAATGCAACTTTAGGCAACCAACCTTACACTATTGGACAGAAAAGTCGAACATCAGAAAAGTATTTGAGTCATCGAAAATTTGATTTCAAATTCTTTATCAGTGTTGAGAATTACATGGAATCAATTCGTCATGCGTATTCTATTGTTTGCGGTTATTAGTCCAGTAGGCAGGGGAGGTAAAATCATCAAAAAGTGTTCTTGAAACATATGGGGCTAGTCTTGACGGTTCCCTATGTATTTTTTTGCGTAGAACACAATCCGCGGGATCTTTTTTTCACATTTTCGCTTATATCTCCTATATAGCATATGCATTTAAGAAGTTGTAGCCTACTGAATTTCCCAAATTTTAAGCCCAACCCGAAGTCTCCAAGTGTTATTGTTAACTTGCAAATGACTGCTGAAGTTGAAAAAGTGCTGTTTTTTCACTATTTTTTTACTTCGAAAGTAGGGCGACTATGATCACGAAACTTGAATGGACTGCTATTTGTAATTTGAAGTTACAAACAAAATTTCAGCTCAATCCGTTAATAAGTTTTCGAGTAATTATTAACAATCGATTTTTTTTTGCAAGCCTTAACCCAGGCCTATTGTCCTTTTGAAAGGACATTTTTCAGGCGTCTTTTTAAACGCGTGTACAGCCCCTATAAGCCTCCGGATCACAAATGGCCTTGCCAGTCTCATTTCAGATAATTCCAAGACAAGTGTTTTAAGAGACAGTGCATTAATTTTGAATGTGTTTAGGTAAAATATTTTCATTTAAAGATTGCTGTTTTTGAAAAATGTCGCAGCCTATTGATTTGAGACCAGTGGGGTAAGTAATACCTGCTAAATTGAATTGTTATAGGTGTTTTTATTAGGTAGAAAGTTCACAGTTTTAATTTAATTTGAAAAATTGAGGTTACGATGTTAAAAACTTGTTGATTCGGTCCAATGTTTTTTTACCGTTCTTTTAAAAGGACAGTAGGCATTAGAGATATTTTTATTTCAGGGGTCTCACGCTAAATGATCTTTACGAAGTTTGGAAGAAGATGACTACTTATTTCCTCCGGAAATAAATATTGCTTTGTTGCCTCCCATAAATTCAGTTCAAGATTTAACAGACGAAGATTCTGGAGATGAGGAGTACTTAAACATAAACAACTTGCCCGGTTCTCAGCTCTTGAAACCAGCAGAGGTTATGACCAAAGATACAGATGTTGATGAAGATGCAGGTAACGCCACTGCGGCTGGACTTAATTTGAATGCTTCCAGAAAAATTGTATCGGCAGACCATTGGGATGAAGAAGATGACATTCCTTTGAGTGTTTTCCAAGCTAAAGAAAGTTTCCAAGTTTTCCAAGGTAAAGAAAATCTACAAATGGTCAGAAACAGATTTATCTTTGCCAGATATCAAGTGGCCAACAATGTATAAAGTTGAAAGTCAATTCCCATCGGCAACAGAATTATTTCTGCGATTTTTCAATGAAGAAGTAATAGATATGTTTGTTTTTTGGTCCAACAACTATGTGACAAAAAAAATCGAACGGGAAATATAACACATGACGAAATGTACGCATTTGTTGGCATACTCCTGTTAAGTGGATATCTGCCTGTGCCAAGAAGACGAATGTTCTGGGAACAACGAAAAGACACGCAGAATATTTTAGTACCTGATGCTCTATCAAGAGATAGGTTTGAGTTCATTATGCAAAATCTTCATTGCTGTGACAATGTCCAATTAGACCCATCGGATAAATTTACTAAAGTTCGCCCATTATTTGACAAGCTGAATAAAATATTTCAAGAATATGCTCCTTATTGGGAGCAACATAGTGTTGACGAATCCATGATTCCATATTTTGGAAAACATGGATGTAAACAGTTTATTAGGGGAAATCCAATAAGATATGGTTACAAAATCTGGATACCAGGGGGCAAATAGCAAGGTTGACTTGATTTGATAATAACTGAAATACCTACCCCAATGTGGATATATTTTTTACAGTTTTTTATAACATGATTTACATATTTTAAAATAGATGATTTTTTCAAAACATTTTTTATAATGGTCTGTATGCTTAGTGTCCTTTTAAAAGAACGAAACTTTTTTCTAAAAAAACCAATGTCAATGATTTTTTTTTAGAATTTTTTCGTAACATAGAGCCTAAAATTAAACATATTACTTAGTTTTTATGTAAATTTTTGAAAAAAAATAAAAATAAAAATTCGGGCATATCTGGGTTAATTAACAATGACGTCATTTCTTTATTTATTGTACGATATTGACCGGATTAGGCTAGAAAAGGCATAAATCTCTTCAAGTTTGAGAGACTTTTTGAGATTTTGAAAAATATTAATTCGGGCCAGTTTATAACGTTTTCTACGCGATTGCCTTTTTTGACGCGACGTATATATTGTTTTAGCGTTGCCGCTTCGAAATTCTCGGAATTGTGACTATAATATCTTGCAAGAACGCTTCAAGACGCGTATTTAAAAAAATGGGCGTCAAGATATTATAGTCACAATTCCGAGAATTTCGAAGCGGCAACGCTAAAACAATATATCCGTCGCGTCAAAAAAAGGTAGTCGCGTAGAAAACGTTATAAAACTGGCCAAAATTAATATTTTTCAAAATCTCAAAAGGTCTCGCAAACTTGAGAAAGATTTATGCGAAAATGTGAAAAAAAGACGTTTTTTTTCCACAAATTGTTAATTTAAAAAATTAGCGGACGGTTTCAGCTCTACGGACCCTGCGCATTGTGTTCTACGCAAATAAATACATAGCAAACCGACAAAACTAGCCCTATATGTTTCAAGAACACATAAAAGTCTCTGCCTACTGGACTATATTGGCACACACATACATACATTAACTAGGGTGCAATAAGTCCGCGGTAAGGCTGGACCGAACTCAGACAAGCAGTATAAAATTGAGCGAGTGGGTCAGTACATATCGTCGTTGCCCTTATTAAAAGACATATCTGATTTTCAGATTAATTGAAATACTGCAGAGTAGAAATACAATTTAATCAATGAGTAATAATGGTAGTGGTAGTGTACGTACAATATATACATCAAAAAAAAAAAACGTCATCAACTCTGGCTATGAACGAGAGAGATGGAAATAGCGATTATGTTTAAGCTTTTCGGTTATGTCAAACTTTTGACAAGTACTGCCACAATTTGTAATATAAACAATAGCTATCATATGATGTGACAGTCTTGACAAGTAAATTAGGTTATAAATTCGATTAAGAATAGAAATACGTCTTTTTTTTCTCGGCCAACTTTGATGACGTTTTTTTTTGGATGTCTCTATATTACATACGTGTAATATATTGTAAATACACTTGCCAATAAAGTCTGTGGACCTAAATCTAAGATTCACAACTTTCTCACTTTCGCCTTTCTATGAACGGGAACGACTATACAGCGTGTTTCAGTTTTTGTAGCAAGACTTTAACACTCAATAGAACTATTAGAATTAAAGCAAAAAACTTGTGCAAACATAAGTCGTCAAAGGCTTAGTTTTTGAGATACAGGATATTCAAATTGCGTTTGCAGAAAGTGTAATTTATTTATTTTATTTTATTTATTTTTCGTTGTCATCCTTGCTTTTGGAGTGGGTACTGGAACCTTCGGCGTAGAAACAAAAAACTGGACGTTTTCCACGAAACACCGAACTACTACACTTTTCTCGACGCGCGTTTCGCCAACCAAGTTGGCATCTTCAGGAGAAGATTAAAACTAAATTCTAGCCTACACACTTGCACTATTTATACTAAATTTGTTGCCACTGTTCACTGAACCGCAACTATCATTGTTTATCAGAGCTAACAGTGGACTGGTGGGTATCGGACCATTGTCCTTATTCATACTACTGTTACACTTAATGATTTCTAAACTTTCAAAAGCATCCAACTGTCTACTATTTGTTACATTTCTAATTAATTTTAAATTATTTATGTCTATCCTATGGTTGTTGTCAAAATCGTGTTGGGCAACACAAGATTTTTCTGTTCTGCCATATTTCAAATGAGCCATGTGTTCTTTAAATCTAGTCAAAATAGATCTTTTTGTTTGCCCAATATACTTTTGATCACAATCTTTACAACTTATTTCGTATATTCCTGACTTTTCGTTATTGTCGATTTTGTCTTTGGGGTTACCCAAAAGCGTCTGCAGTTTAATTTTAGAATTATAAACCAAATTGATATTAATATTTTTAAAAATTTTATCTAGTCCGCGGGTGAATTTAGGTTCATATGGTAACGAAGCAAATTTCGAATTGTCAGTATCTCTACGAAAAGTCGTGGAATTGTACAGGGTTCTCTTAAATTTATGCTTCCTTATTAACTTATCTATTAAATGGACTGAGTAACCGTTATTCTTAGCTATATTCTTAATTAATTGTTTCTCGTGTTCAAACCTCTCTTTACCGAGGGGGAAATTTAACAAACGGTGAATTAGAAAATTAAAACTTGCCATTTTATGTTGAAAAGGGTGGTGTGAATCGTTGGGAATATATCTAAGAGTCGCGGTTTCTTTCCTATATACATCAAACTCTAACTTTATAGACAGAAATTTTGGGGCTTTGAGTACTCGTAGTCGACACGCGCCCTCTAGTAACGACTAAAATAGAGACTATTTTAGTCGTAGAGTTTATTTTAGACCGCGACGATATTCAAATAGAGACTATTCCCCGCGTCGAAACCGCGGCTACTTATATGCAACCTGGATAGCTTCGGGTAAAGGCCGGATGAACCCAGATCAGTATAGAAGCTCCTGGCGCCTTCCGTCGGTATCGGCCGTCTGTGAGTCACCCTTGTTTACCGGCAGCGAAATCATAGCCCGCCGGCTAATCTCAGGCGGCGTACTCATAGCCCGGCGGCTAGCCTCAGGCGGCATGCTTAGGCGGATTCTGCAACACTGCCCCCTCCTTAAAGACATTTCGTCTCGAATTGTATCATCCTTTGGTCCGTGTCGATACCTGCAGAATGACCCATTGTTGCATCGAGAGGTCTGGTAGAAGAAGCAGTCCACAGTTTTCTCGCTGAGCGGTCTCCTGGGGTTGTAACAGCATACCAGAATCTCAATTCCAGTAAACCGGAAAAGGACTTCTAGCATACTCCTTATCACCCTCCAATCCCGGCCATCTAGGCCGCTGGCTATCTTCGGTATCGCCAAACTGCTTATGTTCTGGGACAAGAGCACGAGCAAGAGAGGGAATCCCTCAGTTCGACTAGTGTGTCCCAGACGAAGTTGGTTTGTGGTGCGATAGCTGCTTGGTCACCAAATAGAAGAGGGACCTCTCTTTCTCCTGCTGGGCCACCTTGATTTGAAGGACTCGTCCAACCTCTGGTCGTTGTCTGCGTAACTCCTCCAACTGTCCAAACGCCTTCTTGAAGGTAAGTGCAATCCCTCGGGACATTCGGAGATCTGCTGCTACGCAGTGGGCAAGACAGAAGTCAGCAGGAGCCTGGAACAGGTCACGTGGTTCTTCTCGCGTTACACCGTAGCGAGCTTTCTGGCCGTTTGGATGAAGCGACATGAATTCCTCGAAAGAGAGCTCGCCGTCTAGTGGACTGACGTGTCGAACTCTGGCTTCAGCTTGTTCGTCATTGTTTCCGGCGAAAGGGGCTAAACGGTTGAAATGAACAACTCTGGGTTTTCCTCTTGGCAACTTCTGGATTCGGTAGACTACATCGTTAATCCGGGTGACGACCTCATACGGACCTTCCCAGGAGCTTTGAAGTTTTGGAGATAACCCACGACGACGTTGTGGGTTATATAACCAGACTTGGTTGCCGGGCTGGTACCTTCCATCGTTGGCGTTGATGTCGTAGGTCTCCTTCATGCGGTCGCTGGCGCCCTGGATATTTGAACGGACTCGTTCGTGGATGTCGTCCATTCTCTGGCGTAGAGTACTGACGTAGTCCTCTCTAGCCACGTCGTCCCCTGGTGTACAGCCAAACTTCAGGTCACAGGGTAGACGCAGTTCACGGCCCATGACGATGCTTGCAGGTGTTTGCCAAGTTGTTTCGTGGATTGACGACCGGTAGGCTAGCAGGAACAGGTGGAGAAACTGGTCCCAATCCCTCTGGTGGTCAGAGACTACTTTGGATAAGTACCGGTTGATGGTCCTATTCATTCGCTCCACCATTCCATCTGACTGCGGATGCAGTGCAGTTGTCCTCGTCTTACGGATGTCGAGTGTACGGCACACATTCTGAAACAGAATCGACTCGAAATTTCTTCCCTGGTCCGAATGTAATTCCAGAGGTACACTAAATCGACAAATCCAGTCCTTAATGAGAGCGTCTGCCACAGTAGAAGCCTCTTGGTTTGGAAGGGCATACGCTTCTACCCATTTGCTGAAATAATCCATCACGACGACGATGTATTTATTTCCATTATCTGTTTCCGGAAACGGACCTGCTACATCGATGGCAATTCTTTCAAACGGACTACCCACGTTGTATTGTCGCATTGGAGCCTTCGGGTGCCGTTGCGGACCATTACTTGCAGCGCACACCACACATTTCTTGCACCACTCCTTCACGTCAGTAGTGCAGTTCACCCAGTAGAAACGCTCCCTAACTTTTCCCAGCGTCTTTGTTACTCCTAGGTGTCCGCCAGTGCATTTCGAGGTGTTTAACTAGTTGATGGTAATCATCTTGTTCTTCAAGAGAAAGCGTCTGTAATATATCTGTGGCGTCACCACGTAGCGCCAACGTCAGCGCTGTAGCCTTCTCTGCAAACGACCAACCATTTGTCCTCGCTGCTGCCTCAAATTGTCGTAGATAATTGACCCATGAGCTCTTACCATCAAATTGTGGTGGTTTCATGCGAATTTTCGAAATTTCCACGTGACTGCTCAACTCGGGTTTACTCAACCTGTCGATGTCGCTACCAGGTGACTTCAGAGCGGTATTGACCACTCGTTGTTGTTCCCAACTTTCTAAACTCAGCGTTGCAATTTTTCTCTCTACTTCTAGAAACTTATTTTCAATTTCTCCAAATTTTCCGTCCATTTGTTTCTGGAGCCAACTAGAATTTTCCGTAATTTTCCTTTCTAAAGTTATATAATTTTCAAGTAGTTTTTTATCTAAGTTTCCTAACTGCTTCTCTAATTTTCCGGATGTTTCCTCTAGCTTCTGTTGCAGGTTACTACCATTGTCTATTAGTTTCTGTTGCATTTTGGCGGCATTTTCTAATAATTTGTTTTCCAAACTTTGCAACGCCGAATTTATATCGCCAGCAGTTTCGAATCAATATGTGTCGGGATTTTCACCGTTATTTTCCAGAACTTCTCTAAGTCTATTTTGCAGATCGGCCTTTTTTCCGGTGGTTTCACACTCCCGTTCTTCGAGTTCTCTTTTCAAATCCGCCACATTAAGGTCCTTTAAAAACACCTGTCTTGAAGCCATTTCACTTAATTTATTTATCGCGAATTTATTTATTGAAATGTCTTTATTGTTCAGTTTTTTTTCACACCCACACCTGACGCCAATGTAACGTTTTTATTTATTTCGGGTTCGTGAGGTGTGAAAAATTAAACTCGTACTTTAAACTAACACTATTTATTTAACAAATACAACTACGGACTAACACTATTTAACTACACTAATTTATTTTTATACAATTTATATTAGAGCGTTGTACGAAAACCGCGACGATATTCAAATAGAGACTATTCCCCGCGTCGAAACCGCGGCTACTTATATGCAACCTGGATAGCTTCGGGTAAAGGCCGGATGAACCTAGATCAATATAGAAGCTCCTGGCGCCTTCCGTCGGTATCGGCCGTCTGTGAGTCACCCTTGTTTACCGGCAGCGAAATCATAGCACGCCGGCTAATCTCAGGCGGTATGCTTAGGCGGATTCCGCAACAATAGGAACAGCTGATGTCCAAGACTCCAAATTTGAGGCGGTAGAAGCAGCAAAAAGAGCTTGGCTACATGTCACGAACTTTAATAAGGAACTAAATGTGGAAGAATTAAAAGACTACCTCAATACAAAATACGACAGACATGACTTTATATATTATAAAATAATCCCAAGGTACGACAATCCCAGTTTTAGTTCTTTTAAAGTTGGTGCCCATATATCGTTAAAGGAAAAATTAATGTCTGCAGAGGCTTGGTTTCGGGGTATAGCAGTATCTCAATACAACTTTTTTCGATCATCAAGAAATAACACTCAAACATACAGAACCTAAACATTCTGGTGTCCAAACCAACAACAATAAACTAGAAGACAATGTCTAACAAATAAACTTAATATCCTGAAAATTTTTGTATGTGAAAACGGTCCACTTTTCTTATGTATTTCTGAACACTGGACCTTGGACAAAAGCAATATGTCTCTTATAGATATATGTGGTTATAAATGTATTTCATCCTACTGTAGACCAACCCGTATACATGGGGGCACAGCAATTTTTGTAAAAAGTGATATTATCAATCAGTGTAAATCAATGAGTTGTTTAAACAATCTGTCTGTGGAAATGTCCTTTGAATGTAGCACTATTAGTTATAAAAAAGATACGTTTGTTGTAGTATTGTTACGAACGCTGGGCCAGTCCGCCCCTGCCTGTTTTGACGCCGGCTGACCAAAGCAGCCGATAACCTGTGCTGACGTAAGACGCCCAGAAAAGCCACGAGTATTCGCGGCGGTTCGACTTCGCGCGCTGGAGGCTTCTCGTAGATACGCGACCCTTCTATAGGTGTATATAACGCGGGGTATCCAGGCGCGACGACAGTTCTATTTAAATATCGGCGCGGCTTACAACGCGGGAAATAAATTGTATAAAAATAAATTAGTGTAGTTAAATAGTGTAGTAGTATTAATTAAATAAATAGTGTTAGTTTAAATGTACGAGTTTAATTTTTCACACCTCACGAACCCGAAATAAATAAAACGTTACATTGGTGTCCGGTGTGAGTGTGAAAAAAAAAACTGAACAATAAAGACATTTAAATAAATAAATTCGCGATAAATAAATTAAGTGAAATGGCTTCAAGACAGGTATTTGTAAAGGACCTTAAAGTGGCGGATTTAAAAAGAGAACTCGAAGAACGGGAGTGCGAGACGACAGGGAAAAAGGCCGATCTGCAAAATAGACTTAAAGAAGCTCTGGAAACTTAAGAGGGATGGAGCAAAACTTAAGAGGGATGGAGCAAAGGTTGGTCGAAACGTCTGGTAACTTGAGAGGGATGGAACAGAAATTAATAGAAAACATGGACCAAAAACTAATGGAAAATTATACATCTTTAGAAAAGAAAATTATGGAAAATTCTAGTTACCTCCAGAAACAAATAGGCGAATATGTGGACGGAAAATTTGGAGAAATTGAGAATAAATTTCTAGAAGTAGAGAGAAAAATTGCAACGCTGAGTTTAGGAAGTGAGGAACAACAGCAAATGGTCAATACCTCTCTGAAGTCACCGGGTAGCGACAGCGACAGGTTGAGTAAACCCGAATTGAGCAGTCCTGTGGAAATTTCGAAAATTCGTATGAAACCACCACTGTTTGATGGTAAGAGCTCATGGGTCAATTATCTACGACAATTTGAGGCTGCAGCGAAGGCAAATGGTTGGTCATTGGCGGAGAAGGCTACAGCGCTGACGTTAGCGCTACGCGGCGATGCAACGGATATATTGCAGACGCTTTCTCTTGAAGAACAAGAGGATTACCACCAACTTGTCCGACACCTGGAAATGCGATATGGTCAGTCCCATCTTGAGCATGTCTACCACTCGCAGTTGAAGAACCGCTATCAGAAAAGTAACGAATCGCTGCAGGAATTCGAAGCGGACATAGCGCGGTTAGTTCGTTTGGCATACTCATCTACGCCGGAGAACGTCATGGAACGACTAGCCGTGCAGGCATTTTTAGATGGTCTGCGTGATACTGAGACCCGTCAAGCTCTGACTCTCGCTCGTCCCAGCAAGTTGGTGGATGCTTTAGCGCGAGCTTTGGAATTCGAAGCTGCTAAACAGAGTTGCAGAGGTCAAGCTAAGGTCCGTAGGGTGGAGGAAGGTGTTGAAGAAGGAACCTGCAATGAAGCAGAAACTAGGCGAGTCGTCGAGGGCATGTTGGAAAAGAGGCAAATTCGGTGCTGGAATTGCGGTAAGGTTGGACATGTCCGTAGTCGCTGCCCTAGAAATAAGGAAACGTCACATAAGGAAACGTCACCCTCGTCGGGAAACTAAAGGAGGTTGACCGTAGGGGGCAATCGTCAACCTCTAAGAAGCAAGCCCCAAAGAAAACAGCACGCGTAGCATCTCTTCAACACCCGTCTAATAGTGTTTTTGTCGATGGACTAGTCGATGGAAAAGAAAGACTGTTGCTATTAGATACGGGTGCAACGAGAACTATCATTAGACCAGATATTGTTGGAACAGCAGCAAGAATTACTCCGACCAGCTGGCGACTACGTACTGCAACTGGAGATCCCGCTACCATTCGCGGTGAGACCAATGTCACGATTGTCATTGGAAACGTGTCGTTTGAACATCGAGCACTGGTAGCTGAAATTGAGGATGAACTTATTCTTGGAATGGACATTATGAACACCAAGGGATTTAAACTGGACTTCAAGAATAATGTTCTGAAAATAAATGGTGAGGAAATCGTACTACATCGAAAGACGGAGGAAACAATTCGAGTTGTCCTGGCAGAGGATACGGCAGTGCCAGAACGAAGTGAAATGATCTTGGACGCTCATTTGGACGGTAACCCGTGTGTTGGAAATATAATGATGTTTGAGCCAAGATCTCACGACGGCGAGGTAGCCAGAGGAATAGCTGTAGGAAAAGCTCTGTTGCTGACCGAGAAAACAGTACCGGTGAGAATAATGAACCTCAATCATCACCCAGTGAATCTAAGGAAAGGGATTGCTTTAGGGTACTGTTCTTCGGTTTCCTCCGTCATTCGAAAGTTAGATACTCGAGGAAATTCAGTTGGGAGGATTACAGGCGAGTTATCAAACCTTCTGTCGTCTTCCTCAAGATCCTTGAGAAGTGATCAAACGACGAAGCTAAGGAGTCTCATTACTAAGTATGCAGACATTTTCGATAATGGGCAAGGAGGAAAGGGCAGGACAAATGTAATCCGACACAAAATCGACACGGGCGACGCTCGGCCCATCCGACAAACAGCAAGAAGATTGCCATTAGCCAAACGCGAGGGAAGCCGATAAAATCGTGCAGGACATGGAAAAAGATGGAGTCATTGAACCATCTAATAGTCCGTGGGCTTCACCAATTGTATTGGTAAAGAAGAAAGATGGCTCTACCAGATTTTGTGTGGATTACCGTCAATTAAACAACGTGACAAAGAAAGACAGCTATCCATTGCCTAGAATCGATGACACCTTGGATACTCTATCAGGATCAAAGATTTTCTCAACCCTAGATTTGAAGAGTGGATATTGGCAAGTAGAGTTGGCACACCGGGATCGAGAGAAAACTGCGTTTACTCTGGGTACAGGACTATGGCAGTTTACCGTAATGCCGTTTGGATTATGTAACGCTCCGGCAACCTTCGAGAGGCTGATGGAAACTGTGTTAAAAGGACTCTCTTGGAAGACATGTCTTGTGTACCTTGACGACATCATCGTGGTTGGAAAATCCTTTGAGGATCACATGAAAAATCTGGAGGAGGTCTTTCAACGTTTACGAACCTCTGGCCTAAAGCTTAGCCCGAAAAAGTGTCATCTATTCCAGAAGGAAGTGAGGTATCTGGGCCATGTTGTTTCCAGTCAAGGAGTGGCAGTGGATGACCAGAAGATCAAAACAGTGCGAGAGTGGCCAGTACCCGGCAATAAGCATGATCTACGAAGTTTCCTCGGGTTATGCACTTACTATCGTCGATATGTGCCCGGATTTGCCAATATTGCCAAGCCACTGACTCGACTCACGGAAGGAGAAAGACGGTTCCAATGGGACGATGAATGCAGTGAAGCGTTTCGACATTTAAAGGAAGCGTTGACGAGTGCACCTATCCTGAGCTATCCTCTCCCAGATGGAAAATTCATTTTGGATACCGATGCCAGTAATGTAGGTTTGGGAGCAGTTTTGTCTCAGATTCAGGACGGCCAAGAGAAGGTTATTGGATACTTCAGTAAAACCTTGTCGAAACCTGAGCGAAACTACTGTGTTACCAGGCGGGAGCTACTGGCGGTAGTGAAATCTGTCGAACACTTCTATAAATACCTGTATGGGAGGAAATTCTTGCTGAGAACGGACCATGCGGCGCTAAAATGGCTTCTACAGTTCAAGAATCCTGAAGGACAGGTAGCCAGGTGGATAGAGCGACTCCAAGAATTTGATTTCGACACCGAACATCGTGCAGGCAAAGTTCACCGCAACGCTGATGCGCTATCCAGAAGACCCTGCTTTGAGGATTGCAAACATTGTCAGCGGGCAGAAGAAAAGGACATCTTAGTATACAGAACGGCGGCGGTGAACGATGATTGGCTGTCGGAAAAGGTTTTGAAAGACCAAGAGAATGACCCGAATCTGAAACCAATTGTGAATTGGAAGAAAGAAGATCGGAAACCCACTTGGGAGGAGGTATCACGGTATTCACCAACCGTAAAGTCATACTGGGCTCAGTGGAATTCCCTCGTCTTAAGCGACGGACTCTTAAAACGCGTTCTGGAGAAATCAGATGGTACCGAAGAGCGAAAACAACTGATAGTCCCCAGAAACAGAGTGCCAGAGGTATTGGAGGAGATCCACAATGGAAGCACTGGCGGACACCTAGGAGTAACAAAGACGCTGGGAAAAGTTAGGGAGCGTTTCTACTGGGTGAACTGCACTACTGACGTGAAGGAGTGGTGCAAGAAATGCGTGGTGTGCGCTGCAAGTAATGGTCCGCAACGGCACCCGAAGGCTCCAATGCGACAATACAACGTGGGTAGTCCGTTTGAAAGAATTGCCATCGATGTAGCAGGTCCGTTTCCGGAAACAGATAATGGAAATAAATACATCGTCGTCGTGATGGATTATTTCAGCAAATGGGTAGAAGCGTATGCCCTTCCAAACCAAGAGGCTTCTACTGTGGCGGACGCTCTCATCAAGGACTGGATTTGTCGATTTGGTGTACCTCTGGAATTACATTCGGACCAGGGGAGAAATTTCGAGTCGATTCTGTTTCAGAATGTGTGCCGTACACTCGACATCCGTAAGACGAGGACAACTGCACTGCATCCGCAGTCAGATGGAATGGTGGAGCGAATGAATAGGACCATCAACCGGTACTTATCCAAAGTAGTCTCTGACCACCAGAGGGACTGGGACCAGTTTCTCCACCTGTTCCTGCTAGCCTACCGGTCGTCGGTTCACGAAACAACTGGGCAAACACCTGCAAGCATCGTCATGGGCCGTGAACTGCGTCTACCCTGTGACCTGAAGTTCGGCTGTACACCAGGGGACGACGTGGCTGGAGAGGACTACGTCAGTACTCTACGCCAGAGAATGGACGACATCCACGAACGAGTCCGTTCAAATATCCAGGGCGCCAGCGACCGCATGAAGGAGACCTACGACATCAACGCCAACGATGGCAGGTACCAGCCCGGCAACCAAGTCTGGTTATATAACCCACAACGTCGTCGTGGGTTATCTCCAAAACTTCAAAGCTCCTGGGAAGGTCCGTATGAGGTCGTCACCCGGATTAACGATGTAGTCTACCGAATCCAGAAGTTGCCAAGAGGAAAACCCAGGGTGGTCCACTTCAACCGTTTAGCCCCTTTCGCCGGAAGCAATGACGAACAAGCTGAAGCCAGAGTTCGACACGTCAGTCCACCAGACAGCGAGCTCTCTTTCGAGGAATTCATGTTGCTTCATTCGAATGGCCAGAAAGCTCGCTACGGTGTAACGCGAGAAGAACCACGTGACCTGTTCCAGACTCCTGCTGATTTCTGTCTTGCTCACTGTGTGGCAGCGGACCTCCGAATGTCCCGAGGGATTGCACTTACCTTCAAGAAGGCGTTTGGACAGTTGGAGGAGTTACGCAGACAAAGACCAGAGGTTGGACGAGTCCTTCAAATCACGGCGGCCGAGCAGGAGAAAGAGAGGTCCGTTTTCTATTTGGTGACCAAGCAGCTATCGCACCATAAACCAACTTATCAAACTGTCTGGGACACACTAGTCGAGCTGAGGGATGTGCTCTTGTCCCAGAGCATAAGCAGTTTGGCGATACCGAAGATAGCCAGCGGACTAGATGGCCTGGATTGGAGGGTGATCAGGAGTATGCTAGAAGTCCTCTTCCGGTTTACTGGAATTGAGATTCTGGTATGCTGTTACAACCCCAGGAGATCGCTCAACGAGAAGACTGTGGACTGCTTCTTCTACCAGACCTCCCGATGCAAGAATGGGTCATTCTGCAGGTATCGTCACAGGCCAGGGGATGACACAATTCGAGACGAAATGTCTTTAAGGAGGGGGCAGTGTTACGAACGCTGGGCCAGTCCGCCCCTGCCTGTTTTGACGCCGGCTGACCAAAGCAGCCGATAACCTGTGCTGACGTAAGACGCCCAGAAAAGCCACGAGTATTCGCGGCGGTTCGACTTCGCGCGCTGGAGGCTTCTCGTAGATACGCGACCCTTCTATAGGTGTATATAACGCGGGGTATCCAGGCGCGACGACAGTTCTATTTAAATATCGGCGCGGCTTACAACGCGGGAAATAAATTGTATAAAAATAAATTAGTGTAGTTAAATAGTGTAGTAGTATTAATTAAATAAATAGTGTTAGTTTAAATGTACGAGTTTAATTTTTCACACCTCACGAACCCGAAATAAATAAAACGTTACAGTATTATATAGATCTCCTGGTGAGGGTGATTTTAAGATTTTTATTACTCAATTAACCAAATTTCTAAGAATTTTAATTAACAAAAAATTTGAAAATATTTACAGATGTGGTGATTTAAATATTGACAAATTAAGTCCAAGTATTGAAAACTGTATATTACATGATTTGTTAGCAAGTTTTGATCGATTATTTGATAACAAATATGAGGCATGTGTCTTATAAGGTTATAGAACCATTAATTTCCGATCATACAGCCCAATTACTGTTTTGCATGAATAATAATACTGCTAGACATGAGAATGAAAAAAAAACATACTTTTTACGAAAATAGACAATTATTCTATGGACTATTTCTTCATCTATGGACACATCACCATCTGTTAGAAAATGGTAAAATCAATAACATGGATGTCTATTTTGGTAAGTTCTGGGAAATATTTGAGTATTGTTTTGAAACAGCATTTCCTAAAATAAGCAACCAACTAAAAAAACATTTCAGTTTTCTCCTGAACTTCAGATGCAATCTCAACAATTGAGGGAACTAAATACATTAAGACATACAATTTCTGATGATAATTTAAATAAACAGTACAAAATTAAAAAGAATATATATAAGCAAAACATAGATACGGAGAAAAGCTCATATGATAATAATAAAATCGAAAAATCCAAAAACAAAACCAAATCGATGTGGGATATCATGAATAAAATAGTTAATAGAAAAAAATTCTAATATTGTTCTAAACTACAATGAATGTGAAATAAATAACAAAACTGACTTGACAAATATATTTGCAAACCATTTTTCAACGGACGTAAAAAATAAATTAAATCTACACTTTCCAGTATTATCAGATGATTGCACCAGTATGCCTATGAACGACAAAACAATGTTTCTTCATCCGGTAACATGTGAGGAAGTAAAGAAAGTCATACTGGAATTATCTAACAAGCGGTCTACCGGAATTGACGAGGTGCCATTAAGTTTAATAAAGTATTCGGTTAATGAATTTGCTGTATGTTTTGCTTTGATTATAAACAAGTCAATTGAACTTGGTGAATTTCCTAATGTACTGAAAATAGCATTAACTATAACATTTTTTAAAAAAGGTGAAGGAGACGACCTAAAAAACTACAGACCTATATCTCTCCTTAGTGTTTTCTCTAAAATAATGGAAAAAGTTATTGCAAATCGTATTATGAACCTTTTAAATAAATATAATGTAATTGCCAATGGTCAACATAGGTTCAGGAGCAACCACTCAACTGAAACGGCTGAAACTCAACTCGTGCAGCTCGTCAATGATAGTTTAGATGCAAACGAATATGTAATGGGTGTGTTTTTTGATTTTTCTAGTGCGTTCGATACCCTGGATATATCATTTATTAAACAAAAAATTGACAATATGGGAATTAGGGGAAATCTAAATAAATGGATAATCTCTTATCTAACAGATAGACGCATGATTGTTAAAGTTGAGGATTCCTTATCAACAGCACAAAATATAGACCTAGGTACCCCCCAAGGCAGTATATTGGGACTTTTAATTTTTTTAATGTATGTTAATGAGTTACCTGATTACATATCTTATGATATTCATGTATGCAAGGTATTCATGTATGCCGACGACACCTCGGTGATAATTTCTGCTCAAACTATGCCAGATCTACTACACAGAATTAATTTAGTATTACAGCAATTCCATGATTGGTGTTACAGGAACAGGCTTATTATAAATTATGATAAAACCGTTTGTATCCATTTTCAAACTGCCGCTAGACAAATATGCTTGAATTTACCAAATATTGCAACAAATGGTTATCAACTAAAAATTAGTAAATAAGTAAATTTCCTAGGAGTTGTTCTTGATGAAAATATTAAATAGTCCAGTCACATTAATCAATTATGCGGCAGATTGAGACAGTCCTGTTTTGCTATAACTGTGTTAAAAAATAATTGGATCAAACATTCCTAATAAAAGTTTACTATGCACTGTTTTACTCTAAGATCGCATATAATATAATTATCTGGGGACAAAGTGTGGACGTGCAAAGAGTATTTATCTTACAAAAGCGCGTATTAAGAATTCTTTTTAATATGAAACCTATGCTATCTTGTCGAGAGGTATTTAAAAAGTATAATATATTAACATCCATCTATTTATACACGGTGGAGACTTTAACTGGAATATATTCGCTAGCGGGGTGGTGCATGATTTTTCAAAAAATTCCCCGAGACACGTCAACTTTTAAATGTATTTACCTCCATTTTGCAAGTAATATGAAAAATATAGCCCTTCAGGGGTGGCTGAAACCACCATCGACATGATTTTTTTCAAATGCAACCCTATGGCTTGTGACCCCTCATTGTAAAGCTGGTGGAAAGAGGAATCCAACGCACTGATCAAATTTTAATTTTTAGTATGTTTGTAGGGTTGCATACAATTAAAACGTAATTTTATAGTTTAATTTATTTTTAAAGCAACAATTTCGTACTCAAAATGTGTGTTGTTTAGTTTTGGAATGTAAACCTTACTTGCTAATATATTTGATATGTGTGTGTGTAATGTATGTACGTGTTTGTACGTATACATGTGTGTAATCGTAGTTATTTACTTTCAACAAATTATTTGTATAGAAATAATGTGATATATAATATATGTGACATCATACCTAATATGTTTTAGCTATAAGGCATTTACAAGTTTCTATATACCTTTTATTGACATGTTCTATCCAATGCAATGCAATTGTTGGCAAAGAATTAATAAAATATTCTATTCTATTCTATTCTAACTTTTATTTGAAACTTTTTGTAGAAAAAGAAAGAATTTGTTTCAACGCAACGTACCTTTTTTACTTTACCATTACAAATATATATTGACTGTGTGTTCTTTTTTTTATTTAACATTTTTTTGTATCTTGAAATTAAAAAGTTATGGTCGATTTATTATTTACTACATCTCGTAAACTGCTAGCTAAATGAATTTAATTTCTGTATACGAGTATTTCAATTTCCTTTCCTAAAGGCAAATAAACAAATTAAATCAGGTTTAGTTTCTTATACTAAAGTTTAGAAAACTAAAGCCAGAAGCTTCTGCCTTTTAAGACATAAATAAAAAATATAGCTTGCTAACGATGAACGATGCTAATTGAAAAACGATGCTGAGCATCGCGACGCTTGGATTTTTTTAACAATAAACCTTCTTTACAATTCGTAAGAGTTTTTGATATTTTGAACACTATTTTATTTTCATTATTTCAAAAATTACGTCCGATGACCAAAATCTTATTTGGTCTACTAAAACATCCGCCTAAAAATATTATCAATCTACTAAATAGTCGACTTCTCAATTTCACACCACTGAGGACATTTTCTAATGCAAATAAGAACTGAGTAATAAACCGTATTCAACTTCCAAAACTCCCAGGATTTCACTGTGAAGGTATGTGTGAATAACAGTCTATCTATTAAAGCAATTTTAAAATTGTTTTTTGAATTCGAACAGACAAATGGGCTGTGCACAAAACAAGTTGTGTTTTGATTTGAAGCAAAATATTGCTGCTGTCTGTGCTGAATTAGGTGGAAATATTTTCAATAGATTTGGAATTTCTTGACCGTTGATCAATTAACTTGATAAACTTGTGGGATTATCGGTCAGTTTATAAAAACAAAGTTTTTGTTTTTGGTTTGGATGACTTAATTTTTGGATTATTTTAAATTTTTTAAAATTTGGATAACCGAATTAATTTTCTGCTCTGATGATTGCTGAATAAAGCCGAAACGTTAGAAAAAAAAAACAAAAACTTTGTTTTTATAAACTGAGCGATAATTCCACAAGTTTATCAAGTTAATTGATCAACGGTCAAGAAATTCCAAATCTATTCAAATAAGGCAAGGGTGAAAGAAGCCAAAAGAGATGACCACAACAATAGGAAGAAGCCATCCAAACCTAAAACTACACGAGAAACTACATAAGAAATTAGAAGCAGAAAAAAAAACGAATTAATTTTCTGTTATGATGATGGCTGAATAAAGCCGAAACGTTAGAAAAAAAAACAAAAACTTTGTTTTTATAAACTGACCGATAATCCCACAAGTTTATCAAGGAAATATTTTCAGAAAAGTAACTTCCAATGAACCAAGAAAATGTTACGAGTTGTGCTTAAATAACAGTGGTACCCGTATTGAACATTTATTAAATAATTATTTTGAATTTGTCTGGTCGTTGTTGTTGTTATTTTGTTTACTTAGGGGTCGTCCATTAATCACGTGATGTGTTTTAGCAACTTTTTACCCCCCTCCCCCCTTCCTCCAGGTGATACGTGTATTTTTTTGGTACAAAGTATCTTAAATTTTTTCAGAATATTATCTTTCAATACAGGTATAATCTAATTTAATTCTGGAAAATTAAACACTGTGATAAAAATGTCCAGACAGACATCAAGGTTGTAGGTTGTTTCTGACTGGCATAAAAATAATAAAGGAAAGGTGTAATCATGTGGAAAAACATATAATTGTACTGGTATATGAATATATTCAATAGACATTGTCCTCGGACCACGGATTAGCGAGATTTTCTTCAACACTAACAAGTGGATAAGCATCTTGTAAGTCAGCTGTTGGCACTGTGCTTTGTTGAAGATCAACGTTGGTCTCATCGAGCCACTCGGCGTCATCATTTTCGCGCACTACGCAGATAGTGGCGTCTGTGAGTCGGACGAACATTGATCTTGATTTTTCCGGATCGAGAGTACTCTCCCCCCCGTTTTCGAGGATGCTGAACACGATGCCGGTGTCAGAATGTCTCTTTGGGATTGCGCAACCCCCCAAAACGGCAAAAAAAACACCCACCTACATAATTTCCTTGTAAAAAACGTCCTTTCCCCCGTTTTCAAGGATGCTGAACACGGTGGTGGTGTTCAATATCCCTTGCGACCCCTCACCAACCCCTCAACCAGCTAAAACTCACCCCCGACATGGGTGATTTATTTATTGATTTGTGGATTGAAAGGATTTGAAAAAAAATCATCCACCACCATTGTGTTCAGCATCCTCGAAAGCGGGGGGGACAGACGTTTTGCCGATTATATAAAAAAAATACCCCTTTCGGGGGTGAGTTTTAACTGGTGGAGGGGTTGGAAATAATTTTCAACGCCACCACCGTGCTCAGCATCCTCGAAAACGGGGGGGAGCAGACATTTTGGCGCTGATATATAAAAAAATACCCTTTTCGGGGGTGAGTTTTGACTGGTGGAAGGGTTGGTGGGGGGTCGCAAGGGATATTGAACACCACCACCGTGTTCAGCATCCTAGAAAACGGGGGACAGACGTTTTGTCGCTGATAAAAAAAATAACCCTTCTGGGGGGTGAGTTTTGACCGGCGGAGGGGTTGGTGAGGGTCGGAAGTCATCTTCAACACCACCACCGTGCTCAGCATACTCGAAAACGGGGGAAAAGGCGTTTTTTTACAAGAAAATGATGTAGGGGGGTGGTTTTTGGCCGATTTGGGGGGTTGCGCAATCCCAAAGAGACATTCTGACACCGGCATCGTGTTCAGCATCCTCTAAAATGGGGGGAGGTACTCTCGATCCGGGTAACTCGAGATAATTTTTTCAGGGTGTTTTCAGACTCACAGACGCCACTAAGAGAATCACTCTCGATTCAGCAATCGATCGTCGTGTGAGGATGCGTGAAGGACGAACATTGTGGTTTAGAAATCGCGCATTCAACGAAAAAAATAAATACATTATATACCTCTGGTGATAGTTCGTGATTTCTTCCGAACGACCCCCCTCCCTTTCAATCCTCACGTGATTAATGGACGATCCCTTATTTGTAAATATCAAGAAGACTAGAATATAAGGAGACCGAATTCCATTGTTGGTGACGCACAGTGGGGCTAAATCCCAAAAACCTGGTAAAAAGTCAAAAAGTGTATGAATCGATCTGAAAATCTTTACTCGGGGGTGTTGAGGCCGCTGATTACAAATCCGTTATCAGATTTACAAAATCTCAAAATGGCGGAGAGATACCGCGCGTGCGCACATGGAAAATCAACAGAGAGTCAAGCAACTGCTCTGAATTTTGTTACTTGGGGGTTTTCGGTGTCGCCGATTTGAAAATTCCTATGGCGAGTCCGATACGGCGGCAATTTAACTATTCTTCATTTTTTTCCAAAAATCTTTCTATTCGATTAGCTGAATGTTATTTGCCTCTAAGCTTAGAAATTAAGGAAGTAATATATTTTTTAGGTCATTCGGTATACCATATTTTGACCCACTTCTCGAGGAAAGATTATTTTTCATTTTTAGTAGCGGATTCTCATCCATATTATCTTTCATTAAGTTAAATACTTATTTTCTTGTGACGGAAATATCGTGTGAAGTACTAGTATCTACAAAAAATCATTGCAATCTGTGAATAATAATAAGTATTAATATCAGATGAGGAAATCTTGAAAAAAAAAAAAATTTTTGAAAAAACAAAATTAGAAATCTGGAAAATGCGAAAAATTTAAAACTTTTGAAATGGTGAAAAATTTTAATATTTTGCGTCTTTGAATATTTTCTATTATATTCAGGCTCAATATACTATAGCGATTTACATATGACCACTTTTTCAACATTTATCGCATAGTACAACCCACACTATACAGGAGAGCTTTCCGAAAAAAATTCAAAAAAACGCAGAGGGCCAGAAGGGTGCTAGGTGCAGCTGAAAGGCTATAGCCGGGTAAGGGGTCAAATCGGCCCTTGAACCAATCGAGGTTCTAGTTTGGCAGGTAGAAAGTATAAATAGAAAGAGTCCTTCAGCTAGATTTTCAGACCTCTAGGTCGTCTCTAGAAGCTCCTAACCTCAAAAATGTGATTGTTCGTTTTTTCTCGATTCTGGGCGCAATTTTCAACCAAATATTTCGAAAAAAATCATAGAGTTGCATGTTTCTGTTACAAATATGCTCAATTTTTTTTTTAATTTTTTTTATTCTCAATGGCGCTCAAAAAAAAATTATTGAATATTTCAATCAATATTTACATTAAGACGCTTTAAATTGGCCAACTTTTAAGGCCACGCTTTTTTTGTATTTTTTGACGCTCTTTCACGTGGTGCTGCTTAAATTTAATTTTAGGTGGTGGAACACCGTGAAAAATCCAAAAAAACGTTTTTTTAGTCAGTTTTTTGCATTTATCTGGCTTGGATTACATGTTATCGAAAAGTTACTATTTTTCCCGCTGAATCCGAAAAAAATTGATTTTTTTCTAAACATTTGGTTGAAAATCGAGAAAAAACGAACAATCACATTTTTGAGGTTAGGAGCTTCTAGAGACGACCTAGAGGTCTGAAAATCTAGCTGAAGGAGTCTTTCTATTTATACTTCGGACCTGCCAAACTAGAACCTCGATTGGTTCAAGGGCCGATTTGACCCTTACCCGGCTATAGCCTTTGTTCTATATAATAAGTTATAGTCTGATATGCAATTCCTAATAAGTTTTATGGCGGTGTCGCGCGGTGCCACGGACTTAACCAACAAATAAGTGAGCTTTTTGTCTGCTTCTTCGTGTAAAAGTTTCATTTAATGATTATTCTCTCATAATTATCCGATTTAATAATATAGATTGCACAATATTTCATTATTTTCTACTCACCTTTAGAAGTAGAATCCATTTGTTTTTATTTAAATTTGCCGTATTTTTAAGATTTCTCAACTATTGAAACACTTGGGTTTATTTTCTTTACACAATGCGTATGGCTTCACAGAAGGCGAGTTTTCGAATGCTTTACCGGAGTCTATACAAGCAATAAAGGACTAATAGTAGTGAATACATAAACTACAAGGGTCCCTATTGTCAATTGAACAATAAAAAAAATCAAAACTATAAACTTTTTGGGGGGGGGGTTTTGGCCAGGTTTTTGGGAATTGGCCCCACTGTGTGACGAGTCGAAATCTGAAAGCCGCCAGTTAACGCTTCGAACCTGCCTAGGCTCGGCGCGGTAGGCTACTGCATAGATACGCTAGCAGCGCTAACTAGCGGCTTTCAAAAATTCGACCCGCTGCTGCTCGTGTGAAACCTCGGAGGTTCGGTCTTCTTATAATCTAGTCTTCTTGGTAAATATTTAAGTAGCATTTGTATGTATATTATTTATTGTTGAGGTATTTAAAGATATTTGTTTATTATAAATTATACAATATTTCAGCTATCAAAACCTAGGTTTGATACTGTAAATTCAATTCCAAATGTTGCAATATAAACTATAACGTAATTCATGGGGAAATCGAAGGTGTGTTAAGTTAGCACCCCCAAATTGGAATTTTGAGTCCATTTTAGGCTCATTATTTTGACCAAGTTTTGACCAGTAAACAGTTTCTTTTGACCACTTTTGTTTAAAAATGCGGAGCGAAACTAAGTTTTTGAGCATTTTTTTCAGTCTGCACTTCCCAATTGGAATTTTGAACCGATTTCGGGCTCATTATTTTGACCAAGTTTAGACCAGTAAACAGTTTATTTTGACCACATTTTGTTTAAAAATGCGGAGCGAAACTAAGTTTTTGAGCATTTTTTCAGTCTGCACTTCCCAACTGGAATTTTTGAGCCTATTTCGGGCTCATTATTTTGACCAACTTTAGACCAGTTTTGGCCAGTAAACAGTTTATTTTGACCACCTTTTGTTTAAAAATGCGGAGCAAAACTAAGTTTTTGAGCATATTTTCAGTTCGCACCTCCCAATTGGAAATTTTAGCCGATTTCGGGCTCATTATTTTGACCAAGTTTTGACCAGTTTTGACCAGTAATCAGTTTATTTTGACCACCTTTTGTTTAAAAATGCGGAGCGAAACTACGTTTTTGAGCATTTTTTCAGTCCGCACCTCCTAATAGCATTTTTTATTCGATTGCACAGTGGGGCCAATTCCCAAAAACCTGGCCAACCCCCCCCCCCCCAAAAAAAAGTTTATAGTTTTGAATTTTTTATTGTTGAATTGACAAGCGGGACCCTTGTAGTTTATGTTTTCACTACTATTAGTCCACCCAAGTGTTTCAATAGTTGAGAAATCTTAAAAATACGGCAAATTTAAATAAAACCAAATGGAGTCTACTTCTAAAGGTGAGTAGAAAATAGTGAAATATTGTGCAATCTATATTATTAAATCGGAAAATTATGACAGAATAATCATTAGCTGCACCTATCTGCCCCTCTGCGTTTTTGAATTTTTTTCGGAAAGGTCTCCTGTATAGTGTGGGTTGTACTATGCGATAAATGTTGAAAAACTTGGTCATATGTAAATCGCTATAGTACATTGGGCCTGAATATGATAGAAAATACAATAGAAAATATTTGATTTTCCGCCGTATCGGACCCACCATAGGAATTTTCAAATTCCGATACCAAATTCGTAATCAGCGACACCGAAAACCCCCCGACTATCAAAATTCAGAGCAGTTGCTTGACTTTCTGTTGATTTTCCATGTGCGCACGTGCGGTATCTCTTGAGATTTTGTAAATCTGATAACGGATTTGTAATCAGCGGCCTCAAAAACCCCCGAGGAAAGATTTTCAGATCGATTCATACACTTTTTGACTTTTGACCAGGTTTTTGGCATTTGGCCCCACTGTGGATTGTGAAAAAGTATACACGCACTTTCTCTGCTCACAACGAGTGTACAAAATGTCATCCATCGATATCGTAGAAGTCAAGGATTCATGGGATGATATCGTGTTATCTATTTCACTTACTTGAATGACATTTTGTACACTTTGTGAGCAGAGAAAGAGCGTGTACACTTTTCATCACAATCGGATAAAAAATGCTATTGGGAGGTGCGAACTGAAAAAAATGCTCAAAAACATAGTTTCGCTCCGCATTTTTAAACAAAAGTGGTCAAAAGAAACTGTTTACTGGTCAAAACTGGTCATAACTTGGTCAAAATAATGAGCCTAAAATGGACTCAAAATTCCAATTTAGGGGTGCTAACTTCACATATGTACCTGGAAATCGACAATACCTTTTGAAATAAAGAAAAAAACAGGTAGGTATTTTGCTAAAAGAATTTTCAGTCGCGATGCTTAGCATCATTAACCTATATTTTTTTATTCCCATCTATATGTTTAGTAGAAGCAAGTAAACTGACACATTCTTATACAGAAATTATTGTCATTTAGCCAGCAGCTTACGAGAAAAAACAGATATGGCACTCAACAATAAATCGACCATAACTTTTTAAAATTCAAGATTTAAAAAAAATTAAATAAAAAATGAACACACAATTAATATATCTTGGTAAAGGTAAAGTAAAAAAGCTATGTTGCTGTAAAAATATTTTTTGAGGCGTCGTGACGCTTAGCGTCATTAATTTTGTCTTAAATTTGAGTGAAGGTGAGTAAAAGTGATTTACCTTTGAAAATTAATTTCTCTCAGCCGTTTCCGAGGAAAACTCACTTCCTATGATAAATCGATCACCCTGTACATAATGTGGCTTACTTTAAACACACGATAAGAGGCATCAAATCAAGTGAAAATCTTTTTAAACTGTCCGTAGAGAGATTACACGAGTATAAAACGGGCAGTGAATTGAGAATGCAAGAGTTTATCACGCAGAACTGCAGCGGCGATACCTTTTCTGAATCCTCTAAACTTTCCAAACAATTTCTGCGACAAAACTTTGCTTAATTTCTGTTTCACCTGGGAGGCAGACATACTTATGTCTAATTACAAGAAAATGTAAGAAAAAAAAAAACAAACAAAAATAAAGTGAAAAAATTTATTTCATTTTGAGACCCTGTAAGATTATGTCACTACTCTGCGTTTCAAATGTATTGAGCCCTCACTTTGACCGTATACAAAAATAATGCTGAATTAAACCATATTTTCATATATGAGCCCATTTGTGTGAAACTATCCACACATTCTCAGCCACACTTTTTGACGTTGAAATAACGTAGGTCGCAGCTATCTACAGTAGCGTCAGATCGACATGACGGGAGCACGCGAGCTATAGCCACACCGTTACGGGCCACCTTGAAAGTGTTTCGGAATTTCTTATCGACATTTCGAATATGTCAAACAGTATACAGTGGAATCCCACAATATTATTATTGAATGATTCGATATGATATTGTGCTGGCACTCGGTTTGACATTATTTAAAAAATCACGAGGGGTGTCGAATTTTACAGTTTTATGGGTGTGGCCGCCCTCCTACGGCGTGGCACCAAATTTCACATAGTGTGACATGTTCCTTGATAGATAGTGAGTATTTCTTCCAAAAACTGCGAGGGTACAATTTTCGGTTTTAGAGAAAAAATACGATTATGTTGAAATTTTTAGTTATTGGAGTGTCGCCACCCTCCTACGGCGTGGCACCGATTTTCACATAGTGTGCCGTGTTCCATAATAGATCGTGAGTATTTGTTCCAAAAATTGCGAGGGTACATTTTCTGGTTTTAGAGAAAAAATACGATTATGTTGAAATTTTTACAGTTTTAGGGGTGTCGCCACCCTCCTACGGCGTGGCTCGGATTTTCACATAGTGTGTCGTATTCCTTGATAGATAGTGAGTATTTGTTACAAAAATTGTGAGGGTACAATTTTCGGTTTTAGAGAAAAAATACGATTATGTTGAAATTTTTAGTTATTGGAGTGTCGCCACCCTCCTACGGCGTGGCACCGATTTTTACATTGTGTGCCGAGTTTCTTAATAGATAGTGAGTATTTCCTCCAAAAATTGTGAGGGTACAATTTATGGTTTTAGAGAAAAATACGATGTTAAAATTTTCAGTTACTGGGGTGTCGCCACCGTTCTACGGCGTGGCACTGATTTTCACATAGTGTGCCATGTTCCTTGATAGATAGTGAGTATTTCTTTCAAAAATTGCGAGGGTACAATTTCTGGTTTTAGAGAAAAAATACGATTATGTTGAAATGTTTGCAGTTATTAGGGTATCGCCACCCTCCCACGGCGTGGCACCGATTTTCACATAGTGTGCCATGTTCTTTGATAGATAGTGAGTATTTCCTCCAAAAATTGTGAGGGTACAATTTCTGGTTTTGGAGAAAAAATTCGATAATGCTGAAATTTTTACAGTTTTAGGGGTGTCGCCACCCTCCAACGGAGTGGCGCCGATTTTCACATAGTGTGCCGAGTTCCTTAACAGATAGTAGTACTTTTCTCTAAAACCAGAAGGTGTACCCTCACAGTTTTTGTAACAAATACTCACTATCTATCAAGGAATACGGCACACTATATGAACATCGGTGCCACGCCGTGGGAGGGTGGCGACACCCCAATAACTGCAAAAATTTCAACATAATCGTATTTTTCTCTAAATTTCAATAGGGAGGACGGGTATCGACTGAGTAATACATGGAGATTAGCGATACCAAGAACCAGTGATCTGGAATGTCATGGTCAACCGAGCTCGACGGATGTGCAGCCAAACATGGCAGAGCCAAGGTATATAACGAGGACCAAAAGACGACAACACCAGTCTTTAGAAACCTTCTGAAGCTGAGAGCATGATCAGCGAAACGTCAAGTCCATTTAGACGACCGCGGCAAAACCCGGTGATTTACTCAAGACTCGGATCATTCAAGATGGATCATTTCTTGATTTACTTGGGCCACTGCCCCAAGTAAATCAAGAAATGATCCACTCAACATACACATATTTTTTTGAACGAGACTGGAGAGGTGTGTTGAACTTGTAGACCTGCATGTAGAATAGTTATGGTGCGTGAATAATAATTTTGCTGTTTTTTCAAAATAATTGTTGAATTTGTTTATTAAATCATAATTTCTACAAAATTAATGTTTAAATAATATTTTTGGGGTTTATGATTTCTTATTATGTCTGTGCCTTTAGTAAACATAATTTATTTAAAGGAAAATGGCTATACTTCAAACGTATAACAATGATAAAAATTGCGAAATCTTCAAAATACTTAGTATTGACTAGTGGGCCATGCTTTCATATTTGAGTATTAAATTTAATTGCAAACAATTTTTCTTAATAACTTTTTTACATAGAGTTAATATTTACGGTACTTTACTCTTCATTATTATTTAATTTTTGCTATTTTTAAACACCCTGTATATTAAATTGTACAAACACAAACTTTCTGGTTGTTCTAAGAAAAGCAAAACTTTTTATGAAGAATGACTTACGATACGATTTTTATCTATAAAGTTAATTACAATAAAAATATTAATCGATATCTATCATCTCTAAAAAATGTTGAAGAGCCAAGAGAGTTTCTAAAAAGAGATCCCCTCTTACCAAAAATACATATTTAAACAATAGAATTTCGGTTAGTTAAAAAGTTCCAATAAGAAAAAAAAAACACAAGAGCAGTTTATTTCGTACCTTCGTCACGATAAGCGATGATTTGAAAAATATGTTTTAGAATCCTTTCTATTAGTGGAACATTTCTACCAAAATTATTTTTTTATATCTTCCAAATTTGAGAAAAAAATTAAAACCCTCAGTTTGTCGTCCATCTTAACGAAGCGTTTCCGGATATGCCCCTACAGTAGGAAACTTTGATCTTATTCTGAGGTCCCGAATTTACATTTTATGTCTATGAAACATCATCCTTGTAGGCGTTGAAAGGAACCAGCGATTACTTAACCATCTACATGACCAGGTGTAAAAAGTGCCGGGCCCGTCGGCTTCAAAATTGCTTTATATTTTATAGGCTAGTCAATGAGTACATTAAAATCGCAAACTAACGTGTAGTTCTGAATTTTTGGTATGTTGTTAGGATCAGTACCAGTAGTGTAAATCCAAGTTTGCAGCTTCGAAAGACCTGTGCTATGCTGTGCTTCGTGGCACTTAAAAAACCGCTAAATTTTCGGACTCTTTTTGTTTTTTTCATCATATCTCCTAAACTATGCATTACATGGAAACGGCCAGTCTAAGCTTTTTTAGAGCAAATTAAATTTGTTACAGTTTTAGTAAATTTCATTAGGTCAGGTCAACCTTAGCAGAGGTGGCTGTTTTCACATAAATTTTGTACCGCTATATAGATTTTCTACCTTGTAGTCTCCTCTGTACAGAGCTACGAGGCACTTTGCTCCTGAGTCTGCTATGGTCTCGTGGGTCGCAGTAGGTTGGAGAAATTGTTCTGCGATGGTTATCAGTTCAGGATATTTCAGAAGAGCGTTCCACAGTTTATTTTTCCCGTATCAGAAAAGGGCAGAAGTAGTGTCGCACCCTGTGAACGCGTGTAAAAACAACACAAATCCGGGGGAGAACTCCAACTCTCCCCGGTTGAATGAAGTTGAGGAGTATTGCAATGGACCAGAGTTACCTCTGCCACTTTTCTCGAAAAAAAAAACATTTTTGATAGTGGATCCCAAGCTATTAAGAAGGACTAGGAGATCCACATCCTCTCCAACGATTAACACTGATTCAAAAGAGGTGCTTTTTTTGGAGAGCTGTCTTAACGATATCTTTATGGGTAGTGCGTTTAAATACATATTTTGTTAGATTGGTATGTTTTTTTTTTTTCGTTAAAACTACCCTCAAACCATCCCGAGAACTAGTGAAGTAGAATTTGCGAAAAAATGCAGTTTTCCCATTGTTTGTTATTTTTAAGATCATGGGATAACTAAGAGGTCTACAGGCGTCGTTCTGCGCTTAAATTAAAGCTAATGAAATTTACTAAAACTTCTCTTGATACGAGTTTCATCGTAGGATAAGTATTTCCCCCCGATATTTAAGTCGGAAGTTGACGAAAAGTTAAAAATTAACTTTTTTTGAAAAAAATGGCCAACTTCCAACCTGCTGTATTTTGAGTACTATTTGACTTGCAGAGCTGGTTCAGGTCTCAAATTGTAGCAAATTTAAAAAACTGTTTCAAAAAAGCTTAGAATGGCCGTTTCCATGTAACGCATAGTTTAGGAGCAAAAAAAAAAAAAAAAAAAAGTCCGAAAATTTAGCGGTTTTTTAAGTGCCACGAAGGTAGCGCAGGTCTTTCGAAGCTGCAAACTTAGATTTACACTACTATATTGGTCCTAACAGCATACCAAAAATCCAGAACTACACGTTAGTTTGCGATTTTAAAGAATTTTAGTGTACTCATTGACTGGCCTATTAGGAAATTATGAGTAGTTCAATTCGAGTTCAAAGTAAAAGGACAAAAAGCCGTAAAGTATAAAGTGTCACTTTGAACAAGTTATCAATAAGTGCTTAAGTAAAAGATCATAGTTTTTTTGACTCTATAGCGTTTTCGCGATTTGCATCGAAATCGAGGGCTCAATACATTTGAAACGCATAGTAACTCGTTTGAAGTATTTTACCTTCAAATTGTAAATAGTACAAAAATAGTTACTATCGCAATCCTCGTGCAACTAAAAAAAATGTAGTGATAAGACTTCTTCCGGCTTCAACAAAAAACTAAAAAAAATAAAAAAAATCAAGATTAAACAAATAAATATTAGTACTTACATACTAGGGTACAATAAGCTCGTGGTGAATCAGGACCGAACTCAGGAAAGCGATACGAAATTAAAATATGGTAGAGACCCTTACCCAAATACATATTGTCTATTCAATATATCATCGTTAAAATGTAATGCATGCGCTAAAAATGTCACGTGGGCCATATTTTTATATGTGCGTTTTAGGCGCTCAGCTGCTTTTCGCATATAAGCGGCTACAGTGAAAAACACTGGTAAATTGTCATTGTCAACATACATATATAAATCCCAAATGTCCTGATTTTGTAAATAGTTTTCATTCAGCTTATTTTCCATGTTTAATCGGCGGTGAAAAAAAATTCGATCAGATTAATTCCGACGTAAAATTCCATGCTTTTTTTCTCGAAAACTATACGTTTTTGTAAAAATTTCTCAAGAACAAAAATGTCTTGGAATTTTTTGAAGTACTCTTTTCAGGATTTTTAAAGACGATTTTTGATTGTTCCAAAAATCACGAAATCGAAATTTCCAAAAAACGTTATTTAAAAAATCTGAAAAAAATTGAGAGCATTTTGCAATTGATTCTAAGACATTTTTATTGCTAGAACATTTGTAGCAAAGTCCGTAGTTTTTGAGAAAACCATTATGAATTTTATACAAAACATATTTGTGTTTCGGCCGCCATTTTGTTTTGCCTAAAATTTTTAAAAATAATATAAAGCCATTTACTTTAAAATTAGGTCTCGAGGACGCGATTTTTTCTGGTATAGAACCCGGGGATTAACTGTTTTACATAAAAATTCAAGTCTAGATTTTTTTGTCGAATAAATCGTAATTTTGTTATATTTCTTTATATTCTTTTTAAACCAATTTAAAAAAAATCGAAGGCCATATTCTTAAAAAGCATTATAGTTGTTCTATTTTTAATTGAAAATGATAAATACGTCTGGGGAACAAAAAAACTTGTGCAACTTTATGATTCCATGGGCGTGCATATATCTTTTATAAATTCGAAAATTGTGAAATAATTTTTATCATTCAAATCAACATAGGAGATTAAAATTAGCCTGCATACAAAACTCTTAATATTTGTAATATAATTTGCTGTAAATAATGCTCATTTAGCCAGACAATCTCAAAAAATTATCTGTGTTAATAAACCTAGCTGAAATACACGTCACTGGCGTCTTAAACAAGTAGAATTCCTAATGTCGTAAATCATTTTAACGACGTCGTAAAAATTTTATGGCACAGTGGACCGAATAAGTATTTAAGAGGAATGTATTAGATACAAAGCACAATAGGATACTGGATCGGCATTCGCTGCTGGCCGGTGGTAACGCGTTGCCGGCTCTTCAAAATTTTCTTAAGTATAGTAATATACATAAAGTTGTTTTAATTTAGAATTATTTTTTTCCTGCAATTTTAAACGCTTTATTTTAATGCTAACTAATAAATTTATATCTATGTATTTTTTTTTTAAATATTTCCAAACTAGCTTTCTAAGAACGTCACGAACTAACAGTTTACTGAAGTATGAAGTATACTTGTACAGTGAGCTTAGCAATTTTAGAAACTATATCTGACAACCTTGCTTTTTTCTACCTATTTTCAATTTAGAATGAAAATTGTATACATTTTACGTCGGAATTGACCTGATAATTATTTCAGCACTGATAACTTTGAAAATAAACCATTACACGATACACAACGTACGAAAGTTCCATCTGTTTTTAATTCCTCAATGTCTTTGATTATTTTGTAATTTACATACATATGTATATGCGAACGGATTCCGCGACATAATAAGAAAGTTCTCTTAATATTCGATATTTATTCATTCCGTACCGCGACGATCACAACAGCGAAACACCTAAAACCGAATAAACACCTGCACCTGCAATATACTTGCGGCGGCCAATATAATTTGCCATTTTAGTCCGATCAACGAGCGAAAGCCCCCATGTTAATTGGTCACTAATTGTTATCAGCAAACAAAAAATATGGTCGTATACAGAAAAAAATTCTAAGAAAGATAGCGTTTTTGCTACTATAGTTTTAATGGTGAACATAACCAAAATAAACCAACGATTTTTTGCAAATAAAAAAAAAAGCTTCAAGTCCTACACAAGAAAGTTAAATTAGAAAGTTGTAGGTCTTAAAAATGCACGTCGAATGAAATTTGAACGTATAGAAACGATCATGGGCTCATTTTATTCACGAAGACTTTCATTTGTACTTTCATGCTGTTAAAAAACGAAATCGCTTTTATTTAATTTTTGCATAAAAAAATGCGTTGTAGAATTGTATAATTTTTTCGAACCGGTTTTTTTCGAATAACTTTTTTAATTTTGGTTTTACATTTTTGGCTGTTACATATTTGAAAACTGGCATTCAAAACACGCATTTAAAAAAATGAAGGTCCTACGACCTCAGGGAGTCGAGATTTTTTTTTAATTCCTGACAGCGCTGTATAACGTCCGATTGACTTAATTTATACACGAAATAGACTTTTACTTTCTTAAAAAAAAATATTTCAAATCATTTCGCATAAATTAAGTTGACATAATTGTTTGCGAAAGAACAGCGCTGGGTGCGGCACGCGCTAGCCAGAGCACGGCGACAGAGTGGAGGGACACTCCGCTTGGGCGCATCGAAAACTAAACACGATTTCAAATCGATCGCGCTCGCAAAATTATCTTTTCCTTCGCTAAAAAAAATTATCTCGGCTCCCTGAGGTCGTAGGACCTTCATTTTTTTAAAAACTACGTGTTTTGAATGCCAATTTTCAAATATGCAACGGCCAAAAATGTAAAACCAAAATTAATGTTCAAAAGGTTCAAAAAGATGATACACTTTTACAACGCATTTTTGTATGCAAAAATTAAATAAAACCGATTTGGTTTTTTAATAGCGTGAAAGTACAAGTATTTGCGAATAAAATGAGCCCATGATCGTTTCTGTACGGTTATTTTTGTCTCTGTAAAAGCTGATTTTTGAAAACGTCTTTTTTGTTTAAATCGTTATAACTCAAAAAAAATAAAACTTTTTTGAATTTTTGAAAAAAGGGATCACTTTCCGCTTGTTTTAGGCTATATCTGTAGTTAACAAGATGTCTGTTCAAACAAAATTGGAATTTATACAGCAAAACTACGAAAACGCGATTTTTGACATTTAAAAAAAAATTTTAAATGTTTATGAACCGATGTTTTTCGTTTAAATTTCATTCGACGCGCATTTTTAAGACCTACAACTTTCTAGTGTAGGACTTGAAGCTTTTTTTATTTGCAAAAAAACGTTCTTTTGACTTTTGCGAATTTTTTTGGTTATGTTCGCCATTAAAACTCTAGCAAAAAAACGCTATCTTTCTTAGAATTTTTTTCTGTATACGACCATACTTTTTGTTTGCTGATAACAATTAGTGACCGGTTTTCTCCCCGTTGATTGGGCTATTTGGCGTTCCTATCATCCGTGGCGAAGGAAGTGAAGAGTGGGGGAGCGGGACTCCCAGGACGTCTGTGTGCAGTCGTCCTTAACACGCGTAGCAAAATACTGTCTAGGGACGTTTGATTTACGTAATTAAATAATGCAAATTGAAGTCCTGACCTGGAATTCCACATATTTTATTGCAGTCTAGTACTTACTATATGTGTTTATGATCAATTAATACTTGCTAATTTCACAGTGTTTAAAACAAAAATAATACTAATCCGATAAAAATTCATACAGGGCGCTTCACGGTGCATTGAAACGTTTTGGAAGAACTATACAGCATATGGCGCTGAAAATTTATGTCTGGGGCTTTCGATCATCTAAAATGATGGCGACTTCCTTGTATTTCTGGACATACCGACAGTGAATAATGAAGTTAGTCATTATTTTAAACGGCATGCTACATTTTGTATGCCTTGTTTGGTTTCTACTCTTTAAGTTAAAGTCACTTGAGTAACAGATGTCCATCTCTAAACCGAACGGTTTTAGAGATATTTCAATTTTAGAAAAAAAAGTTGAAATTGCAAACCCGTAGAAAAAATTGAGAACTTTCATAAAAGTGCAAATTTATGGTTAATGTTTTTTAATGTGCACCATTTTCAGGTTCCTTCAAATTACACAGGTCTACAAAAAAAAAGTTCTGTCTTTGCGATCAGACCCATCATTTCCTATGTATTTTGATGCACTGAAACCAAATTTGGCAAAAAATATTTCTACCGCATCAATTTTTCTCTCCATATAACCCCCATAAACTCTTAGTATAAAGAATAAAGTTGATATCAAATGCATATTATTAAATTTTGTGGGTTGCTGATTACGATTCTCAAATAAAAAATGAATTATGTCAAAAATCATTTTTGATTTCAGAATCGTAATTAGCAACCCAAAAAACTTAATAATATGCATTTAATATCAACTTTTTACTTTTTAGTGAAATTTGACAGCTTGTTGACAGCTGTCATTAAGTCGAAATTTATTCTAGACTTCAACGACCCAAAAAACCAAGATAATTTTTTTTTAATTTCCTCTATAAGAGTTGATGGGGGGTTATATGAGGCGTATAGATGCAAAACCTGCCTTATGATAAAATCATGAAAAATGAGTTAATAGTACTGTTGTCTTCAGTTTTTTAAGAGGAATTTAATCGTACTCTTGTCGAGCATATCCAACCTTATAACACCGAAATCATAGTGCAAAATCTGAAGGTATATGCAGAATCTACTTTATGCTGCCAATAGGTTGATGCAAATCGTGCTTTATGCTTGACAGCCAATAGCGGCAGATTTTAAGTTCCATGAGATTATGTCACGTATTCACCACTTCGTTAACAGTGTTTAGAAACTGTCTGCAGTGTTTAGTCTGCTCTCCGTTCTAGTCACAGAAAAACCACTGTGCGTTGTCTTTTTTGTAGTATTAGTTCGACATTGTGCCAATAAAAGCATGGATGAACTACATGCTAGTGAGAAAATCACACCTAACCCAAAGGGAAAAAGGTAGAAAAAAGTACCACAACCATCACTAAGAAAACGAGTTATGTTACGGAGATTGAGGTGAGAATATAATTTTTAGATAAAAGTTATGACTGTTTAAACAACATAAACTTTCTTGTACTTTTAGGCACTCGCCTAAGGAATTACCCACATATCCCACATGTGGACATAACGGTGTCAAAGGTTTACCATTACCATATGTAAAGGTTCAACATTAACTATGAGACAGATTCAAAATTTCCACAGTAAATTGTACTCAGGTCGTTGCAAAATTGATCAAGACGCTTTTCTTTTGAAACATTGCGAGGGTATTGCATCAAAACGATTGATTAAGGAACAAAATAGGCTGAAACCACAACAAAAACATCAGCTATCCATAAAATATCGCATCTTCGTCGATGGTGGAAAGCTTATAAGGGTTTGTAAAACACCTTTTTTAAATATTACCGGCATGGGGAGATCTAGAATTGAAAGGATCGTAAAGCAATTTGTAATTTCTGGCGAGATACCACGCGAAAATAGGGGAGGAGATCGTGTAGGAGGAAAAAATAATGCTAAGAAAGCTGCTATAACACAGTTCATCGAATCACTAGAATGTGTTGAAGCACACTATTGTAGATCCAAAACTACAGAGCGCAAATTTTTACCTTGTGAATTAAGCTTCAAAAACTGTGGGTTTTATACAAGGATTCTGTTGCAGAAGATCTAAAAGTTAAGCTTTGCTATTTTAAATGTTTTGCCAGAACCACCTACAATATCGCCTTTGGTACGCCACAGAGTGATGTGTGTTCAACCTGCTTAAGATTCCAAGAGAAACAATATTTGATACAAATTTGACCAAACAACAGAAATCTGAGATGTTAATTGAACAGAGAGTGCATAAATTGAAACCAAAGGCATTTTTTAGTTTACTAAAAGAGGATAACGAGCACATCGAAATACTATCTTTTGATTGCCAAAAGAATATAGCCCTGCCCAAGCTACCAGATCAGGCCTGCTACTTCAGCCAACAAATTAATTTCTACAATTTTACAAATGTACACGGAAATTCTAAATTCCCCACTCAATTCAAAGACAGTTTTCGCATACAGGCATGTATGCACATAACTGAACGCTGCTAAAGATTTGAATTTCATTGCCTCAGCGGTGTATGACAGGCTCTGTGATATTCAGTGGAAGGATGACATAAACGTTGTTAGATTATTTGCCGATGGATGTGGTGGGCAAAACAAAAATGTGGCGATGATGACTATATTATCGTCATGGTTATTAAAGAAGGCACTGGGGGGGTGCGGAATAAATCACCAGTCCGCCATCTCGTTGCGTCCGCCATATTGGATTTTGAGAAAATTAATTTCGTTCCTCGCATTCCTCTCGACGGACCCTTTCATTTGATACCCATATCGGGGGGGTGCGGAAAAAAATTACTACTCCGCCATCCTGTCAAGGTCCGCCATATTGGGAACGGCGCGTCGGAGGGGATTTTCGCGAACGCTATCGTTCTTTCCGCATCCAAATTGTCCGTTTGGCGGCTTTCGGAGCGATTCGATTTTTTTTGACAATTTCGATAGACAAATAGATAGCCTTTGAAAATTTTTTTGACGAAAAATTTTTTTTCGCCCGAAAAATCGCCAAAAAATTCTCCAATACCAATTTGGGGGCGCTGAATTCGGATCCATCATTGGTTCTCTTCTCGGAGCCCGGGGTGGCCGTTACTTAGAAATAAACAGCCCGTCACATTGCATTCGTTTTTTTTTTCGTGGTTTTTACACTTTTCCGAAAAAACGGCGCGTCGGAGGGGATTTTCGCGAACGCCATCGTTCTCTCCGCATCCAAATTGTCCGTTTGGCGGCTTTCGGAGCGATTCGATTTTTTTTGACAATTTCGATGGACTATAGCCTTTGAAAATTTTTTTGACGAAAAAATTTTTTTCGCCCGAAAAATCGCCAAAAAATTCTCCAATACCAATTTGGGGGCGCTGAATTCGGATCCATCATTGGTTCTTTTCTCGGAGCCCGGGGTGGCCGGATATGGCGAAAAAAGTGGCACATTAGTCTCTCTTGCTGTAGGCGCGCTGTACCGACCGAGGGGCCGGGGCTGAGGCTCGTGCTTTCATCTGCTTCCTTCCCGGGCGTTCGCGGATTAAATTCGGCGGCGTTTGAACGCCTTCTCAGCCCTCGTTGCCCTTTTTAAGAGAGTCACGGCAACTCCCGCCGTTTACCTGCGAGTCGTAAATTAACAGATAACAACGAACAAAGTGTAAATAGACCGTAAGCAATTTGTGATATCTGGAATGAGAACAGTTGCGAGGAGAAAAAACGTGTAAAGTCTGAAGTGAGTACAGAATGGTCTCGTCTCGGTCGGAGCGGAAAAATACGCCTTTGTTCAATTTTAAAAAATTCATCCAAGCTTTAAAAAAAAAATTTTTCGACTTCTGCCTTATTATAAAATTCGTACAGGTTAATTAATTTTGGATAGGAAAAGTGCGCTTTTTAAGGGAAACAATTTCGGAGATATTTTTTACTCAAAAGTCAACGTCGAAACATGGAAAAATTTTAGTAGGGAAAGTAATGTTCCCCATGGTTGGACACTCGGAGTATTCGGATTGGAGTATTCGGATTTATAGAAAAAAAGGTAAAAAGGATGCCAGTTATTATTAAGCCTGAAGAATACAAAACAGTTATTGGTGAGCTTTTGAACTGGAAGGATGAAGCCAGAAAATATGTTAAGCTCCCTGGTAGTTGGCATTTTGCGTTTAATAATTGTAAACGCTTTATTTTGCAAAAGGAAGGAAATAATAACATTTCTATTAGAGGAGAACCTAATTATCGTGTGGATATAGGTGTCGCCAGAGGAGTCTGCAAAAGGGGACATAGCACTTCCAAAATCAATCCTAGATATGCCAATTAGAAGACAGCTTAAGGGCGATAATTCATCCATTTCTCGACTACTAACTTCCCATTATGGTCAGCATTGCATAGACAATGCGGAATTGAGTTTTTTCAGGTCATTTCTTGATGAAAATGTTCGAGACAACGATAACGAGCAGGACACAGTGGTGCAAGTACATTGTTGTTCTCCAGCTGATGAGACAGACTTAATGGTTTAATTTTTAGATTTCATGTTTTCACAGTAGGTGTCAAGAATAAAACGAAAATGAGTGTTTAATGTACTGGTTTCATTTTAGTAAAATACGTAAAATAAAAATTTATTAAAAATATTATTAACTTTAATATTAAAAATAAATATTATTAATGCAAATTACCACGCTATTTGTCTAGATGCAAACCATGCCTCATGCATTTTTTAAACTGAAAATCCCACCATCTAGACATACGGTGATACTGTGACCTGCACTATGTGAACCTAGACATTGAGTAGCATATGTTTTCTACCTTTAACACGAAATGACATTACATGCATAAAGCAGATTTTGCATCTATATGCCTCATATGGGGTCGAGAGAAAAATTGATGCGGTAGAAAAATCTTTTTTTGACAAATTTGGTTTCAATTCATCAAAATACATAGGAAATGATGGGTCTGATCGCAAAGACAGAACTTTTTTTGTAGACCTGTGTTATTTGAGGGGTACAGATGCAAAACTCACATTATCCATAATTTTTCGAAATAGAGTTAGGCTCCCTGCACAATTAACATAAACATAAAATTAACCACAACCACAAAGATGGAGTATATCAAAATAATGCTCTTGTCTACAACTAATTCAGTTAACATTAGCATTAAGAATGACCTTCAATCGTCAATACCCGTACACATAAAGATGAAATTATTTTATCTTTACGCCTAAAATTACGTTTTGCCAGTTATACCAACCTTGTGTCTGTACTCTCGTGAAATATGGTTTGAGGGTTACCCTAAATACAGTAGTAACTAACACTAATTAATACTAAATTACTACAATATTAGTTAACAATTCGATATCCATCATTTCTTCTAATTCCAGTGTTGTTTCTGATTTTTCACACAAAATGTTTAATTTAGTGAAATTGGCTAAACTGAATCCCCTATGCGGGAGTTTTAAAATACACACGATTTTACGCAGATTTGTTGTGGACAAAACATAAAAATTACAGTTATGCTTATGGTTATGGTTGTGGTTAGCTCAATTGTGCAACAGGACTTAGTGGCGCTATCTTGTTCATCGTGTAAAACTACACCATTTTAAATCTTAAAAGTGGTATAAAACTCACATTTTCGTATTTATTTTAAATTGCGGAATCTGTGAATTGTTTAAAAACTCACATTCTCCTAAGGAGAATGTGAGAATGTTAGAACTTTTTACTGTCAACATTTTTTGTACTTTGTAATTTTAGGTTCATTATAAAAATATTTCACTTCATCAGTCAATGATGATAATAAAACCGTATTCTAAGTATTTTGTGCAGATTTTTATTTTGATTATGAATATTATATAAAATATTACATGTTACATAAAATTTTTATTGATATACCATTGAGTTTGTTTCCAAGTTCCTTTTCTTAGCTTAACTTCATGAATTTTAGTGTAAACAATAATGTTATGTAGAATAATTTGGAGCAAGAGTACCGTTATCCAAAAAGTTGTATCAAAACTCACATTATCCAAATTTTAATTCACTTTCTTGGAATCAAATATTGTTGTGTTGTTATTTCACCAATTGAGAAGCAAAGTTAAAGTTCTAATACAAATACCAAAAAAAAATTCAGTGCCTTAAGTCGCTTAAAAAGTGAGAAATCAGTTAGGTATTCCTTCTTCCTGAAAAATTTTAAAAAGTGGATAATGTAAGTTTTGCATCTATACCCCTCATTTAACAAAGTAATTAGATGACATTTAGATCACATTTTGATTAGATCACATTTTTACAACTTTATCCTTTCTCAAGTTTTTTAAATTCAAATGAAACACACTGTATTTTTTAATACTGTTCGCTTCCCTGTTTCACTCTCCTTCTATAAATACTAGTATATCCCTATGCTTGAACTGTGCGGTTTTTGAGTCATCTCAAGGTACCTATTTATCGAAATGATTGAAGCGAGAATTGCATCTCGGCTACAGAGTGTACCACGGACAACAAATATATTACAACATAATTGATTTCTACAAGATTTTCTCTTTGAACATGTAGGTATTAGATAAACTCAACAGTACCGCAAGAGTATGTATAAAAAGGAAATGAAGAGCAAACAAACCGCATTATAAAATACGGGGTGTTGTATTTAAGATAATAGAGTTAAGAAGGGATAAAGTCGTTAAAATTCGATCTTCTTTTTGACAAATAATTTTAAATAACTCTAAAACGGTACAATTTGGGCATAAAGAATGTCGGAGAGGAAAACGAAAAATTGTGAAATACAGTACGTTCTGTTTAAAAAAAGAGACTAAACAAAGGAGACAAAATTGTTCAAGGTTGACCTTCCATTATACAGCACCCTGTAGATTTTTTCGTGTATCTACAGTTGAAGGGTAGGCCGTAACAACGGTGTAAGTACCATACACACTTTTACATGCATTTTCTACGAGAAGTGTCTTTTTGTCAGTATATTTCGTGAAAGCAGCATATTATTAAATTATTTAATTTATATTTCTATTGTTTATTGAACACTTTGCACGATGATAAATAATATTACGATCAAACGTTTTTACATGGTTGTTTTTTCAAATCTGCTAATCTGCTATTAACGTTTTGTTACATACAACGTTGTTACGGGTTGCCCTTCAATTATCGACAGTGAGCTCAACCTTTCACACTTACACAATAAAAAAAATAATCATAAAATTTCAGCGTTGCCAAAGTTCAATCACTTTTATACTGCGGATTACAGTTTCAATTTTATATTTCTTAAAATTGAAGTGTCTCTAAAACCGTTCATTTCAGAGATGTTATTAATTGTGGCATAAAAATAACCACGCTAATTAAGTTTGTGTTCACTTCTCAGTGTTTCAAGAAGTATCGGGAAGTCGCCATTATCTCTTAGATGCGTAGAGAATCATCGAAAATCCCCAAATACAAATTTTCAGCCTCATCCTTTACAGTTCTCTCAAAACGGTTAATAGCCACTCAAAGTGAAGCACCCCGTGTCTCCCATTCTCCCAGTGAAGGACAACGAACCGAAGGAACGAACCGAACAGTCCAGTAGGCAGATACTTTTATGTATTCTTGAAACATATAGGGCTAGTTTTGACGGTTCCCTATGTATTTTTTTGCGTAGAACACAATGCGTGGGGTCCGTAGAGCTGAAACCGTTGGCTAATTTTTGAAATTAACTAAATGATAAATTAAATTAAAAATTTGTGAAAAAAAAAGTCATTTTTTCACATTTTCGCTTATATCTCCGTTCCTTGCTATATTTTATATAGCATATGCATTTAAGAAGTTGTAGCCTATTGAATTTCCAAAATTTTAAGCCCAACCCGAAGTCTCCAAGTGCTATTGTTAACTTGCAAATGATTGCTGAAGTTGAAAAAGTGCTTTGTTTTCACCATTTTTTTTACATCGAAAGTAGGGCGACTATGAACGCGAACTTTCTCGGAGGGACTGCTGTTTTACAAAAAAAAAAAAAGTTACAAAAAAAAATCAGCTCGATCCGTTAATAATTCACCGGCACACAAGAAAAGAAAAGTGGTCATTACTTTTGACCAGACGCATCTAGGGTTATGTATTTCGATGCGCTGAATCCGAATTTGAGGTCGGTTTAACCCGTTCACCCTCAAAATTTTGAGTAGATTGCAAAAAAAACGCTAAAAAACGCTAAAAATGGCAAAAAAAAATGCAGTTATGCAAGTGATAATTTTTTTTACGAACTAGATCAAGTATGTTTATTATGTATTTCGATGCGCTGAATCCGAATCTGAAGTTAAGTTAGCTTGTCAACCCTCCAAATTTAGAGTAAATTGCAAAAAACCGCTAAAAATCGTAAAAATTTATGAAAACGTTATGAAAACGAAAAAAAATTTTTCGAACTAGATCTAGTATGTTTTTTGTGTATTTTGATGTGCTGAATCCAAATTACAAGTTGATTTAGCTGGTAGGCCCTTCAAAGTTAGAGTAAATTGCGAATAACCTCTGAAAATTGCTAAGAAATCGTGAAAAATTGCAATTATGCAAACGAAAAAAAAAAAGTTAAACTAATTCAAGTATTTTTCTTATGTATTTTGATGCGCTGAATTCAAATCCCAAGTCGGTTTGGCTTGTACACCCTCCAACTTTAAATAAATTGCGAAAAAACGTAGTAGATAATATCAAAAAATAGTATTGTTCTTACTCACAGTAATAAACAAACCATGATTCCTTTCAAATTATACTATAACATCAATAGATTGTAATTTAGATTAAAAAAAAAACGACCTTCCTTGATTTTACACTGTTCTTCGCTTGTATCGACTACAATGAAGAATAAGAACGATTTCATCAAGACATAAATGAAATGGAGAATTGGTATCAAGGAATATGGAATGTCAACATGATGGCCGATTTTTGCTGGACTTTAAAGAGAGAAATAACGAGAGAAAATAGAAAACGAAAGAGAAGTCTACTGCATAGAACATTTGTTTATCATGGTTTGTTTATTACTGTGAGTAAGAACAATACTATTTTTTGATATTATCTACTACTTCATGACTGTTTTTTACGATTTTTTGCTATTTTTAGCGTTTCTTCGCAATTTATTTAAAGTTGATTTGATGATAAAGATTTACTCAAAATTTTGAGGGTGTACGGGTTAAACTGACCTCAAATTCGGATTCAGCGCATCGAAATACATAACCCTAGATGGGTCTGGTCAAAAGTAATGACCACTTTTCTTTTTTTGTGTGCTAGTGTAACTTTTAGAGTAATTAACGATCGAATTTTTTTTACACGCCTTAAGGGGTTATATATGTTGCGACCCGAGAAAGTTTAGGGGTCTTCATCATTTTTTATAACCAAATCATCAAACTTTTTATTTAAAAAAAACTTTACGTTATTGAGTTGTACATATTATGAGGTACTTATGACATTTTTTTAATCGAAAAATTTTCACAATTAGAAGATCTATGGGCATCACCCCAAAACGCTGTTTTTGTCCCATCGCTTGCGGTGAGGAAGATATTTCGTGAATGGCCCATTTGAAATAAAAAATAAAAAAAATGACGTTAGTATATAGCGTTTCCTAGTGATTGAATGAAGGGTTTTGCAAAATTATTTTTTTTCGAACAAGGCGACGATTTTCGAGGTTTATCAGATTGGGTTTTTTGGCACCAGAAATAGTGATTATGGTTTAAATTAAAATTCCGTCATTCAATCACTAGCTCATGTGATTATAAACAACACCTAAAAGTTTTAGATCGGTCGGTGAAACGGTATTTGAGAAATCTTACTCACCGCGAGGTTACTTCTAGAAAACATCAATTCCGAGATAATCGCATGTAAAGTTTGAAGTCTAAAGATAATATAAAATTGCTCGAAGTTTGGAGGAATGGAACAGGTGTCCAGAAGTACTCCACGACTAATGTGTTTCATTCAACGGATTCCAAAAAATCGATATAATACGGTCTGTGGTTCAAAGAAATTGCACGTACCTTGCACCGAGAGATGCGTGCGGAGATTTGCCCTTGAGAGGTAGCGCCTATTAATAGCTGCAGAGTTGGGCAGAATATGACTAATGACTAAAGTAAAATGATTAAACTCTAGTCATGACTAAATTAATCGTAGGGTTTAGTCACGACTACGGTTTAGTCATGATTAGTTGTTAGTCATACCAATGATTGATGGTTAGTCATGATTGAAGTTTAATCATTAGTCATGACTAACTTCAATCATCATCAATCATTAGTATGACTAACAATTATTAATCATGACTAAATACTAAAAACACATCGGTTTATTCTTTTCAATAATAAACCTTTGGAATCGACCACGAAAAAGAAATTAACACTAAAAAAAGATCGACAGGTAATCGCAATATCGCGCGACTGCAAATTTCAGATTTTTAAATTGCAAAATAAACAAGTTATTAACAAAAAACCGAAAAAATGCGGTAACTAAGGGCCTTATCTCGGCGTTTTTTTATATACAGATTGCAAACCAATTGCATCGAATAGTGCTTGAAAAAACAAGATTTTTTTAAAAAACAAACGTCCCGATCCGATGTTTTAATTAACAAGGGTTCGTTGTAAAGTAGAAGGCTTACTTTACACGCATGAAGACCCTTATATTTATTATAAAGTGTACCATAAGGTATTTTGAAGTGTTGACTAATTTTGTTTATGCTCCAACCATCCTCCAATATTTTTTAAGAGCTCCTAGTACTTCTTCTTCGTAATCTTTATAAGTCCTAGCCCCCAACTTTCTTTTGTGGTTACGTGGCATTATGTTAATTCTAAAATAAAAAATCTACTTATCAAAGACGTCCAAAATATTAACTATGGGGTGACTTTGATATATATCAAAGTGGCCCTCATTGACTATCAAAGCAACCCCACTTATAAAAAAATATGTTAAAACTATATTTGAATTATCGGTAAGCAATTTTTCATCATTTGAGATTATGTCTACACTATACAGAACATTTATATCAAATATCAACCAAAGATGGTTTATAAATGAACTTAATAAAAAGCAAATTTAACGGAGTAAAAATAACAACAATTTTGGTGTTAATATTCAACGTGATTAAAAAATATCATAAGAAAATCTTACCTTGTTCTCTTAACAAGCAAACTACGCCAGAAATACCACAGAAGGTTTTGGGATTGATGTGATTTACTTGAATAAAGTTAAAGCGCGTAATTTGAATTAAATATCTAGCTTATGCGAAATATCAAAGTCACGCCTTAAAATCAATTTCACCCCACTTTACCGTATTGATCTGTACACCACCTAATGGGACGTCCTTGTAATGTTTGCATTACTTATCAATATGTTTCAGTTAACTCTACTTTTTTAATACTTATTTTTTTAATTCTTAAGTTTAATAAACTATTTTGGTTTTTTATAATTATTTCGTATTTTTCAATTCGTAGTTTTTTACAACTTCGTTCTTTACACTTTATTTCATTTCCAATTTTTTTTTTTAATTTTTTGTGATTAGTCATGGCTATTGTACATTGCAATAGTACATTATTGAGGATATGTATTACAAAAATATGCAATACATTTTTTTTTCGAATATTTGGCGCACCGCAACATATGTATATAACCCCTTAATTAACAATGACGCCATTTCTTTGTTTATTGTACGATATTGACCGGGTTGGGCTAGAAAAATCATGAATTTCTTCAAGCGAGAGTTTTTGAGATTTTGAAAAATATTAATTTGGGCCAGTTTTATAATAATATCTTGACGCCCATTTTTTTAAAATACACGTCTTGACGCGTACTTTCAAGATACTATAGATAGTCACAATTCCGAGAATTCCGAAGCGGCAATGTTACAACAATATATACATACGTCGCGTCAAAAAAGATCGCGTAGAAAAGGTTATAAAACTGGCCCGAATTAATATTTTTCAAAATCTCAAAAAGTCTCGCAAACTTGAAGAGATTTATGATTTTTCTAGCCCAACCCGGCCAATATCATACAATAAACAAAGAAATGGCGTCATTGTTAATTGAGTCTTGCAAAAAAATGCAATCGTTAATTACTCGAAAGTGATTAACGGATCGAGCTGAAATTTTTTTTGTAACTTCATAGTCCAATCAATCTGTCACGACCTAATGTTAAATTTCCTAAAAATCCTAACAGGAAGCAAAAAATATGGTGATATAGGAAAAACAATTCTAAGAAAGATATCGTTTTTTTCCTTTTGCTCGTACACAGCGAAATTAACCTAATAAATAAAAAAAAAACGGTTTTTAGCTAATCAAAAAAAAACTTGAACTCTGATCGGAAAAAGTTAAATGAGAAAGTTGTAGGCATTAAAAAAACCTATCGAATCCTATTTTTGAATATATAGATTGCTTTTATATACTATATAGTAATATAATATATAGGTATTATATATATTGCTTTTCGAGGTATATTGAAAAAACCGTCAAAATTCGCCTTTTTTTGTTTTTGCTATATCTCTTGCAAATTAAGGTTTTGACACTTGTTAGTTACTGTAAATATATCCCTCGACGAGCGAAAAAGGGGCATTTTTTTAGAATTTAAAAATATTAAAAATTTTTCGAGTTATATCGATCTTTCGAAAAAAAACTCGAAAATCGGCTCTTCTATCTCGACGAAGAGTCGTAGAGAAACGAATCGGGGCTAATTTTTTTCCTTAAGAGTTGTACTTTAATGGTAAAAAAACAGTGATAACGATTTTTTTTAAGGGTCCAAAAATGACTGAAAAAAGTAAAAATTTTTTGGTCGTGTTTTTCTTGAATATCTTTTTCGATTTTAATTTCTCAATAATATCTTTTAGAGGAATCGATTGCTTGCATTTTTACGCAAATTAAAAAAAAAAACGTTGCTCTATGACCTTCTGGAGCCGAGATAATTTTTGTTTTTCTCAAAATTCCACAGGACGCTATTTACGTGCTACAGCGTCCATTCTTACAAAGACTGAAGTTGAAGACTTATATTTTCAATAAAAAAATACTGTGGCTCATTTTGGCCGCTTCTGCATTTTTAATTGTGCGTCTATTCGAGCACGGCGCGAGCACACTGTAGCTGGTGGCGGAGTGGGGGTAACGGGTAACGCTAGTCGTAAAATTATCTCGGCTCCAGGTCATAGAGCAACGTTTTTTTTTTTAAATTTGCGTTAAAATGCAAGCAATCGATTTCTGTAAAAGACATTATCGAGAAATGAAAATCGAAAAAGATTTTAAAGAAAAACTCTACCAAATTTATTTAACTTTTTTTAAAGTCATTTTTGTACCCTTAAAATAAATAAAATCATTATCACTCTTTTTTACCATTAATGTACAACTCTTAGGAAAAAAATGAGCCCCGATTCGTTTCTCTACGACTCTTCGTCGAGGTAGAAGAGCCGATTTTCAAAAAGAGCTTTTTTTAAAAAAAATCGATATAACTCGAAACATTTTTTATGTTTTCAAATTTTAAAAAAGGCACTTTTTTCGCTCGCCGAGGGCTATATTTACAGTAAGTGACACGTGTCAAAACCTTAATTTGCAAGAGATATAGCAAAAACAAGAAAAGGCGATTATTGACGGTTTTTTCGATATAGCTCGAAAAGTAATATAGCAATCGATATATTAAAAAATACGATTCGATAGGTTTTTTTAATACCTACAACTTTCTCATTTAACTTTTTCTGATCACAGTCCAAGTTTTTTTTTATTAGAGAAAAACCGTTTTTTTTTACTTTTATGAATTTTTTAGGTTAACTTCGCCGTTTACGAGCAAATGAAAAATACGCTATCTTTCTTAGAATTTCATTTCCTATATCACCATATTTTTTGTTTCCTGTTAGGATTTTTGGGATGCTCATCTACCTATTGATTGGTTTATCATTTACCTACTACAAACAGCAGTCCCTCCAAAATTTCGTGATCATAGTCGCCCTACTCTCGAATTAAAAAAAATGGTGAAAAAAAAGCACTTTTTCAACTTCAGCAGTCATTTGCAAATTAACAATAGCACTTGGAGACTTCGGGTTAGGATTAAAATTTTGGAAATTCAATAGGCTACAACTTCTTAAATGCATATGCTATTGGGAACTAAAATTACCACGGAGTATGTGGTGGCGCTGCGATCAGACTAGTAACAATCAGCTGTTTACTGATTTGTTACGTTTACATACGGGCGATCGGGGCGATACTTAATTTGTGGTGATTTTGTTTAGTTTTATTATTTAAAGTATAATTTAAGTTAAGTTTTACTCAGCCAATTTCTAAAATAGGCGAAAATGAACTGTTCTGTCAACATTTTTTCTGCTATGACAATTATACATACAGCAATTTGTGTTGTATAGTTTTTTTAGGCATAATATTTTGGCTCTAAGTATAATACAAAAATTACACAATTTCAAAATATTTCAGCTAACGGCCGAATTTATACTCTTGTAAACTGACCAGTCACAGAAAACTTTTTTCATCATTCAACTCTTTAACACAACAATTTGTATTATGCACTGCCTAGTGACATTCACATATCTATCGCCGATATTATTTTATCACGAATTAAACAGTAAATTTAACAAAAATAACTCTTTTCATCCAGAAATACATCCAAAAACACACCGACAAACAAATGTAAACAAACTTGTTACTCGTCTGTAACAAGTTCACCTTTCGGCCGCGAGAGGGCGTCTAGTTAGCTGAATTCGCGAATATAAAATATGCCAAGGAATTTCTTTTTTCACAAATTGTTACTTTAAAAAATTAGCGGACGGTTTCAGCTCTACGAAGCCCGCGCATTGTGTTCTACGCAAAAAAATACATGGGGAACCGTCAAAACTAGCCCTATATGTTTCAAGAACACTTTTTGATGATTTTAGCTCGCTGCCTACTGGACTACTACGCTAAGAACCAACAACGTATGAGTTCGCTACCTATAAAACTACGTATATTTTGTGCGTGCATGAAAAAGCTTGTTACTGAATACAAATTTTACATCAATAAAAAAATAGATACTCACCGATACAAAAGTGACCGTTTTCAATACAGTTGAAAGGTAGTAGGTATATAGATTCTGATTTTTCTGTCCGAATAATAAGACCCCTCTAGTGTGTTCCTATGCTTCAGCCAGCTCGAAATTTTCAATACCGCGTGACGGATATATGTACACTGAAAATATAAATAAAACTATACGTTAAAAAAAGCGTGCTGCCTATCAACATCGTATAGAAATTCTTGTAACTTCGACAGCATTCGATAGCGAGGGATATCGACCCTTATTTCTAACAAGACGTATTCCACGAGTTTATAGTGAAAACTAATTCAATAAGTCCATAAACGTAAAGTTCTAATATGTCGTGATGAACTGTGAAACACGTTAAATCGGACACACAAGTTCCTCGTAACTATCAAGCATGAGATTTGATGTGATTCCTTGCAATAATAATACGTTTTTAGTCGATCCTGAAAAAGTTGGTCCCTGCAGGTTACGCCTTTTTAGAAATAAGGTATCGACATCAATACGTGTGGTGAATTCCATGCGTTTTTGGTGCTTATCTGACTCTCTGACTAGCTATGAAAGCGTGGGGCGTTCATCATCACAAACGATGATCACGAGTAGCCCAATCAACGGGGAGAAAACCGGTCACTAATTGTTAACAGCAAACAAAAAATATGGTCGTATAGAGAAAAAAATTCTAAGAAAGATAGCGTTTTTTGCTACTCGAGTTTAATGGCGAACATAACCAAAAAAATTCGCAAAAAGTAAAAAAAAAACGGTTTGTTGCAAATAAAAAAAAAGCTTCAAGTCCTACACAAGAAAGTTAAATTAGAAAGTTGTATGAAAATGAACGAAAAAAAATCGGTTTATAAACATTTGAGAAATATTAAAAAAAAAAAACGTAAAAAATCGCGTTTTCGTATTTTTGCTGTATAAATTCCAATTTTGTTTGAACAGACTTCTTGTTAACTACAAATATAGCCCAAGACAAGCGGAAAATGATCATTTTTTCAAGAATTCAAAAAAAGTTTTATTTTTTCGAGTTATAACGATTAAAAAAAAGACGTTTTCAAAAATCAGCTTTTACAGAGGCAAAAATGATCGTACAGAAACGATCATGGGCTCATTTTATTCGCGAAGACTTGTACTTTCATGCTATTAAAAAAACCAAATCGTTTTTATTTAATTTTTGCATAAAAAATGCGTTGTAAAATTGTATCATTGTTTCGAACCGGTTTTTTTCGAATAACTTTTTTAATTTTGGTTTTATATTTTTGGTCGTTACATATTTGAAAACTGGCATTCAAAATACGCATTTAAAAAAATGAAGGTCCTACGACCTCAGGGAGCCGAGATAATTTTTTTAAGCAGAGGAAAAGATAATTTTGCGAGCGCGATTGATTTGAAATCGTGTTTAGTTTTCGATGCGCTCAAGCGGAGTGTCCTTTCACTCTGAGGAAAACTTGTCTTGGGCTATATTTGTAGTTAACAAGAAGTATGTTCAAACAAAATTGGAATTTATACAGCAAAAATACGAAAACGCGATTTTTGACGATTTTTTTTAAATTTTTCTCAAATGTTTATGAACCGATTTTTTTCGTTTAAATTTCATTCGACGCGTATTTTTAAGACCTACAACTTTCTAATTTAACTTTCTTGTGTACGACTTTTTTTTTTATTTGCAAAAAAACCGTTTTTTTTTACTTTTGCGATTTTTTTTTATTATGTTCGCCTATAAAACTCGAGTAGCAAAAAACGCTATCTTTCTTAGAATTTTTCTCTCCATACGACCATATTTTTTTGTTTGCCGATAACAATTAGTGACCAATTAACATGGGGGCTTTCGCTCGTTGATTGGACTAGAGGTAATAAAATGAGCGCCTCACCCAAGAACAGAGTTTACTACTTCACAATTCCATACTATCAATAGACCAGCGGTTTCGGGTTGGACTCTTCCATCTGATTCTCAATTTTTATCTAAACGTTTCTGGAATGTCATAAGGAATAATAATTTCATTGAAAAAGTTGTGAAGAATTTGTTATTAAGCAAAATGTAAAAAAAAATATCTAAAATATCCGTGTTTTCCTCTTTTTTTCTACTCAATAACTTGTTCATAACTATTCATTTTAGAGGGAAGGTTGATGAGAAAAGAAAGTTTCAGTATCAAACTACAAGCAAAATTCGATTGGTTACAGTTATTTGATTTTCTTGATACGCAACACATCGATTAAAAAAAATTGGGTCATGAGAAACCAAGATATTTCGAGAGCTCGGGTATATCTTGGGATTTTTTTGCTTCCCGAAATTTAACGCTTTTTTTAATGAAGCGTCTATCCGAGTATTTTTAAGCTACATTGTTTTTACATTGCATACGATCAAAATTCGCAGGGCTCTTTAAATTGTTTATAAGCCAAAAAAATGAGTATAACTTTAAAAGATTCCCGAGGTTGGAATGGGTCGAAAGCTCTTTTATTTTATGTAAACAAATATTCAGACTAGTGAAGTTATTTCTTCCGGGTTTTGCCGCGGTCGTCTAAAGTGACTTGACGTTTCGCTGATCATAATTCAGAAGGTTTCTAAAGACTGGTGTTGTCGTCTTTTGCTCCTCGTTATATACCTTGGCTCTGCTATGTTTGGCTGCACATCCGTCGAGCTCGGTTGACCATGACATTCCAGATCACCGGTTCTTGGTATCGCTAATCTCCATGTATTCACATATTAGATATCTTATTATTTACTGGGGTATGTCCACAGAACTCAACAGAGTCTTTGTTTAATTATTTTTTTTTTAATTTTGTTTGTTTAATTAAAGGTTAATTTTTAAGTTAAGTCCTTCAGAATCATGTCGTTCCCATTTTATAAATAACAAGCTATTATCTCTACCTTCTATACTAATATATGAAGCTAGTTTATTTACAAAAAAAAAACTTTCAAAAATTTACTTTTTCTAATAATATTCACAGTCACAATAGCAGAAATAATAATGATATCTATATAAAAAATATTCATCTCTCATTGTCAACGAAAAATCCACGGTATATATGCAGTACTATACAATATAATAAAATACCGGATGCAAAAAAAAACAATAGTTGTGAACATAAATTCAAAAAGGATCTTAGAGCGTTTCTTGTGGAGCAATGATTTTATGACCTTAAAGAATTTATAGATTCTTAGTAAAGAAAACTCTGTTAACTAGATATAAGTAATTTTTTGTGTTGTCATGTGATGTAGATATACAAAAAAATGTACTTGGGTGTATAATCTATGTATAACCATATACAAAAATGTACATATATATTCTAATTGTTTTGTTTGTACTGACATTTCATGTCCTTTTTATAAGGTTTTAATGAATAAATTGATTGATTGATTGATATTACTCAGTCGATACCCGTCCTCTCTATTAAAATTATTATTGTTTTTCATAATCTCCAGGTATTCTCTAATTATTATTGGGTAATAATAATAATAATAATAATAAACGATTTCTACAACTAGTGACCCACTATGAGTTCATGAATCCACTAAATAGGCCCAGAATACCTAAACTCAGGAATGTCAATAAAGCGCGTGACATAATATCCAGTGCCAACAGTATTTTGCAACAATATTTGGATGGCACAAATGATCTACAAAAGGCACATTTGGGTGTGTATTGTGCCTCAGCACTCATCCTCGAATTGAACGGACAGCAAGTATATACCCCAAACCCCAACTGAAAGAACAAGGACAGTGACACCCCAATGTGGAAGAAGAGGCTTGAGAAGAACATCGACGAGTATAGAGCTGACGCTGATGTCCTCAGTGAATTTCTAGCAGGAAACAACTCTCGAAGGGTCATGGCTAAAACACAAGCCATAGCTAGAAAGGCGCAGATAGATCTGAATAATGCAGACCATCGGCAACAACTATTGCGACAAAAGGCGAACGCGAAGGGTGCCAGGCTACGTAGATACAACAAGCTGACAAAAAGAAAACAACAGAATGCTGCGTTCGAGAACAACCAAAAGCAGTTTTTGAGGAGCTTGGAGAAATAGGGTGAAGAACAACCTGCAGAAATCGATCCAGTGCGATTCACAACACACTGGAATTCAATTGGAACAACAATTTGGAGTGACGCCGACACATACAACGAGAACGCGCCATGGATTGAGGAAATTGAAGCACACAACGAAGATCTCAACCAAATGGCTGTCGGAATTATTACAGAAGAGGACTTAACCTCGGCAATCAAAAGAACCAAGAACTGGAAAGCACCTGGCCCCGATGGGATACACAATTTCTGGCTGAAGCACCTACCTGCATCTCATGGTATTCTGGCAAAGTGTTTCACGGAGGCGATCAACGATCCACATGTCGTACCTGATTTCCTTATGACAGGCAATACGTTCATGCTTTTCAAAAAGGGTGATGCTGCACAACCGAAGAACTACAGAACCATCACGTGTCTGTCCACAATATATAAGCTGTTCACGTCTATCATAAATGAAAAAATCTATCGTCACTGCTTGGAAAACAACATCTTTGAGGAAGAACAAAAGGGATGCATCAGAGGCGCAGCGGGGTGTAAACATCAACTGACAATCGACGCTGTGGTATTGAAGCAAGCCCAAGTAAGAAGAAGAAACCTGCATATGTGTTACATCGACTACAGCAAGGCGTTCGACTCGGTACCTCACGACTGGCTACTCAAAGTCCTGGAAATTTACAAGGTCTGCCCTCGGATAAGAGCTCTTCTCCAACATCTTATGCAGTCATGGAAAACAAACATTTGGGTCTCTGGAGGGAACAAAGGTCAAGTTGAGATCAAGAAGGGAATCTTCCAAGGTGATTCACTCTCGCCGGTTTGGTTCTGCTTGGTACTCAATCCATTATCTACACTACTCAATAAAACAACAGCTGTACTCACTCACACACCTGCTCTACTTGGACGATCTGAAACTATTCAGTGAGACCAAGGCAAATCTCCAGGCCCTCATTGGAACTACTAGGACCTTCAGCGACGACATCAAAATGTCCTTTGACCTGGATAAGTGCGCCACATTGAGTATTGTGAAGGGAGCACCTCATAACAATCCAGAGGTATATGCCGACATCCATCAACTACCACCGGAAGAGCAATACCGTTACTTGTTAGTGTGTCAAGACGGCAGGATCAACCACACACAACTGAAGAAAGAATTCCAAGAGAAATACAAGAGCCGCGTGACAAAGTTGCTGAATACGCTTTTATCTGGAGGCAATCTTATCAAAGCCATCAACTCGTGGGCTGTCCCAGTGCTGACATACTCTTTCGGAATCGTCAAGTGGTCTGTTACTGATCTTGATGAGCTCGACCGACTTACCAGGCGGCTCCTAACTAAGTTCAGGCACTTACACACTAACTCTTCCGTAATCAGACTCTACCTGCCGCGAAGACGAGGTGGGAGAGGTCTATTGAACATCAAAAATCAGTGCCTTAATCAAGAGGCTTCCTTAAGAAGAAAACTGCTAACGAACAGGGACCCGCTAATAACAGTAGCAAGAGAGGAGGCTGGTTACACGCCTTTGAGCCTCGGATGCGAACTTATCCCGGTCGACGTACCAACAGAAGAGGAGCTCCGGACTCAGTGGATGGAACATGCTTTGCAGGGCCGTTTTCCAAAACTGCTACAGCCAGACCACATCGACAAAGAAAATTCATTAAAATGGCTTACCGACGGCTATCTGTACCCCAAGACCGAAGGTTTCTTGACTGCCATTCAGGACAGGGTCATAAAAACAAGAAATTACCAGAAGCATCTGCAGGCGAAACTATAGAACACATAATAGGAGGGTGTCCAGCGTTAGCAGAGTCAGCATATCTCGGCAGGCACAACCAACTTGCGAAGATGGTTCACCAACAACTGGCGCTCAAGTATGGCCTGTTAGCGACGGCTCCGCCATACTACAAATATGTCCCGGAAGCTGTGCTGGAATCGGAAGTTGCCGTGATGTACTGGGATAGGCTAATCATCACCGATCGAACAGTGGACTTCAACCGACCAGATATTGTGCTGATCAACAAGGAACAACGAAGAGGGATCATCATAGACATCGCTGTGCCACTTACCCACAACATTCAGAAGACTGAACGTGAGAAGACCGCGAAATACGAAAATTTGTCAATCGAGCTGAAGCGCCTATGGACTCTGGAGAAGGTGGAGACGTACGCCCTAGTAATATCGGCATAGGGAGTAATGACGACGAGATTCGCCAAGAACATCGCGGCATTAGGACTATCTTTTAATGTCATTAGAAATGGCCAGAAGGCAATATTGTTACAAACTTGCCACATTGTAAGAAAGGTTTTGGGATAGGATGAATTTCCCCCCTCGCCTGAGCCTAATTTATGCTGGAGGCGGGGATGAGATATCAAGCCATCACTGTCTGCAGCAGGAATGGGTGAATGTTTCCCAGCGTTTACGCTGAGAAGTGTGACTATAAAGTCGGCGAAATAATAATAATAATAATAATATTAGGCGCAGATAGATCTGAATAATGCAGACCATCGGCAACAACTATTGAACCTCAAAGATCTTCTAAGACAAAAGGCGAAAGCGAAGGGTGCCAGGCTACGTAGATACAACAAGCTAATAAAAAGAAAACAACAGAATGCTGAGTTCGATAATAACCAAAAGCAGTTTTTGAGAAGCTTGGAGAAACAGGATGAAGAACAACCTGCAGAAATCGATCCAGCGCGATTCACAACATACTGGAATTCAATTGGAACAACAATTTGGAGTGACGCCGACACATACAACGAGAACGCGCCATGGATTGAGGAAATTGAAGCACACAACGAAGATCTCAATCAAATGGCTGTCGGAATCATTACAGAAGAGGACGTAACCGTGGCAATCAAGAGGACCAAGAACTGGAAAGCACCGGGCCCCGATGGGATTCACAGTTTCTGGCTCAAGCAACTACCTGCATCTCATGGCATTCTGGCAAAGTGTTTCACGGAGGCGATCAACGATCCGCATGTCGTACCTGATTTCCTGATGACAGGCAACACGTTCATGCTTTTCAAAAAGGGCGATGCTGCACAACCGAAGAACTACAGACCCATCACATGTCTGTCCACAATATATAAGCTGTTCACGTCTATCATAAATGAAAAGATCTATCGTCACTGCTTGGAAAACAACATCTTTGAGGAAGAACAAAAGGGATACATCAGAGGCGCAGCGGGGTGTAAACATCAACTGACAATCGACGCTGTGGTATTGAAGCAAGCCCAAGTAAGAAGAAGAAACCTGCATATGTGTTACATCGACTACAGCAAGGCGTTCGACTCGGTACCTCACGACTGGCTACTTAAAGTCCTGGAAATTTACAAAGTCTGCCCTCGGATAAGAGCTCTTCTCCAACATCTCTGGATCTCTGGAGGGAACACAGGTCAAGTTGAGATCAAGAAGGGAATCTTCCAAGGTAATTCACTCTCGCCGGTTTGGTTCTGTCTGGCACTCAATCCATTATCTACGCTACTCAATAAAACAACAGCTGGGTACAACATCAACTTGAGAAGCCGAGCAACACTCACTCACCTGCTCTACATGGATGATCTAAAACTATTCAGTGGGTCCAAGGCAAATCTCCAGGCTCTCATTGAAACTACTAGGACCTTCAGCGACGACATCAAAATGTCCTTCGGCCTGGATAAATGCGCCACACTGAGTATTGTGAAGTTAGCACCTCATAACAGCCCAGACGTGTATGCCGACATTCATCAACTGCCACCGGAGAAGCAATACCGTTACCTGGGAATGTGACAAGATAACAAGATTAACCACACACAACTGAAGAAAGAATTCCAAGAGAAATATGAGAATCGAGTGACAAAGTTGCTGAATACGCTTTTATCTGGAGGCAATCTTATCAAAGCCATCAACTCGTGGGCTGTCCCATTGCTGACATACTCTTTCGGAATCGTCAAGTGGTCCGTTACTGATCTCGATGAGCTCGACCGACCTACCAGGCGGCTCCTAACTAAGTTCAGGCACTTGCACACTAACTCTTCCGTAATCAGACTCTACCTGCCTCGAAGACCAGGTGGGAGAGGTCTATTGAACATCAAAAATCAGTGCCTTAATCAAGAAGCTTCCTTAAGAAGAAAGCTGCTAACGAACAGGGACCCGCTAATAACAGCAGTAGCAAGAGAGGACGCTGGATACACGCCTTTGAGTCTCGGATGTGAACTTATCCCGGTCGACGTACCAACAGAAGAGGAGCTCCGGACACAGTGGATGGAACATGCTTTACAGGGCCGTTTTCCAAAAATGCTACAGCCAGATTACATCGACAAAGATAATTCATTAAAATGGCTTACCGACGGCTATCTGTACCCCGAAACCGAAGGCTTTTTGACTGCTATTCAAGACAGGGTTATAAAAACAAGAAACTACCAGAAGCATATCCCGAGAGACAACATCGAAGACCTATGTAGAAAATGTGGATCTGCATGCGAAACTATCGAACACATAATAGGAGGGTGTCCAGCGTTAGCAGAGTCAGCATATCTCGGCAGGCACAACCAACTTGCGAAGATGGTTCACCAACAATATGCCCCGGAAGCTGTACTGGATTCGGAAACAGTAGTGATGTAGTGGGATAGGCTAATCATCACCGACCAGATATTGTGCTGATCAACAAGGAACAACGAAGAGGAATCATCATAGACATCGCAGTGCCACTTACTCACAACATTCAGAAGACTGAACGGGAGAAGATCGCGAAATACGAAAATCTATCAATCGAGCTGAAGCGCCTATGGAAACTGGAGAAGGTGGAGACGTACGCCCTAGTAATATCGGCAGAGGGCGTGATGACGACCAGATTCGCCAAGAACATCGCGGCATTAGGACTGTCTGATAATATTATTAGAAATGACCAGAAGGCAATTGTATTACAAACTTGCCACATTGTAAGGAAGGTTTTGGGACAGGATGAATTTCCTCCCCTCGCCTGAGCCTAATTTCTGCTGCAGGCGGGGATGCCATATCAAGACATCACTGTCTGCAGCAGGAATGGGTGAATATTTCCCAGCGTTTATGCTGAGAAGTGTGACCATAAAGTCGGCGAAATAATAATAATAATAATAATGCATGCACGGAGAAGCAAGGTTGGTGAGAGCAACTTTGTTTACGGGTGTGGCAAACCCGCGTACTCTGGCTATGCATGGGGAGCAAAGTGAGAGTAACTTTGTTTTAGGAGTAGCAATCCTGCATAGCCCAGCTGCGCACGGAGAAGCAAAGTTAGTGAGGGTAATTTTGTTTTCGGGTATGGTAACCCAACGCACTCCGGCCAAAGCGAGAAGGAGCAGGCTTGGTGGCAGCTTCCCTGTTCTCGGGTGTGGCAAGCCCGCTTACTTCAGCCGCCGCAGGAACGTGGCTCGTGGTGTTCCGAATACCCCCGTCCGGGCAGGGGACCTGCACAGCATCAAATACCCGAGGCTGGTGCTTGAGCGAGGAGTGGCTCTTGACCAATCTTTGGCAAAAGAGTGGCTCTTGCTCAAATTGGCTTTGAAAGGGGATATTTTTGTCTTTTTCACCAAGGGATTTTTTGTTTTTTTATGTGGACGATACATTCATCAAATGGCCCCATGGAATATCTTCTCTGACTGTTTTCTTCGACTATCTGAATACTCTGCATTCCCACATAAAGTTCACAATGGAGACTGAGAAAGACGGAGTTTTGCCCTTTCTGGATGTGTTAGTAAAACGTACAAACAATAGCAAGCTGGTCCATGGAGTATACAGGAAGAAAACTCACACAGATCGTTACCTGAACGCAGCATCGCATCACCATCCGCAACAGAAAAGAACGTTAATCAAAACACTAGTTCATAGAGCAGAAACAATATATGATGACGAAATCAGACTAGAGGAATTAAAGCAAATTAAGGAAGCTTTAACGAAAAACGGTTATAAAGAAAAAGACATCGACAGAGTATGCCGCACCCAGAGAACAAGAGTAGAACGACAGCCAACAACGTATGCTTGCCTACCCTATGTCGCAGGAGTGACAGATGAACTCAAGAAAACACTGTCGAAAAAGAATATTGGTGTACGTTTTCGCACAGTAAAGAAAATACAACAGGTGCTTCCCTCAAACAAGGATCCGGTTCCGAGACTTTTAAATAAAGGTGTCTACGAGTTAAAATGTACCTGTGGGAAAAACTACGTTGGACAGACGGGAAGAAGTATAAAATATATGATCAAAGAACATCAACAACATACCAGACTGGGGAATACAGACAAGCCAGTAATAGCGGAGCATGTTCATAGCAACGAGAACCACAAAATCGATTATGGGAACATCAGAGTGTTAGACAAAACTACAAGATATTACCCAAGAATAATTAGAGAATCCCTGGAGATCATGAAAAACAATAATAATTTTAATAGAGAGGACGGAGGACGATTTAATAATATCGACTGAGTAATATACATGGAGACTATCGACACCATGAACCAGTGATCTGGAATGTCATGGTCAACCGAGCTCGACGGATGTGCAGCCAAACATAGCAGATCCAAGGTATATAACGAGGAGTAAAAGACGACAACACCAGTCTTTAGAAACCTTCTGAAGAAGCTGACAGCATGATCAGCGAAACGTCAAGTCAATTTAGACGACCGCGGCAAAACCCGGAAGAAATAACTTCACCATTGGACAACAGCCGTGAAAGCCTGCATTCTACTAAATATTCAGACTGCTCGAGGCTTTTTTCACTGCTCTATTAAGGCAGGGGAGACTAAAATTTCACGAGATTTTTTTCTCATGAGAAATTTATTTCAAATGTATTTCTACTTGAGATATTTCTCTGAAACACGTGAGTCTGTATGTGAAATTTGATTTTCTTAAAACGAGGTGCCTGTGAGTTTGCTGTTTCTACAGTATCACAAAATATTTCGTGAAAAACAGCCAAACAAAAAGGAGGAGGGTCAATAAGGAAGGCTTTTTCACTTACATGTCCTTAGACTGCAAAATATTTACCTACAAAAATTACAGTAACATAAATACAAAAAATTCAATTTTGAAAATCACAATAAAATGTTGTTTTTCTGCATTATTTTATTTCACGATCACACTATAAGCAAAAAAAGTCTCCCATTTATTGAACCTCTTCCTTTGTAAACAAATATAATCATTAATAATAATAATTAATAATAATAGCAATGGCAATAGCAATGGAAAAGGATAGAAGAAAAGCCGCGGCTGTTTTTATGCGCAGACGACACCAACGTCACGTGCAGCAAGTGAAATCAACGTTTCATGTGAGATTTCACAGTATGTCACGTTTACATGTTGAAAGTTCAAGAAATTAAACTCTCGTGAATCATTATTTCAGGATATTTTTTCTAATACTTATATTTTTTTACGCGAGATTTTCTTCCCACCTTTAGATTTAAAAGAATTGCATTATCTTCGTAAAGGGGAATTGCAAAATTATTATGCAAAAACTATTAGACCGATTTGGATGAAATTTGGCGTCTATCATATCAAAAAGTTTGGTGAACCACGATCTGAAGGTATTATATATATTCTCAGTGTTTAATCTAAGTACCGTTTTTGCATTTTTTATCCAACTAGCGACCCGCCCCGGCTTCGCACGGTTTATGACATCACATTAGAAACCTCTAAAATTATCAGTGTTCCTCTACTATATTATGCATGTATTATACATATAAACCTGCCTCTTGAATCACTATCTATTAAAAAAAAACCGCATCAAAATCCGTTGCGTAGTTTTAAAGGGACAGACAGACAGCGGGAAGCGACTTTGTTTTATACTATGTTATGATTTGTTTGTATTTTGGCGACAAATATAACGAATTTTAAACATATCGAAAATTACCATCTCGTAGGTATGAGATTCCAGAGATACTTTGACATTATGTTACGGAAAAAGTCCAAACTACCTCTTTCCAAATCAGACACCGGCTGGTCTGCTAAACAAATACTGAAAACAGACGCTCACAGTCAGGACAAATACATTGTTGTCAGCTAAATGAGAAAACTCTAGAAAAAGGCGCGTTTGTAATTGCGCAGGCACACAAAAAAAAATCAAACCCCGGGTCCAGACCACTTATTATTCTATAGAGACATCCAAAAAAAACGTCATCAACTCTGGCTATGAACGAGAGAGATGGAAATAGAGGTCATGTCTAAGCTTTTCGGTTATGTCAAACTTTTGACAAGTGATTGTCACAATTTGTAAAATAAACAATGGCTGTCATTTAATAATAATAATAATAATACTCACCCTATAATTACTCCGAAGAGTAACCCCTTAGGTCCCTCTCAGGGATCTGTGCGGGAAGGAGTGGCTATTATTATTATTTGCCACGGCGCACTGGGAGCGACTTAAGATTATTTCGGTAACGCATTTGCTTTACAGTTCTGAGGCAACCCAGAAAACTCAGAACATTACCAAATCTAGGGCATGTGCGGTTGGATTGGCATCTATGCATCCACATCTATACACTAGTGTATTAGTGGTTGCATATCAAGCCCTGACAGAGGAAGCGAGACAATTAAAAATCGTCTTCCCCGGCCAGGATTCGAACAACGCGCACAGAGGTATCGCGACTGGAAAGACGGGGCTTTAACCCACTCGGCTACCCGTGCCCCTTAAAGTGACAGTCTTGACAAGTAAATAAGGTTATAAATTCGATTAAGAATAGAAATAAGTCTTTTTTTCTCTGCCAAATTTGATGACTTTTTTTTTGGATGTCTCTATATATGTATTTCGGGTTAGTTTTGGTGGGTTGGTTCGTTATATCTGTCAAGATGAAAAAAAAACGTTAAAATGTCACCAAAAAAAGCAAAAAAGGCGAACCGAATAATTCAAATTTCATTTCACGTGTGTTTTTGGTCGTCGAATCCGAATTAAGGGTTATTTAGGACCATAGAAAGCATTTTTTTCTTCATAGAAATGCAAAAAAGTGGCCGATATCGCAAAAATGTCTCTTTTGTGGGGAAAACCTGGGAGTTTTTATTTTACTCCAATAGCTCGTTTTTTATGTTTTTTGGATTGCCAAATTCGAATTCAGCATTGTTTCGTGCTCCCGCTAGGAGTCGGGTTTATGAGAACGCGAAAAAGATGCAAAAAAGGTTCAAAACAGTGGAGAGAAACGCTAAAATATGACTTTGTAAGAATAGTTTGGGAATGGCATTTTTTTACCGAAACAGCTCATTTTATGTTTCTTGGATTGTTCACTTCCTTCATCAGTCCATCAACGTCCTTACAAAACACCATTTTATCCCTAATTTTTCTCCCACATGGAATTTTCTTTTCATTGAGACTAATAGGTGCAATGTCAAGGTAGCGTATCATTTAGAAAACAACATACCTATGTAGGTGGTACTGAAACATTAGAAACGATTTCGTATTGTACAAATATACGGTTCGATACTACCTTATGGTAATGGTCTTATGATACTACCTAATGGTCTTATTTTCACAAGCTTTTATTTAACTTGCAATGTATGTATGTATGTATGTTTGTTTGTATGTATGTATGTATGTTCGGGTCAAATCTTGCAACTGAATTTTAGAGTAGTTATCTTCAACCGATTGAGATGAAATTTTGCATACACGTTTAGTTTGGATGACAATGCATGGTTAGCTAAGTTATGTCATTCTAAATCCAATATGGCGGACCGGCCAAAATGGCGGACTAGTTATTTTTTGTGCACTCCCATGATATGAGTATCAAATGAAAGGGTTTGCTGAGAAGAATACGAAAAATAAAACGACTACTCGAAATCCAATATGGCGGACTAGTTTTTTTTAAGCACTCCCATAATGTGGCTATCAAATGAAAGCGTTTGCTGAGAAGAATATGAAAAATAAAATGACTACTCTAAATCCAAGATGGCGGACTAGTTATATTTAAGCACTCCCATAATGTGGGTATCAAATGAAAGGGTTTGCTAAGAAGAATACGAATAAACTGACGTCTGCGTTCAACCATTCGAGGAGATGGTGTACTACTGCCCGGCTAAACAGTAAGACATAGCGGGGTCGTGTCTTAACTAATATCAACGTATACCCTAGGCATATTCTAGCGGTGATGAAAAAAATTCAAAATGGCGAAAAAACAAGGTGGCCACCATACCAATTTTAAAGCGTTATAACTTGGTATAGGTTAGGGATAGTATGAACAGGTTGAGAAACATTTAGATACAAAAACACGACGATAACTAACAAATAAAAAATAAATTAATAATAAAAAAAATTTTTTAAACAAGCTTTTATTTAAAAGCTTCTAAAAAGAAGAAAATAAACTTTAAATTGAATAAAAACCATCAATTTATTACACTACACGATTTACAGTAAGCAACGAAAGTCATCATATACCCACTTTTTGAAGTTTGCTTAAATTCTGATAATTTTTGTATTACAGCATTGATTTTTTTTGCTTTTGACAGGATTATAGCTTGTGATATTCTGCGTCTAATAAGCCGAAGTTGAAGGCGGTATGTCCATTGTGTGAAAAGATATCGCTAAAAAAAGTAAAATTTCAATGTTTTCAAAGAAACGTAAATAACTCCGAAAATAGTAAATCTCTTTCGAAGTTGTTGGACTCTTATTAAAGGGAAATCTTCAGTGTATCTGTTTGACTAACTGAGTCATTTTGAAAAAAAAATTCCTAGACATGAAAAAAATCGAAAGTTGAACCAAAAATATCACGAAAATTCAAAATTCTATCATCCTTAGTATCGTTTTCGTAAAAATCACTGTTCCTGAAATTCTAATAAAACACAGAGTTCTATAGGGATATTAATCCTAAATTTTTGTTGGAGTAATGTGTGGCGTACAGGGCTTTTTTGAATTTTCGTGATGTTTTTGGTTCACTTTTAGATTTTTTTTCGTGTCTAGGAATTTTTTTTCAAAATGACTCAGTCAGATAGATACACTGAAGATTTCCCTTTAATACGAGTCCAACAACTTTTGAAAGGGATTTACTATTTTCGGAGTTATTTACGTTTCTCTGAAAATATTGAAATTTTACTTTTTTAGCGATATCTTTTCACACAATGGACATACCGCCTTCAACTTCGGCTTATTAGACGCAGAATATCACAAGCTATAATCCTGTCAAAAGCAAAAAAAATCAGTGCTGTAATACAAAAATTATCAGAATTTAAGCAAACTTCAAAAAGTGGGTGTGTGATGACTTTCGTTGCTTACTGTATATGGTATAAAAGCTTGTCACGAGATTTACTTGTGTAGATAATCAAGAATGTAATAATTATGTAACTTGATCTTGACATAAGAAAATCTAAGAAAAAAAGTATGTATTTTATAAAATAGGTAAATACATATACACAAGTAAATCTCGTGACAAGCTCATATAAATTGTGTAATGTAATACATTGATGGGTTTGATTCAATTTAAAGTTTATTTTCTTCTTTTTTAGAAGCATTTAAATAAATGCTGTTTTTTTTTAAATTGTTTTATTATTGATTTTTAAGTTTTATAAATTGGGGATTAAAAATGGTGTTTTGTAAGGACCAATGAAGAAACTGAACAATCCAAGAAACATATAAAATGAGCTGTTTCAGTAAAAAAAAACTATTCCCAGGCTATTCTTACAAAAAGTCACATTTTAGCGTTTTTCTTCACTTTCGATTTTGTTTTAGGCTTTTTTATAAAACAATATGCGTACCATGGCTGGAAACGATGCTGAATTCGAATTTGGCAACCCAAAAAACATACAAAATGAGCTATTGGAGTAAAAAAATGTACGACTCTTCCCTCAAATCGAGATCACTTACGAGTTCATCCCACAAAAAGCGACACTTGTGGTTTTGGCCACTTTCTTGCATTTTTTCACATTTCACAAGAAAAAAATGTGCTTTCCATGGTTCAAAATAGCTGTTATGTAAATCGGATTCGACGACAAAAAAGACATGAATTTTGAATGATGCAATAATTCTGTTTGCCTTCGTTATGGTGTAATTTTAGCGTTTTCAAAGATAACGAGCCAATCCACCAAAACTAAGCCCGGATTCGGATTCAGCGACCCGAAATACGTACCGTCGATTAGGGTGAATAGGGACTAAAGTGCGAATAGAACGAAAAGTGGGATTCTAAAAATTAATACAGTATCTTCCGAATTTGAATAATAAAACCATGTTCTATGATAGTTTTGTGATCAATACACCTTTTCTATCTATTTCAGACCATTGGTACGCCAGTGATACTTTTATGGTGTTAGTAAGTTAGCTTTACCATTTTTTTTATTGTTTACTAGTTGATCCGGCAAACGTTGTTCTGTCATATAAATTATTTCTCTAAATCGCGAAATGGGAGGGTGTGGGTAGGAGTGTGAAAATTTGGGTTTATAGGTATTTTTTGATGCCAAATCAAAAATAATACAAAAAAAAATGTATTTATACACCCTTATCACCTAGCGGTATGAAATATACTTTACGACCTATTCTCATACCTACCAAATATACATGAAAAATTTCATAAAAATCGGTCGAGCCGTTTCGGAGGAGTGCGACCACAAACACTGTGACACGAGATTTTTATATATGAGGGGTATAGATGCAAAACTCACATTATCCACTTTTTAAAATTGGTCAGGAAGAAGGAATAACTGATTTCTCACTTTTCAAGCGACTTGAGGCTCTGAAATTTTTTTGGTATTTGTATTAGAACTTTACTTTTGCTTCTCAATTGGTGAAATGACAACACAACAATATTTGACTCCAAGAAAGTGAATTAAAATTTGGATAATGTGAGTTTTGATACAAATTTTTGAATAATGATCGTTTTTCTCCAAATTATTATACATATTATTTTTTACACTAAATTTCATGAAGTTAAGCTAAGAAGAGGAACTTGGAAACAAACTCACTGGTATATCAATAAAAAATTTATGTAATATGGTAGTTCATTATCAAAATAAAAAGCTGCACAAAATACTTAGAATACGGTTTTATTATCATCATTGACTGATGAAGTGAAATATTTTTATAATGAACTTAAGATTGCAAAGTACAAGAGTTTTGAAACAATTCACAGATTCCACAATTTAAAATAAATACGAAAATGTGTTTTATACCACTTTTTAAATTTAAAATGGTGTAGTTCAACACGATGAACAAGATAGCGCCACTAACTCTATTTCGAAAAATTATGGATAATGTGAGTTTTGCATCTGTACCCCTCATATTAGAAGATTAACACTGGATTAAAAAAATTTTTTTTTAAAAACACTAATAGTGTCTCTATTCACCCCATCCGCGAACAAATAGAGACACTGGGGGGGGGGAATAAAAACACCAATCTGAACTTTTTCCATTAGTTTGTTATTTTGGCAATAGTTAACCTTCAATACCATAAGACTTTTGGTAAAAATTCGGTTCACATATGTATTCCCCTTTCAGAGAAGTATCGTTGAAAACCTGCGAAAGTGTCCTAGGCCAGTGGAATTAGAAAAAACGTAGATCTAATTAACGACAGATTTTAAAATGGTTTAGTGTGTTCATTTGGAGTTCAGGAATATCGTCCTGAAATTGATCCCAATTTGGAGGTCAGAAAGGATGTCAAATTGACGTTGTAATGTGCAGAAATCGTTAAAAACGGACATATAATTAATTTGCTCTGGGACTATTACCATTAGAGGTATCGAATTTTTTCTAATGTGTAGGTAAAGAAAATCCGGTAAATTTGCGACTTGTCGAGTTCTATTTGGTCAATTATTTATATAAATATTTAAAAAATACCGCTGAAATTTCCAAAATTTTGATTTATTTTTCATTTTGCGAAAAAAGCTTCTCCATGCTTGAAACTCTTGGGAAATGTGTCTTTTATGATCCTCAAGATATCAAAAACTGTTCATCAAAAAATATTAATTCGTTAACCAGAAATTCCATTTGTTTATAAGAAACACCTTAAATGTTTAATGCTATTTGACACTATTGCCGTCGACAAAAAAGGTTCATCCAGGTCTCATTTTTTTCGTAAACACCTATATTTTATGATACAGCAATGGGCATATTAATTTTTCCATTTTAAAGACCGTCAAAATGAGCTGGTATTTTTAAACAAATTTAAAAAAAAAGTTTCTCTAGAATATGCAGAAGCCGAGATAATTTTTTTTTTAATAATTTCACCATTTGTTTATTTATAAACATAACGGTTTTTGGAAAGGTACACGCTCATTTGAAGCTAATAGTGTTTTTGGGCGAAAGTAAATGACGTCATCAGTGATCCAAGCCAAGCAGAGTTTCAAATTCGCGGACTGAAAAAAAAAGTTCGTATCTCGGTCGTTTCTTACTCGATTTTCACGTTTCTTTTTTTCTTTTGGGGTATCACGCGAATATAACAATAACTAGCATGGATAATTTTAACAATTATTTAAACAAATTGTTATAAACAATTTTTTTTTGAAAAAAAAATAATAATTTATGTTAATAATATTAAGAATTTGCAAAAATTACTAATTTTCTTAAAAAAAAAGTGTGTAAAAATTTGTTTAAATAATTGTTAAATTGAAGACCTTGGTACAAAAACCGGCCAAGTCCTAAAATCAAAGATTGTGGAAAATCGAGAAAAACTTTCTAAATTTGGAAATAAACTTGCAATTGGTCCAAATTTTTATTTCATTATAGATATTATTGATATTTGATACATGGCTCAGTATAAATATATATTTTTTGTAAAAATCACGCTAAAAGTGATTTTTGAAAATTGGGTTGGGACTTTTTGGGAATATTGAAATTTTGGGAAAATTGGGTTGGGAATATTTTGGTTGGGACTTTTGCACCAAAATATTGATAAAAAAGCAGCTGATTCATAAGCTGCGTCTTCTAAGGGTTCCTCTCGGGCGTCTACCTCATTCATTGGCTGCTGTGGTCCTGGTTCTTGTCCAACATCCACGAATATTCTGCTGTAGTAACCTTGGTATATTTCTGGAACATATTTCTTAACCAACAGCTTCAAATCTGCCAGCTTTTTTTCATTTATTGGCAAAGGATAGACCTGGGTCATTTTCTTCGTTGGTACTCGGATTAGGCCACCCAAGTATAGATCTTGCTTACTAGCTAAACCATTAAACTCCTGCAATATTTGGTTTATTTCTTCGGCATTGATCTTCGAAAAATATTTGCGACGACAAGCACAATCATTATCCACTTTTCTCTCTGGTATTAGTTTTCCACTTATCACGGTAGTGTACTCTTCACCTTTTGCCATTTTCAGTTTCCTTATATTTCGTTGCCATAAGGCCTCATTTCGTATTCTCTTTTTTCTTTTTTGCTACAAGGAGTACTTACGTTGGCTGGTAAAATAGGCCAGTTTACAACGGGTGTCAAATTCTGATTATTCAAAGGAATATTTTCAATTTTCTTGCGTTTGTTCGTGTTTTTTAATTTTTCTGTTTTTTTCCTGGGCTAGTACTAGGCTGATCGCTATCAGATGGCAGATACTCACTACCTGATGACATAAAAGGTTCTTCCTCATCGGATGACATCATTTGTGATATAATCACACTATTATTATACGTTAATATACACGATAAACAACAGACTGTCCACAGGGCATGCACACAAATAAGAAACAATAACATGTCGGAAAGCATGTCTGCCGTCTAATAAGCGGAGCTCGCGATTGGCGACGGTAATGTCCCCCACTCCGTGACTATCAGCGTTGGTGCAAAAATTGACCAAGTCCTGGACATGGTTTTTGCCCCAAATAGTATGGTCAGCCAAGTCCTTCGAGCATTTCAAACCATTAATATACGCTGGACTTGTCTGATTTTTGCACCAATCGATCAAGGATGATTTAAATTATATACCCAGTGGAAAAACACAATTTAGCCCAGAAGTGGACTTGGCCGGTTTTTGCACCGAGGTCTTCAATTTCTCCACGCTAGATATTGTTATATTCGTGTGCTACCCCAAAAGAAAAAAAGAAACGTGAAAATGGAGTACAAAACGACCGAGATACGAACTTTTTTTTCAGTCCGCGAATTTGAAATAGCTCGATGGACTTTTGAAACTCTGCTTGGCTTGGATCATTTACATACGTTCGCCCAAAAACACTATTAGTTTCAAATCAGCGTGTACCTTTCCAAAAAGCGTTTTTTACGTCATGGTGAATGAAATTGCAAAATTAAAGTATTGAACTAGACACAGTTAAAATTTGAAGCCTTAATGTTTATAAAAAAACAAATGGTGAAATTATTTAAAAAAATTATCTCGGCTTCTGCATATGCTAGAGCAACATTTTTTTTATACATTTGTGTAAAAATACCAGCTACCAAGATATCAAAATTGCATATCAATTTTATTGTTTATTTGCGATTATTGCGATTTTGTTCATATGCGAATTTTTCGGACACTATTTTGGCGGTCTTAAAATGGAAAAATTAATATGCCCGTTGCAGTATCATAAAATATAGGTCTTTACGAAAAAAATGAGACCTGGATGAACCTTTTTTGTCGACGGCAATTGGGTCCAATTGTATTAAACATTAAAGGTGTTTTTTATAAACAAATGGGATTTCTCGTTAACGAATTAATATTTTTTTATGAAAATTTTTTGGTGTCTTGACGATCATAAAAGACACATTTCCCAAAAGTTTCAAGCACGCAGAAGCTTTTTTCGCAAACTGAAAAATATATTAAAATTTTGGAAATTTCAGCGGAATTTTTTAAATATTTAAATAAATAATTGACCAAATCGAACTCGACAAGTGGCAAATTTACAGGAGTTTCTTTACCTACACATTAGAGCAAATTCGATACCTGTAATGGTAATAGTCCCAGAGCAAATCAATTATATGTCCGTTTTTAACGATTTTTGCACAGTACAACGTCAATATGACATCGTTTCTGACCTCCAATTGGGATCAATTTCAGGACGATGATCCTGAACTCCAAATGAACACACTAAAGCAGGTTAAAATCTGTCGTTAATTAGATCCAAATATAGACCTTTTTTCCAATTCCACTAGCCTATCCCTATTGACCCCAATCGACGGTACCTACAGGATAATAAGTGATTTGGAGCCGGACCGGGGTTTGAATTTTTTTTGCTTGTGTGCCTATGTTTTATAACGTCTTTTGTTGTCATCTTCATGCCTCTTCGCTCAAACTTGTTATATTCTACAATATTTTTTTTTCCAAGTTTTTAAAAACATTTTTCGTTACATCGAAATTAAGCTAGCAAAGAAAGTCGCCATATGCCCACATCTTGAGGATTGCCTAAAGTCCGATAATTTCCGTACTATGCTTTTTTGCTCCTGATAGGATTACAGCTTGTAAAATTATGTTTCTAATAAGCCCGTGTTGAAGGCGATACGGCGATTGTGTGAAAAGATATGTTTAAAGAAGAAACGTGAAAATACACTAGTAACAAAAATTAAAGGATATTAAAAAAAATTCCAAATTTTCGGGTGATTTTCAACAAGGGATAACTCGGAGAAAAATGGTCGTACAGAAAATAAAAAAAAAAGGAAATTGTAGCCTCAAGTGCCTAGTTTTCAGATCTGGACTTAAAATTTTTTTAGCGGGAGGGGTTCTCACGTAATCATCCGAAAACCAACAAAAACAAATTTTTCCAAATTTTTGCTCGTCTTTAAAATGGTCTGTGGACTTCAATTTTTTTTTTCATCATCCGACCATAAAGCTCTTTTAGACAACTTAATCAGCTTTAATTTGACCTCTTAACGAGCTCCGTACGATGATTTGCCGCGGAGTTATCATCGATCAAAGTAAAAAAGTCCTTTTCAACTTTGACAATCAATTACTCGGGAACTAATGATCGTACAGAAAATGGAGGTAGGGTTTTGGAAACTGCAAAACATTGTCTATTAGACACAATTGGGGGCAAATAATAAAAAAAATTTTTGAAGCGATAATGTTGGCTGAAAAAAAGTTAAAAATTTGCGAATTTAAGGAAATTTGGAAAATTTGGTATAACTATGGATATAGTGGATGAACGAAGGATATCGTCGGTAATTTTGTAACCTCAAAGTGTCCCCAAAAAACCCTCAAAGTTGAAAAGCGCTGCGATTGTTTTTTCTTAGTGCCCCGAAGGTTTAAAGGACCCCGCACCAATCATATGGACTTTGGTTCCCGGCCAATTTTTCTGGGGTTGAAATATGTTGTACTTTGAATTCCCCTGAACAAAAGTTTTATGGCACCAAGGTCCAAAAATCAACTCCAAGCGAGTTACGAGCCGTCGAAATCGGAATTTTTTTTTAAATCTATTGAGCTTAGCAAAAATTATCTAAGAACAAAAATGTCTTAGAATTAATCAAAGAATACCCTCAAATTATTCAGAATTTTTAGAGATCATTTTTGAAATGACGAAAAATTGCAATTTTTCGCCATTTTTAATAAACCAAAAATCACCTCTAAAAATTCTGAAACAATTTGAGGGTATTCTTTGACTAATTCTAAAACATTTTTGTTCTTAGATAATTTTTGCTAAACTCAATAGATTCCAAAAAATTCCGATTTCGACGGCTCGTGGAAAGTCAGATATCTAACATTCGACGGCTCGTTTGGAGTTGATTTTTGGACCTTGGTGCCATGACTACTTTTGTTCAGGGGGGATTCAAAGTACAACATATTTCAACCCCAGAAAAATTGGCCAGGAACCAAAATCCATATGATTGGTGCGGGGTTCTTCATCGTTTCGGCCAAAAATCACCGTAACAAGCAATTTTTCGATTTTCATGCATTTTTTTCAACTTCAATATGATTTTTTTGGCGACAATCCATATGTTTTTGAGCGACAATCCATATGTCGTCAAAAATTTCATATTGAAGTTGAAAAAAATACATAAAAATCGGAAAATTGCTTGTTCCGGTGATTTTTGGCCGAAACGATAAATTTAAACCTTCGGGGCACTAAGAAAAAAAATCGCACCGCTTTGCAACTTTGAGGGTTTTTTGGGGACACTTTGAGGTTAAAAAATTACCGACGATATCCTTCGTTCATCCATTATATCCAAAGTTATACCAAATTTTCCAAATATCCTTAAATTCGCAAATTTTTAACTTTTCTTCAGCCAACATTATGGCTTCAAAAATTTTTTTTTATCAATCGCCCCCGATTGTGTCGTATAGAGAATGTTTTTCAGTTTCCAAAACCCTACCTCCATTTTCTGTACGATCTTTAGTTCCCGATCAATTGATTGTCAAAGTTGAAAAGGACTTTTTTGTTTTGATCGACGATAACTCCGCGGAAAATCATCGTACGGAGCTCGTCAAGAGGTCAAATTAAAGCTGATTAAATTGTCTAAGAGCTTTATGGTAGCATGATGAATAAACATTTTTTGTTGGTTTTCGGATCATTACGTGAGAACCGCTCCCGCTAAAAAATGTTTAAGTCCAGATCTGAAAACTAGACACTTGAGGCTACAATTTCCTTTTTTTTATTTTCTGTACGACCATTTTTCTCCGAGTTATCCCTTGTTGAAAACCACCCAAAAATTTGGATATTTTTTATTATCCTTTAATTTTTGTTACTAGTGTATTAAATTAATTTCAAAGTTCTTGGACTCGTATTAAAGGGAAATCTTCAGAGTATCAAATTGACTAACTGAGCCATTTGCCAGTATTTTTCAAAATCTCAAAAAGTCTCGCAAACTCGAAGAGATTTATGATTTTTCTAGCCCAATCCGGTCAATATCGTACAATAAACAAAGAAATGGCGTCATTGTTAATTAAGGCTTGCAAAAAAATTCGATCGTTAATTACTCGAAAAGTTATTAACGGATCGAGCTGATTTTTTTTTACTTTATACTACAAATAGCAGTTCCTCGAAGAAATTTCATAGTCGCCCTACTTTCGAAGTGAAAAAATAGTGAAGAAAAGCACTTTTTCAACTTCAGCAGTCATTTGCAAGTTAAAAATAGCACTTGGAGACTTCGGGTTGGGCTTAAAATTTTGGAAATCCAACAGGCTACAACTTCTTAAACGCAATGCTACTTAGATATTAGCGAAATACGCAAAGGAACTTAGATATTAGCGAAAATGTGAAAAAAAAGACGGTTTATTTTCACAAATTGTTAATTTAAAAAATTAGCAGACGGTTACAGCTCTACGGACCTATATGTTTAAAGAACACATAAAAGTCTCTGCCTACTGGACTGTGTTGCTGACTGCGTTTTACCCTTTTTTGTGCATATAAAAAGTTAGTACCTACTTAAAACGTATCTTTAAAAAAAATGTTTTTATTTTTTATTCTTTTAGTCATACTGTTGATTCATTTTCTAAAAAAGCATAATATGAAAGTACACTAGACGGAGAAATTAAGGGATATAAAAAAAGTCACAAATTTTTATGTGATTTTCAAGGAGCTGTAATTTGGGGGGAAATGGCCGTAGGGAAAAGGAAAAAAAAGGAAATTGAAGCTCCAAGTTTTTAGATTTTGGATCTTGAGATTAAAATAGTTTAGCGTCAGCAGTTTTTGAGTAATCATAAGAAAATCATCAAAAAAAAATTTTTCGAAATTTTTGCTTGTCTTTTAAGAGGTCCACGGACCTCAATATTTTTTTTTCGATATGTTCATCATAACTGTCTTTTAGATACTTTAATTCTCTTTCATTTGACTTGTTTTCGAGCCCTGTACGATGAGTTCTTGCTGAGTTATCGCTGTTCAAAGCAAAAAAGTCACTGTAGACTTTGGTAATCGATTACTCGTTATAGTGATTGTTTTTTCTAAAAAAAAAAAAAAAAAATATATCGAAGCGAAATTGTTGATTGAAAAAGATAAAAAACTCCATAATTAAAATTATTCATAAAGCGATATTTGCATAACTTGGCATAACTTTGCAAATAATGGATAGACTGATTATTGATTGCAACTTTTAAATCTTAAAGTACCCCAAAGAAAGCGTTGCGGTTTTTCTTTCACAGTGCTCGGAATTATTGAATTTGTCGCTTGTGCTAAAAATCAATAAGGATCGATCTTTCAGTTTTTGTTAATTTTAATAAGTTAAAAAGGTTTTTTAGCAATAATTCATATTTGCATTGTTAAAAAACGTTAATTATTGTAAAAAAAACGACTAGATATTTTTTTTAACATATCCATTCGTTGGATTTTTTTGACAGCTGCAACTGCCTTAGTTTTAAACGTCAATTGAAAAATTAATTAAAACTAGTTAATATACCCCTCAATGGATTGCTGTATTTCATTCCATAAATCTTGAATTTTTCTTGAAGTTCTTCAGTCCGTTTACACAAGCAGTTTTTTTTTAAACTAACCCACAAACTTATAGACATTAGAAAATTATGAAAGCGAAAAAAATCAAACGAATCTTTTTAGACGATTGTGACGCATTATGGATATGTTAAAGACACCTCAAGTCGTTCAATTAACGTTTTTTGATAATGCAAATATGGATCCTCGCTAAAAAAACTTTTTAACTTAAAAAAATGAACAAGTGTAAAATCGATTCTCCCATTGACTTTTGGCACAAACGGCAATTTCAATCATTCCGAGCACAATGAAAGAAAAATCGCAGCGCTTATGGGGTACTTTAAGGGGTTAGGTGGGTTTGAAAATTTCAAAAAAAATCGATTTTTTTTTGTCTTATCTTATTAAATAGTACAATATGTTTAAAATATTCTCCTAAAATTTCAAATCGATCCGAGTAAAATTCTAAGAGATAGACCCTTTGGAAGTTCCGCCCATCAGGCCACGTCAGTGCAGCGCTTCGCAGGTATTGTCGATTTCAGATAAGAATGCGCCTCCTAGGCGTATGACAGTTGATTACTCGCTTTCTCCATGTTTGTTTACGTTTGCCAGCTTTATGGTGCCGGAATCGATGATTCTATGTGTTAAAAAAATTTTTTTGCATGTTATTTCAATTTAAAACTTTAAACGCGTTTATCTCAAAACTCAATTTTTTTAATCGGTGGACACGATTTCTCGAAAAATTATGAAGCGATTTTGTTCAAATTTTGCACACATCTTTGAAATAACATTATCTAGTCATTGAACGAAGGATTTTTTTTATCATTATTACAACTAATTTTTTCGAGCCAATACATGGCGAAAATTTGACCAAAAAATATGTTTTTTTGTTCAGTCTGTCAAAAATTCAGTTTTTATTTTTTTTTTCCTTCGTCCAATAACGGGATTTATCCATGTACTAACGAAATATTTTTGGTTTTTTGATTTTGGATGAACCAATAATGAGTTATGCTGTCCACGGCAAGAGCATTTTTTTTGAGACGTCAAGGGAGATGAGGTACCAATGGCTGAGTTTTCGGAATTTTTAAATAAAAATTTCACAAAATACTGTTTAAATATGTATCTTTGACATGCTGAATTGTTTAAATAAAATATATGATTGTATATATTAAAAAAAATTGTAAAAATACCCTTTTTTTGAACCTCTGAAACCCACCTAACCCCTTAAGGTTGAAAAGTTGCAGTCACTATCCATAGTCTATCCATTATTTGCAAAGTTATGCCAAGTTATGGAAATATCCTGTTAGTCCCAATTAGATGCTGCAGTTCCTAGAAAACTAAGCGAAGTCAGCAGTGTCAGCGTAGATAAGGATTCCTAGGCATAAAATTAAATACGTGTGTTATTCAGTCTAGTTTTTGTCGCATCCGAAATTAGTACTCAAATTGTTAAACGCTCGCCCACACTTGAAATAAAGATTTTAAAAATCAAAACGGAATTTCAATCGCGTTAACTGACGCAGTCGGTAGGATATCTCGAGAAAGATTTCTCAAAATCAAGTCCTTTCGGATCCGCGATTTATCTCCGAGAATCCTACAGCGTGAACGCATCCCGTCGTTCTTAGTTAAGAAAACCGCCAGGAAGAAATCAAGAAAGAAGAAGCAAGACCAGAAACCATCATCCGCACCAGAAAACATCATCTGCACCCGAAGACATCATTAATGAAGCTCATAATTCATATACTGTAAGTTTGCTCATTCCTTTTCTCTTCAAAAATTGTAACTCCTATATTACGCTTTAAAACCCTTCTGCTTTCTAAAATACAGTCTGATAACGACAGACTTTTTCTCGCTATCAAAAATATATGTTTTTCGAAATTGGTTATTAGGCTGAACTGAGTAGGTTGAAAACAAATTTCGTGACATATTTTAACACGCTTTAGTTTTAGGTTTAAAAATAAAAAAGAAAACCCCTAGTCCCGCTAACGAAAGTTGTACATTGATGCACTTACTCGGTTTACCTGGGTAACGTCCCTCGTTGTATTTAGACGTACAACCAGAGTTACACTCTAAAATAAAAATAAAACAAAGTGATTTTTACTAACACGTACACAGTGAGCAAGAAAAATTTCGACAAATTCCACAACTTCGTAGATGGCAACTGTAAGGATGGCAAATGCGACAATTCGAGACCAACTCGAAACCATCCCTCAATTCGATGGAAACCCAATCACAATTTCTAAATTTATTATTGCCTGCGAAGACGTTTTAACAGCATTAGGACGAGCTGAAGATAACGCATTAAATAGTTTTCTTATGCGTCATATCAGAAGCAAATTAACTGGAAGAACAGCATCTCTAATAGCAATTCGACATGTAGCAACGTGGACTGAGTTAAAGAATTTAATTCAGACAATATTTGGCAACCAACGAGACGAAGATTCTCTACTTCGAGATTTGATCATGGCTAGACAAGGAAATGAAACTGCTTAGCTTTTGGAGAAAGGTACCAAGATCTGAGAAGTCTCTTAATCTCAAGAGTATGTATAGCCGACTAGCAGTAAAAACGTCTATGAAAGGTCTGAAAGAACCTCTGAGCCTCGTCGTGAGATGTATAAATCCCACAACACTAGAAGAAGGACTACATATCTTATCAGAAGAAAATAACTCATCATACCAACGAAAAGATCCACCACTACCACAACGACCGCTATATAGGACGACGAATACACCCTCAAATGCATTGCTACAGAGACAACAAACCCCGATATATAGACCAACGTACCGACCGATGATTTAGCAAAATTTACAACGACCAATAAGTGGTCCAACATCATCAAATACGGGGCAACAACGAAACCAAAGTTGGAAACCTTCAAGAAATTTAGGACAACCGAGTCAACAACCCTATAAACCAACCCCTACGGACACGTCCTCCGCAAACACAAGAAGAACGGTCGCCAACCAACCAACAACGTCGCAAAGAATTTTCCCCAACGATATCAAGCACAGCAAAAGCCTCACTGGACAGCTGAAGAATTGCATTACCAGGACGAATGAGGAAATTTTTTCAATAATTCGCAAGAAGACATCGAAGAACAACCAACATATGAAGAAAGAATAATCGGCATATCGGATGATCTCTATGGGCCATACGAAGATTTTTTGGATATAGAAACACCGGAATCAATGAACCCAGAAATGCCCGAAATTAATGAAGAAAATCAGGATTTTCAGATAACTGGCCCGGACAAAACACCGACTTTATAAAAAATCAACTAAACACGTATACATAAACTATCTTACCTCACATCTATATTCCAGAGATCAACGCAAAATTTATGATAGACACAGGAAGTACAAAAAACCCTCATAAAACCGGAAGTTGCATATAAATACTTTTAAAAATTTATACAAGAAGATCCATTCTACATACAAACAGCACACAACGTTTCTACACACAACGAAAGTATCACAATCAAGCTACCAAAAACTTTTCGATCGGATAAAACTAAAAAAAAATTATTTATTCAATTTTAATCCAAAATACGATGGACTAATAGGCTTTTAAAAAAATTACACGCAAAAATAGATTTGCATAAAGACGAGATAGTCACAGAAAACACAAAAGTTCCCCTATTAACACAGCAAGAACATCAAACAAAAATTTCAAAAAATACTCCAAAAAACCATAAAATTATGAAACCAGTCAAATTACACCCTAGATATAGGACAGTGGTTAAACTACCAATTCAGGAAACCAATTCTAAAGAAGTCATGGTAAATTGCAGAAAATTCACAGAAAATGTTGAAATGCCGGAAGCTTTAGCAACAATTTACAATGGACACATAATAACTACAATCTCCAACCCATCGGACGAAGAATTAGAATTCGAATTAAAACGCCTCCTTCAAATTCAAGAAATCGAAGAAGTTGCAGAAATCACACCGATATGATACCTACAGATCCTGTATTTTTGGAAGAAAACTTTAGAAAAAAATCTCCGTCTACAGCATATGAACCGAGAAGAAAGAAAAACAATTTATAAATTGTGTTTGGAATACAAAGACATGTCATCATGAAAAGTTACCCCTTACTTTCACCAACAAGATCAAACATGTGATAAGGACTACCGACGATAATCCCATATACACAAAAAGTTACCGATACCCACAAATTCATCAAGAAGAAGTCTCTAAACAATTGAAAAAAATGCTCCATGACGATATTATTCAACCCTCAATTTCCCCATACAGTTCACCAGTATGGATAATACCAAAAAAGCTAGATGCAAGTGGCAAGAAAAAATAGAGAATGGTAATCGACTATCGGCGACTTAATGAAAAAAGCATCGATGATAAATATCCGATACCGAATATATCAGACATACTGGATACATTGGGAAGATGTCAATATTTCACCAAACTCGATCTGGCAAGTGGATATCATCAAATAGAAATAAACCCATCTGACATACAAAAAACAGCTTTCTCAACGGAACATAGTCATTACGAGTTCAAAAGAATGAGCTTTGGCCTTAAGAACGCTCCATCAACTTTCCAGAGAGTTATGGATGAAATTCTACGAGTAATTTCGAACAAAAAATGTATGGTATTTCTAGATGATATAATAATATTTTCAACAAGTCTGCAAGAACACGTATAAAACCTAAGAGAAGTATGAAAGTCCAACTGGATAAGACAGAATTTCTACAAAAAAGAAGTTTCATATTTGGGACATATCATCACCCCTCAAGGAGTACTATCGAACCCCGACAAAATTAAGGCAATCAAGGAATACCCCGTACCTACCACTACAAAGGAAATCAAAGGATTTTTAGGATTAGTTGGATATTACAGGAAATTTATCGCGAAATTAACAAAACCACTAACAAAATGTTTAAAGAAAGGAGCCAAAATCGTACACGACAAAGAATTTTTGGACAGCTTTGAATCAGCAAGGAACATCTTAATGAACAACCCCATTCTTCAATACCCGGATTTCGAAAAACCATTTATTTTGACAACAGATGCATCAAATATTGCATTAGGAGCTTCAGCATTTAGATTTACCCATCGCCTATGTAGCAAGGACACTAAAAGATACAACAAAAGTATAGTACTACAGAAAAAGAACCATATTATGTATAATTTGGGCTACAAAATATTTTCGACCTTATTTGCATGGAAGAAAATTCCAAATCGTCACAGATCATAAACCTTTACAGTGGCTTTTCTCTGTAAAAGAACCAAATGCAAAATTAACAAGATGGAAATTAAAACTATGCGAGTATGACTACGATATAGTCTACAAAAAGGGCAAATTAAACGTAAATGTAGATGCTTTTTTAAGAATTCAAATCAACCCTATACTCGTAGAACATTCAATTATCGCTACAGCTGGATCTAGTCGAGGTGTATCAACCCCTAAACCAGAAGAAATAGAACACATTTTACGACCACTATCTATTACTGCAGAACCATTAGAAGGACCCCCTGTTCTCATGGAAATAATGGAAACGGACAACCAAACAAATCATTCTCAAAGATCATCAGATTTGACAATTCCCGTATGTGAAGACGCACTCGAAGAAAAACCACTACAATTAAAGATCACCGAAACATTGATTGAACTAGCAGAGATAAAACGATTAAAAATCGATAGACAAACAGTGATATTTATTTTAACGCCGAACAACAGAGAAAGTATAAAAAATGGATGATAGAATATTTGGAACCCTGCAAAACATATTACACGAGCTGCAACGACAATCTGTATAAAACTATGTGTACGGTATACGCCGAAATAGCTACCGAAAATTTTGCCAAGCTAATCAGATGTACCAAATATAAGATATTGGTACCCGATAAAGATGAACAGATTAGGATAATAAAAATGATACATGAAAAATTCAGTCACCGAGGAGCACCAGCAGCAACACTAGAAATTAAAAATATATATTTTTGGCCGAATATGTTCCCCATGGTAAAAGACTACATTCTTAATTGTGCAACATGTCAAAAGACAATGTATGACAGAAGACCGCCAGACGTTCCGCTTAATCTTATCGAAACACCAAGTAAACCTATGGATCATTTACACTTGGATACTTTCCACATAGATAATAATAAATTTCTAACGATTATATATGAATTTTCCAAATTGGCAGCAGCATATCATATCACTAGTCAAAATTCTATAGATATTTGTGAAAAAACTATAGAATTATGGGACAACACGGAACACCAAGAAAAATAACTACAGATGCTGGAGGAGAATTCACCAACAGAACCTTCAGAGAAATTCTAAATCTACACAAAATCGAATACCATATGTGTACAATAAATCACCCCCAATCAAATGGTATGATCGAAAGATTACATTCGACTCCGATCGAACACAATAATAAAAGAAAAAGACGCAAGTGTGACCCCCAAATTGGCAATAAATTATGCTGTATTAGCATACAATAGTACAACTCACTCAACAACAGGATTTTCACCCCTAGAACTAACGTCAGGACATACATCGATGAGAAACCCCTTCGACGTAGAAAATGAACTACGATTTATTGAAGACTATGTAGCATCACATAGTAGTCGTTTAAAACTGCTATATCAAAAAATAAGACATCATAAGGCAAAAGGAAGCTACACTAAGAAGACTTAATCAGAAAGAACCCGGATTTAAAGTAGGAGATATAGTTTATTACAAAAAATCCAAGAAGAAGAGCGAAAAAAGTACTAACTTATACCTTGGCCCTTGCACTATATCAAAAAATCAACGATGATAAGACATGTGAATTAAAAGATGCTAAAGATAAAATTATTAATACACACCTGGACCAATTAAAACGAAATCTTTTACAAAATGGGAACTAATTAAAATTATGAATCTAAATAAATTACTAGACGACTTTTCAATTATTATTGAAACTCTATTAGAAGAAATGAATATAGTATACCTATAATAAGACAAAGTTTGTAAATACGTACATAAAGGAATTCAATACCTATGCTGCTATATGCCAAGTTAGGATTGACACGGTAAAAACAAAATTTAAACAAATAATTCCAAGTCAGAGACACAGAAGAGGAATACTCAACCCTTTAGGATCCATTGTAAAAATTATATCAGGAAATATTTATGCAGAAGACGGAGAAAGATATGAAAATGCAATCAGAAATTTGCAAGAAAATCAATACAAACAAAAAATTCTCGTAAGCAACCATAATATGTCATTGACCATAGAGGCGATAGAAAAATTCAACAAGTCATTAGCTACATTGAATGTAAATCAACTTATCATAAAAAGCAGAATTCTACAATTACAACAAGCTGCCAAGGAACAAGAAATCTATAATTCACAAATTGACACAAGAATGCCGTTCCACACGGTATATATTCAACTAATATTATCAACCGAAACTATCCTACACATATTGGAGGATTTGGAAACAGCAATATCATTTGCAAAAGTGGAGACCGTTCACCCATCAATTATTGATCCATCTATCTTATCTCAAGAACTGGATCAAATCGAAGGACTACTTCCGGATACTTTTAAATTACCCTGTACAAGTGACGACATTTTAACTTATGAAAAAATCATCACGGTGAAGGCTTATCAAACTAAACACTCTTTAGTCTTCGTACTAGAAATATCCCCCGTGAATCCCCCTCATATTCACGAATACTATCACTTATATGCTACACCTGTAAGAAATTCTCAAAAAATTCCAAATTATCCTACCTCACCAAAAATATATCATCCTCTCTGAGCAAACTTATGGACAAACCAACGAACCCTGCATCCAAATGAAGGACGAAGAATTCCTCTGCAAGAAAATGGACCTCACCGAAGTTCATCAAGATCACGCCACCCCATGCGAAATTTCAATCACTCTTCACCTTCACCAATCACACTTGAAATAAAGTTTTTAAAACTCAAACCGAATTTCAATCGCGTTAACTATACCTAATTATTTAGTTACCTTTTTTTTCATGCAAGCAATTTTTTACCTATTTTTCAATCAACAATTTCGTTTCGATTTTTTTTTTAGAAAAAAAAAAAACAATCACTACCACTTGTAAAATATATTTTGCAGTTTTCAAAACCCTACCTGAATTTTCGTTCATTATTTCCCGAGTAACTGATTACCAAATTCAACAATGACATTTTTGCTTTGAACGGCGATAACAGAGGGCTCGAAAATAGATCAAATTAAAGATAATTAAATTATCTAAAAGACCCTTTGATGAAATTATTAAAAAAAAAGCAATATTTCGAAACATTTTTTTTCGACGGTTTTCTTATGATCACTCAAAAACTGCTGACGCTAAAGAAAATTAAACTCAATATCCACAACCTAGAAAACTGGAGCTTCAATTTCCTTTTTTTTTTGCTTTCCCCAACAACAATTTTCCCCAAGTTACAGCTCTTTGAAAATCAGCTAAAAATTTGGGCTTTTTTTAAAACCCTTAATATCTGCGCCTAGCGTATATTTAAAATTTAAAATATATTTACCTAAACAAAAAAAGACGAGTCCAGTCCAACCTAGTTCAGAATTTCAGCCGGGACTCTTGGAATGGTGACTTGTTGCCTAGCTCGAATATCCGGGTGTTCGAACGACGAAGTTCGGTGATCACTCCCAAGACAGCTGTACAAAAAGAAGAAATGGCATGATTACATTGAAGCGTCTCTTTTGACTATTAAGGTCATACTGTTTTGATTTCAAAATAAACATTGCATTGTCATGCGTATGTAAAATTTCAAACCGATATGGCAGTCAAGAGTGAGCGAAAAATTGAGCCGCAAAATACGTTACGTATTTTTGCATCCGGAAAAAGTGACACAACTCAAAAATTCAGAATTTCTTGGAATTCCATTAGAAAGTATTTATATTACGTAAATTTTCTCCGGCAAAAGTGTCCTAAACGTAGTTAGCGTGGTCCTCGCATTTTTAATTTCAGTCTTCTAGAACTGGGTATTTAGAGATGACAGCAAAAAAATAATACGAAAAACTTTCATTTCCAGAAGAACTGTGTTTTTCGAGTTGTGGCAGTTTTCTTCCGGATGAACTATATGTATGCGCATAAAAACAACGTACGGGTCAAGCTAATGTAAGCGTGTCAAAAACTGCATCGACACTGAAGCAACAAGCAACCAATACGTTTGTAAGCTACTAATATTTAAATCAAAGCAAATATACCTAATATTTATAAAAATAATGACAAGGTACTTACTTTTACGAAACTGATGGTCCAGAATATCGTCCAGAATCGTTAAAGGTTAGTATATAGACCCGGATGCCTATTTCTCTCCACGGCTAATAACTGAAAATATTCAAAATGGCCGCAATTATTCAAAAAGCACTGCCGACAATTTTTTTCCCGAATATATGATTGACGTTCAACGAAAAATCAATAGCAACGCGTCAAAAAAGTGTTGCCTAACAACGTCGTGGGTCGTGGGTATGGCAAAGCATAATAAGCCCGTGGAATTAGAAAAAACGTGGATCTAATTAACGACAGATTTTTCACATGGTTTAATGTGTTCATTTGGAGTTCAGGAACATCGTCCTGAAATTGATCCCAATTTGGAGGTCAGAAACGATGTCAAATTGACGTTGTAATGTGCAGAAATCGTTAAAAACGGACATATAATTGATTTGCTCTAATGTGTAGGTAATGAAAATCCAGTAAATTTGCGATTTGTCGAGATCGATTTGGTCAATTATTTATTTAAATATTTAAAAAATACCGAAATTCCCAAAATTTTGATTGAAAAAAAGTTTCTGCATGCTTGAAACTTTTGGGAAATGTGTCTTTTGTGATCCTCAAGGCACCAAAAAATTTTCATAAAAAAAATATTAATTCGTTAACGAGAAATTCCATTTGTTTATAAAGAACACCTTAAATGTTTAATGCTATTTGACCTTATTGCCGTCGACAAAAATCCGTTCATCCTGGTCTCATTTTTTTCGTAAAGACATATATTTTATGATACTGCAATGGGCATATTAATTTTTCGATTTTAAGACCGTCAAAATGGCATCCGAAAAATGTATCGATTTTGGGGTTCCGTTTTTTTCAATTATCTCGTATATAAACAATAATATTGACATGCGATTTTGATATCTTGGTAGCTGGTATTTTTCCACAAATTTAAAAAAAAGTTGCTCTAGCATATGCAGAAGCCGAGATAATTTTGTAATAATTTAACCATTTGTTTATTTATAAACATTAAGGCTTCAAATTTTAACTGTGTCTAGTTCAATACCTCAATTTTGCAATTTCATTCACCATGACGTAAAAAACGCTTTTTGGAAAGGTACACGCTCATTTGAAACTAATAGTGTTTTTGGGCGAACGTATGTAAATGATCCAAGCAGAGTTTCAATAGTCGATCGAGCTATTTCAAATTCGCGAACTGAAAAAAAACAATATCTCGGTCGTTTCTTACTATTTTCACGTTTCTTTTTTTCTTTTGGGGTAGCATGCAAATATAACAGCAACTAGCATGGAGAAATTTAACAATTATTTAAACAAATTGTTATAAACAAATTTTTTTGAAAAAAAATTAATGATTTATGGTAATAATAATTTGCAGACATTATCATTTTTTTTATTTGTTTATAAAAATTTGTTTAAATAATTGTTAAATTTCTCCATGCTAGTTGTTGTTATATTTGCTAGCTATATATATATATATGTGTGCTACCCCAAAGAAAAAAAGAAACGTGAAAATCGAGTAAGAACGACTGAGATACGAACTTTTTTTTTCAGTCCGCGGATTTGAAATAGCTCGATCGACTTTTGAAACTCTGCTTGGCTTAGATCATTTACGTTTGCCCAAAATCACTATTAGTTTCAAATTAGCGTGTACCTTTCCAAATAGCGTTTTTTACGTCATGGTCAATGAAATTGCCAAATGAAAGTATTGAACTAGACTCTAGTTAAAATTTGTAGCCTTAATGTTTATAAATAAACAAATGGTGAAATTATTAAAAAAAAATATCTCGGATTCTGCATATGCTAGAGCAACTTTTTTTTAATTTGTGTAAAAATACCAGCTACCAAGATATCAAAATCGCATGTCAATATTATTGCTTATTTGCGATTATTGCGATTTTGTTGATATGCGAATTATTCGGACGCCATTTTGACGGTCTTAAAATGGAAAAATTAATATGCCCGTTGCAGTATCATAAAATATAGGTCTTTACGAAAAAAATGAGATCTGGATGAACCTTTTTTGTCGACGCCAATAGGGTCAAATAGCATTAAACATTTAAAGTATTTTTTATAAACAAATGGAATTTCTCGTTAACGAATTAATATTTTTTGATGAAAATTTGTTGGTGTCTTGAGGATCATAAAAGACACATTTCCCAAAAGTTTCAAGCATGCAGAAGCTTTTTTTTGCAAAATGAAAAATAAATCAAAATTTTGGAAATTTCAGCGGTATTTTTAAATATTTAAATAAATAATTGACCAAATCGAACCCGACAAGTCGCAAATTTACCGGAATTTCATTACCTACACATTAGAAAAAATTCGATTACCTACACATTAGAGCAAATCAATTATATGTCCGTTTTTAACGATTTTTGCACATTACGACGTCAATTTGACATCATTTCTGACCTCCAAATTGGGATCAATTTCATGACGATGTTCCTGAACTCCAAATGAACACACTAAACCATGTTAAAATCTGTCGTTAATTAGATCCAAATATAGACCTTTTTTCCAATTCCACTGGCCTACATGTACTACTTCAACAACCCAACGAATTTTGGTGACGAAACGGATTCACCCGATTCATCTGCAGTCAGCTGATTTAGTTTTCCTTGAGAGCAGGCATTAACACTTTGAATCCTAATTCTTCCAAATATTCTATCACATCACGAAAGCCTCGATCAACTACAATAATATCATCTTTATTCAGTAACTTAATTAGACCATTAGGATCATTTAAGACGATTCTCATAATTTCAGCATCGTTCATATTAGCTGTATAGGGCCCAAGCAAGTCTATAACGAACCCATTTGTAGTGCATATCGTATATATGTTTGACTTTTTTTTGACCAGAATATGATTTCCTCTGGCATTCATTATTTGCACTTTTTTGATGGCGAATATATGTTCCATCACAAATAAATATTAACTGGTCATCTTTTACTTGATACAATTTCCTGGCAGTATTTGAAGTATTAGTGAGTAATGTCTCTCTACTGATGGCATCAATTCCGAAATACCGAGGCAAAACATCTTTTTCAAACGAGGATATCACTTCATCATATTGGACAGATACCATTTGTTCCCGAGCTAAACCAAAAACGGAGGATTTACTGCATTTGAATTTCCGGTTCGTAATTTGAATAAAAAAATAACAAGGACTTGAGTGACATTACGATTCATGGAATTTTTCATCGACGTTAACATTGCACGGAGTTTTATCAGTTTTTCCCATGTAATACTCGTAAATACCTCCAACTGTTTTTCTGAAAACGAGTGATCTACAATTTTATCAATTATGAACGAATCACTACCAACAGCCAGCTGCCCAAGTAATGTTTTCAAATCACAAACTTCAAATACACTAGTATTCGAATAAATTCGAAAATTATTGATATCTTCATCATAGAATCGCTGTTTTATGATATGATCTTTACAGCACCGATTTCCTTCGGGAATAAAGAGTTGTCTTTTTGCAAATACTTGTTTACGTGCTTCGAATGGAACTATTGTAATATTTGTTGATGATCTACAAATGCAACAATATCCATGAGTGGAAATGATTATAGAGAAAAAAAATTCTAAGAAAGATAGCGTTCTTTACGACTCGAGTTTTAATGGCGAACATAACTAAAAAAATCCGCAAAAGTAAAAAAAAAACGGTTTTTTGCAAATAAAAAAAAAAGCTTCAAGACCTACACAAGAAAATTAAATTAGAAAGTTGTAGGTCTTAAAAATGCGCGTCGAATGAGATGTGAACGAAAAAAATCGGTTCATAAACATTTGAGAAAAATTTAAAAAACGTCAAAATTCGCGTTTTCGTATTTTTGCTGTATAAATTCCAATTTAGTTTGAACAGACTTCTTGTTAACTAGAAATACAGCCCAAGACAAGCGGAAAATGATCCTTTTTTCAAAAATTCAAAAAAGTTTTATTTTTTCGAATTATAACGATTTAAAAAATGACGTTTTCAAAAATCAGCTTTTACAGAGGCAAAAATGATCGTACAGAAACGATCGTGGGCTCATTTTATTCGCGAAGACTTGTACTTTCATGCTATTAAAAAACCAAATCGCTTCTATTTAATTTTTGCATAAAACATGCGTTGTAAAATTGTACCATTTTTTTCGAACCGGTTTTTTTCGAATAACTTTTTTAATTTTGGTTTTACATTTTTGGCCGTTGCATATTTGAAAACTGGCATTCAAAACACGCATTTAAAAAAAAGTAAGGTCCTACGACCTCAGGGAGCCGAGATAATTTTTTTTTAAGCGGAGGAAAAGATAATTTTGCGAGCGCGATCCATTTGAAATCGTGTTTAGTTTTCGATGCGCCCAAGCGGAGTGTCCCTCCACTCTGTCGCCGTGCGCCGGCTAGCGCGTGCCGCACCCAACCCTGTTCTTTCGCAAACAATGTCAACTTAATTTATGCGAAATGATTTGAAATATTTTTTTTTAAGAAAGTAAAAGTCTGAGATCTATTTCGTGTAAAAATGAAGTCAATCGGACGTTATACAACGCTGTCAGGAATTAAAAAAAAATCTCGGCTCTCTGAAAAAAAATGTTGGTCCTACGACCCTCATTTTTTTTAAATGCGTGTCTTGAATGGCAGTTTTCAAATATGCAACGGCCAAAAAAGCAAAACCAAAATTAAAAAAGTTATTCGAAAAAAAACCGGTTCGAAAAAATGATACAATTTTACAACGCACTTTTTATGCAAAAATTAAATAAAAGCGATTTGCTTTTTTAATAGCATGAAAGTACAAGTCTTCGCGAATAAAATGAGCCCACGATCGTTTCTGTACGATCATTTTTGCCTCTGTAAAAGCTGATTTCTTAAAACGTCTCTTTTTTTTAAAAAATCGTTATAACTCAAAAAAATGACTTTTCGACTTATAACTTTAAACTATAATAAATAAACTTTCCGCTTGTCTTGTGCTGTATTTCTGGTTAACAAGGCTGAGAATTTTTTTCGTTCACATCTCATTCGACGCGCATTTTTAAGAGCTACAACTTTCTAATTTATCTTTCTTGTGTAGGACTTGAAGCTTTTTTTTTTATTTGCAAAAAACCGTTTCTTTGACTTTTGCGAATTTTTTTTGTTATGTTCGCCATTAAAACTCGAGTCGCAAAACACGATATCTTTCTTAGAATTATTTTCTCTATACGACCATATTTTTTGTTTGCTGATAACAATTAGTGACCAATTAACATGGGACTATATGGTTTACCACATCTTCGCTACGTCAATAATTCGTATATTTTGAGGTTAAGTAAACACTGATCTGTACACTAACTAGACTTAAATGTAGATTTGTATTATATATAAATATAAAGACTCGTTTTTAACTCGATACCGCGAATACGCGCACTTAACCGTTACAAACATCATTTATGAACACGAACGGCTGATTGCACTGACGTAGAGTTCCCTACTGACTTAGAAAATGGCTGCCTGTCCTGATCAGTCATTGTGAGTTCTTTGCGTTTTAAGCCCAAACTTTACGATTTTTTGTGGGCAAGTTCTTTGAGTGTTATTTTTTGTATCACCGACGTTACCGAACTGAAATACGGCCCCCTATCTTGTAATGAAAAAGTGTGTTCCTAATCGATCGGCCAACCGATATACATGTAAGTGTGTGGGGTTTTTAAGAACCCCTTTGAGTGATGTCAATATGGCGTTGTTTCGCGAAGAAACGGTCTGTCTAGAGAGCCTCAAGGGAGAGAGTTGCCAACAGCTGCGAGCTGATTGGCTCATGGATGTTTCTCTTAGCTCTGCGTGTGGCGGCCATGTTTCGTCTATATTATTGTTTCGTCTGCTTCTCCATGCGGTGTATTTCTGTCATTTCAGGGTTTTTCGCGTAAAAGTCTTTTTTCATGGATGTTCTCCGTAAAGTTTGTTGTTATATTTTGTGATTGTCATTTCTTGTTTCATGAACATTGTCAGAGAAGATAGCAGGTACGTATTAACGAATATTTAATTGTTCTGCATGAATGCGCATTGTGTACACTTACCACAGATGTTTTGTTAAGAACACGGTTCGTTTTTGTAACTGGAATTTCACTGATTTTACTTTGCTTTAAAAACTCCAGTCTCTACAAGGGCGGACTTCTGAAATCAAACTTCAGTCGAATTGTAAATGAAAATAATGATACATTTAGAGAAAATAGTTACCTGAAGATACTTTGAAATGTAACCAACTTTTCACTACAAAGCACTCACACGATCGGTTGAAAATTTTGTCGCCGCAACTTTGAAAAGAGAATAGTAAAACTCTTACCTTGAAAGTGCTACTCCTGCTCGTTCGGGACCTACCTGAAATTCAAAAAAATTTGATCAGTATCCTAAATAGTGTCTCTCAGTTACAAACAGATTTTTTCTTCGCTAAAGCAAATTTCAATCAATGATCAGACTTTAATCATATTACTATTGGCCGGTTCACTAGTATTGTATCGTATATGATAAAAAGAAACGTGACAATTCTGGTGTTGTATCATATATGATCAAATAGAATTACTTTCTTAATTTTCTACAGATTTGAACCAAACTTAGAGATTTGAACCAAATAATGTGGAGTGTTTTTATCGATTTAACTATACAAAGAAGTATATAGAAACATAATCTACTCACAAAAATTATGGGAGCAATAAAAATTCTAGATTTTTCCCCGATTCTTGACGGGCTGAATCTATGTGAAAAATGGTTTTATCGCGAATTTAAAAAAAGCATTTTGAAGCTCCAAGACTCTAGTTTGTAGGCTTTGTAGGCCAAAGAAGAATCAGATCTGTAGACGCCACGGTTTTAACGCAATCCGAAGAAATAGCGCGAAAAAAAAATTCCAAATTTTTAGCCTTCTTTTTCACGCTCGGAAATTTTTTTCGGTTAAACGATCATATGTACCAAATAGCCTGTTTATTCAGCTTAATTTTTCTTTTTTTTTTTAATTGTTTGCTACGTCCATTTGTCGCGGAGATAATCAAAATTGAACGAAAAAAAAAACCTTTTGTCTTCAACCATCGATATCTTAGCAACCGATGATCATACAGGAAATTGAAGGGCAGTTTTGGAAACTGGAATAAACGTCCTATAAAATCCTGTAGACATTTAAAAACAATTGTTTTTCCACCATCAATATTGACTTGAAAAATGTTGAAAAAGTGACTTTTTCCCTTGTTTTGGTAAATCGACTGCACCTTAGCAAATATTGATGGGGAGGCTAGGGGTTTTTAGGAATTTTTACATCTCAATGTACCCCTAATCGTCCTGTAAATCTGCAGATCGATCCATAGAGCGGTTTTTCCGGGCCGATTATTCAGTTTTGAAAAAAATTAAAGGAGCAAGATTTTTATTCTTAAACATTGTGTAATAGGATGATTTTTTTTTCAACTATTTTTTATTTTTTCAGTCCACTTGAAATTTTGTTGAATATGTCGAAAAAAAAATCCCCAGAAAGTTACAGCCCTTAATATTAATTTTAAGTACTTTCCCAAAGCGTGAAAATATTTTCCATTTAAAATACACCTATATCATTTTTTTTTTCAAATTTCTATAACTCAGTCGCATTTTATGCTATTACATTGGTCTTGGTCTCGATTTACTCAGAATAAAACACTCTACAAAAGTGCCCATTGCAGCTAAAATGTAACTCGTGCTGGTGAGTTGGTACGGGTCGCTGAAGTTAATTTTTACCCAAAATTCTCGTTTGTTTGCTGTTATCTCCGAAATTATTAATTTTACCAAAAAAATGTAAATGAAATATTTGTTGGAAATTTAATTTACTACAAAAAAAGGTCCTATAGACCAAATTTCTGAGATTAATATTTTTGAGATATTAGACTTTAACTTATGAGTAGTACAAAATTTTTACGGTTTATTAAAGCAAACGTTTGGAATTTTTGTACTACTACTCATAAGTTAAAGTATAATATCTCAAGAAATATTAATCTCAGCAATTTGGTCTATATGGCCTTTTTTGTAGTAAATTAAATTGCCAACAAATTTTTCATTCACATTTTTTTGATAAAATTAATAATTTCGGAGATAACAGCAAAAAAAAAAAAGGAATTTTGGGTAAAAAATAAACTTCAGCGACCCGTACCAACTCACCAGTACGTTACATTTTCGCTGCAATGGGCCTTTTGTAGAGTGTTTCATTCTGAGTATCCATCGATCAAAACCAAGACCAATGTAATAGCATAAAATGCGACTGTTATAGGAATTTGAAAAAAAAATCGGTTTATGTGTATTTTAAATGGAAAATCTTTTCACGCTTTGGGAAAGTACTTAAAATTAATATTAAGGGCTGTAACTTTCAGGGATATTTTTTTCGACAAACTTTCAACTTTCAAGTGGGGACTGAAAAAATACAAATAGTTGCAAAAAAAATCACCCTATTGTGTAATCTTCATAAAAATGGAAAAATCTTTTTTTTCCACTTTTTCTCAATTCGGCATCGGTTACTTGGTAAATTGGAGTGCAAGAAAAGTTTTAATGCTCATCCGATGGGGGTGTCTCTGGAGTATGTTGACATAGATTTTCGAAATAAAATTATGGTGCGTTTCCCTCAGACAAATGTTTTTGTACCCGGATATGTAATTATCCAACACCCTCGTATGTAGAGTGCAAGAAAGGTTTTTATGCTCATCCGATGAGGGTGTCTCTGGAGTATGTTGACATAAATTTTCGAAATAAAATTATGGTGCGTTTCCCTCAGACGAATGTTTTTGTACCCGACATATGTAATTATCCAACACCCTCGTATGTTGAGTGCAAGAAAAGTTTTTATGCTCATCCGATGAGGGTGTCTCTGGAGTATGTTGACATAAATTTTCGAAAGAAAATTATGATGCATTTGCTTCAGACGAATATTTTTGTACCCGACATATGTAATCATCCAACTCCCTCGTATGTAGAGTGCAAGAAAGGTTTTTATGCTCATCCGATGAGGGTGTCTCTGGAGTATGTTGACATACATTTTCGAAATAAAATTATGGTGCGTTTCCCTCAGACGAATGTTTCTGTACCCGACATATGTAATTATCCAACTCCCCTCGTATGTGGAGTGCAAGAAAAGTTTTGAAGCTCATCCGATGGGGGTGTCTCTGGAGTATGTTGACATAAATTTTCGAAAGAAAATTTTGGTGCGTTTGCCTCAGACGAATATTTTTGTACCCGACATATGTAATTATCCAACTCCATCGTATGTGGAGTGCAAGAAAAGTTTTGAAGCTCATCCGATGGGGGTGTCTCTGGAGTATGTTGACATAAATTTTCGAAAGAAAATTATGGTGCGTTTGCCTCAGGCGAATATTTTTGTACCCGACATATGTAATTATCTAACTCCATCGTATGTGGAGTGCAAGAAAAAGTTATGATGCTCATCCGATGGGGGTGTCTCTGGAGTATGTTGACATAAATTTTCGAAAGAAAATTATGGTGCGTTTGCCTCAGACGAATATTTTTGTACCCGACATATGTAATTATCTAACTCCATCGTATGTGAAGTGCAAGAAAAGTTTTGATGCTCATCCGATGGGGGTTTCTCTGGAGTATGTTGACATAAACTTTCGAAAAAAAATTATGGTGCGTTTGCCTCAGGCGAATATTTTTGTACCCGACATATGTAATCATCCAACTCCCTCGTATGTTGAGTGCAAGAAAAGTTTTGATGCTCATCCGATGGGGGTTTCTCTGGAGTATGTTGACATAAATTTTCGAAAGAAAATTTTGGTGCGTTTGCCTCAGACGAATATTTTTGTACCCGACATATGTAATTATCTAACTCCCTCGTATGTGGAGTGCAAGAAAAGTTTTGATGCTCATCCGATGGGGGTGTCTCTGGAGTATGTTGACATAAACTTTCGAAAGCAAATTATGGTGCGTTTGCCTCAGACGAATGTTTTTGTACCCGACATATGTAATTATCCAACACCCTCGTATGTTGAGTGCAAGAAAAGTTTTTATGCTCATCCGATGGGGGTTTCTCTGGAGTATGTTGATATAAATTTTCGAAAAAAAATTATAGTGCGTTTCCCTCAGACGAATGTTTCTGTACCTGACATATGTAATTATCTAACTCCCTCGTATGTGGAGTGCAAGAAAAGTTTTGAAGCTCATCCGATGGGGGTGTCTCTGGAGTATGTTGACATAAATTTTCGAAAGAAAATTATGGTGCGTTTGCCTCAGACGAATATTTTTGTACCCGACATATGTAATTATCTAACTCCATCGTATGTGGAGTGCAAGAAAAGTTTTGATGCTCATCCGATGGGGGTGTCTCTGGAGTATGTTGACATAAATTTTCGAAAGAAAATTATGGTGCGTTTGCCTCAGACGAATATTTTTGTACCCGACATATGTAATTATCCAACTCCCTCGTATGTGGAGTGCAAGAAAAGTTTTGAAGCTTATCCGATGGGGGTGTCTCTGGAGTATGTTGACATAAATTTTCGAAAGAAAATTATGGTGCGTTTGCCTCAGACGAATATTTTTGTACCCGACATATGTAATTATCTAACTCCATCGTATGTGGAGTGCAAGAAAAGTTTTGATGCTCATCCGATGGGGGTGTCTCTGGAGTATGTTGACATAAATTTTCGAAAGAAAATTATGGTGCGTTTGCCTCAGACGAATATTTTTGTACCCGACATATGTAATTATCTAACTCCATCGTATGTGGAGTGCAAGAAAAGTTTTGATGCTCATCCGATGGAGTATGTTGACATAAATTTTCGAAAGAAAATTATGGTGCGTTTGCCTCAGACGAATATTTTTGTACCCGACATATGTAATCATCCAACTCCCTCGTATGTTGAGTGCAAGAAAAGTTTTGAAGCTCATCCGATGGGGGTGTCTCTGGAGTATGTTGACATAAATTTTCGAAAGAAAATTATGGTGCGTTTGCCTCAGACGAATATTTTTGTACCCGACATATGTAATTATCTAACTCCATCGTATGTGGAGTGCAAGAAAAGTTTTGATGCTCATCCGATGGGGGTGTCTCTGGAGTATGTTGACATAAATTTTCGAAAGAAAATTATGGTGCGTTTGCCTCAGACGAATATTTTTGTACCCGACATATGTAATTATCTAACTCCATCGTATGTGGAGTGCAAGAAAAGTTTTGATGCTCATCCGATGGGGGTTTCTCTGGAGTATGTTGACATAAACTTTCGAAAAAAAATTATGGTGCGTTTGCCTCAGGCGAATATTTTTGTACCCGACATATGTAATCATCCAACTCCCTCGTATGTGGAGTGCAAGAAAAGTTTTGAAGCTCATCCGATGGGGGTTTCTCTGGAGTATGTTGACATAAACTTTCGAAAAAAAATTATGGTGCGTTTGCCTCAGGCGAATATTTTTGTACCCGACATATGTAATTATCCAACTCCCTCGTATGTGGAGTGCAAGAAAAGTTTTGATGCTCATCCGATGGGGGTTTCTCTGGAGTATGTTGACATAAACTTTCGAAAAAAAATTATGGTGCGTTTGCCTCAGGCGAATATTTTTGTACCCGACATATGTAATCATCCAACTCCCTCGTATGTCGAGTGCAAGAAAAGTTTTGATGCTCATCCGATGGGGGTTTCTCTGGAGTATGTTGACATAAATTTTCGAAAGAAAATTTTGGTGCGTTTGCCTCAGACGAATGTTTTTGTACCCGACATATGTAATTATCCAACTCCCTCGTATGTGGAGTGCAAGAAAAGTTTTGAAGCTCATCCGATGGGGGTGTCTCTGGAGTATGTTGACATAAACTTTCAAAAAAAAATTATGGTGCGTTTGCCTCAGGCGAATATTTTTGTACCCGACATATGTAATCATCCAACTCCCTCGTATGTTGAGTGCAAGAAAAGTTTTGATGCTCATCCGATGGGGGTTTCTCTGGAGTATGTTGACATAAATTTTCGAAAGAAAATTTTGGTGCGTTTGCCTCAGACGAATATTTTTGTACCCGACATATGTAATTATCTAACTCCCTCGTATGTGGAGTGCAAGAAAAGTTTTGATGCTCATCCGATGGGGGTGTCTCTGGAGTATGTTGACATACATTTTCGAAAGCAAATTATGGTGCGTTTGCCTCAGACGAATGTTTTTGTACCCGACATATGTAATTATCTAACTCCATCGTATGTGGAGTGCAAGAAAAGTTTTGATGCTCATCCGATGGGGGTTTCTCTGGAGTATGTTGACATAAACTTTCGAAAAAAAATTATGGTGCGTTTGCCTCAGGCGAATATTTTTTGTACCCGACATATGTAATCATCCAACTCCCTCGTATGTTGAGTGCAAGAAAAGTTTTGATGCTCATCCGATGGGGGTTTCTCTGGAGTATGTTGACATAAATTTTCGAAAGAAAATTTTGGTGCGTTTGCCTCAGACGAATATTTTTGTACCCGACATATGTAATTATCTAACTCCCTCGTATGTGGAGTGCAAGAAAAGTTTTGATGCTCATCCGATGGGGGTGTCTCTGGAGTATGTTGACATAAATTTTCGAAAGCAAATTATGGTGCGTTTGCCTCAGACGAATGTTTTTGTACCCGACATATGTAATTATCCAACACCCTCGTATGTTGAGTGCAAGAAAAGTTTTTATGCTCATCCGATGGGGGTTTCTCTGGAGTATGTTGATATAAATTTTCGAAAAAAAAAATTATAGTGCGTTTCCCTCAGACGAATGTTTCTGTACCTGACATATGTAATTATCTAACTCCCTCGTATGTGGAGTGCAAGAAAAGTTTTGATGCTCATCCGATGGGGGTTTCTCTGAAGTATGTTGACATACATTTTCGAAAGAAAATAATGGTGCGTTTGCCTCAGACGAATATTTTTGTACCCAACATATGTAATTATCCAACTCCCTCGTATGTGGAGTGCAAGAAAAGGTTTTATGCTCATCCGATGGGGGTGTCTGGAGTATGTTGACATGAAGTTTCGAAAAAAAAAAATTATGGTGCGTTTGCCTGAGATGAATTTTTTTGTACCCGACATATCTAATTATCCAACTCCCTCGTATATTGAGTGCAAGAAAAGTTTTTAAATTCACCAGATGTGGATGTCTCTGGAGTATGTTGACATAAATTTTCGAGAGAAAATTATGGTGCATTTGCCTCAGACGAATATTTAATACCTGTCATTAATTATCCAATCCCTTCGTATATGGAGTGCAAGAAATATTTTGACGGCCATCCGATGGGGGTGACTGGAGGATGTTGACATAAAGTAGTTAATTATCCAAGTCCCTCGAATGTCCAGTTCAAAAACAGTTCTAATGATTGAATGAGTTCACGGAATCGGGTGTGAATAGAGATTATTGACATCCGCATAACTACACTATAGACGTTGCTTTGGTATTTTAGTATAAGTTTTTATTTTTTTTTGTCCGTCGCATTTAATTGTATCGCCCGTTTTATTCCGCTCTAAAATAAAACTTAATTGTATTGTATCTTATGCATACATAACTCTTTTTTTTTATTTTAATCATCGATACTGTAGTTCCTTCTGTATATTCAATTTTAATATTTAGTTTACATCTGACACCGTGTGACCCAACGAATTGTCTTCGTTATTCTCTAATATTTTAATTCAGTGCTATTGTATTTCTTATGGCATACGAGCAAGCTGAATTAACACGCGGCTTTATCGCGCATGTGCCTCTCTACTTGTCTCGCGTGGTGACATCCATGGTACCGTTCGGGTATCATCGGACTAATTGGCTGCTATTTTTAGCTGCTGTCTTCACGCACGTTAATTATTATACTAACATATTTTTATGTTTTACTTAATATTTTTCTTTAATGGCATTATGGCCACTCTGTATAAACTGAGACCCATCATATATATACATACATATGTATATAAGATATAGGAATCAATAATTGGTTGCGAATAATATAAAAGTATAAAAACTTGAATTCCTTGTATATTAGACATATTTGTAAACAATTTGAAATCATCTGGCTTACGTTCGAATTCAAGGTTGCTGAGTGGACGGATTCTAAGATTTTAACATTATTATACTTTGCTGAATTCTGAAAAGGTCTGTTAGATATTTTTAGAGATCAAATGTAAGGTAAATTTTTTTTGGCAGTCTTGTTTAGTCTATTTTCTTACATTGCTGAATAGAATATTATTATCTTATTTTGAACCACAACAACCACGACGTTACGTTCGCTCTGTATGTTTTTGTTATGGTCGTAAATTTGTCAACCGAATGAGGGCGATTCAACGAACGCCAACTTGGGACTCGATATTGAAAGCTTGGGCTGGTGTTAGCATTAAATAAGCCTGTGTTGTGCAGACTGGTGCGGTTCTTTTTTTTAAAGTGCATCCTTCAGATTCAAACAGATTCACAGGGTGAGTTTATCACTGAGCATTTTATACCTTTTTGTTTTGTTTGATTGATAATTCTATTTTTAATTTATTTAAAATGATGTGATACAATATTCGTCAGGAATTCCTCGACAATTTAATGCATTATCGGTTTATGTCATATAATGTATTCAATATTAATATTAGTCATGATTTTATGAAAAAGCAAATGTCTTTAGCATTTTGCGGGGACTGTGTGGACGATCCCAAAGTGTTACGGGCATATTTGTAAGTTGTAAATATGTTTCTGGCACTGTGTGGGGACTATGTGGACGATCCCACAGTGTTGGCGACAGAGCTCGGTAAATGCAGAGATTACGTGGGGGACTATGTGGACGATCCCACGAGGAAGAGGACAGACACTGTGAGGGGATATTGTGGTTTGTTGTGTTGTGGGTATTCCACAGTGCTTTGAAGGAGGATGATATCTGTATTTTTCCGACACTATGTGGGGACTATGTGGACGATCCCATAGTGTCGGCGAGCTCATTTGCATTTTTTTTATATTCAACACGTAGTCACTGTTTTAAAACACAGTAGGCGGCTTTGCCGTGGTTATGATTGTTGAATTTTATTATATATCAATATTACTTTTGTTTGTTTGTCAGAGTTAGATTTACTCTGAAAGAAATATAACCGATAGTAGCATGAATTTATAAGTTATAGATAATCATATTCATTCAGTGTATAATTGTCATAACAAGACAACGTTTGGGATTATGAAATGCTCATCTTTCATTCCCATTTCAGGGATGTCAAGAAATATCCTGGATCATCTCAGTTACGGGGGCACGTATAAGTAATGTAATCATGTTATTGTAAGTTTTTACTTTTAAATATAAACATATTAGTAGATTCTCTTTTTCACGACAATAGTAATTTGTTTATACCCGAGATTTAACCATTACTTAAATTCATCACACAGAAACTGCACGATTTCACCCAAAAGTGAAAAAGTGTCTTACACAAGTAAAATAATATTATTAATGAAATAAATAGACTAATAGGTAAAATATAAAATATATATATTGGACCAAGTACAACGTAGATATGTATGTGCGAACATCTTGACTAGTTATCAGTTATCACGGAATAAGCCTTAGCTGAATCAATAAATTCCTTCTCGCAGATGTTTATATTCTCCGCGGCGCGGCCGGCACGGATAACCCAAACAAGGCGCCTCGGTGGGTCCCGATGCCGCCACTAACAGGTCCATTAAAGTTTTGTTAAAATAGTTGGATTATTGTTTACAATTGTTAAAATTACAATTAATTGTCTTTGTAGCGATGTACACACTTACGTATAGTTTACAGACAGCTTTTCAACAACTAGAGGCACCGTTCGGGTCCACTTCTGCTGTTCCTAACAAATTAAATTAAACATCGACTTGTTTTCGGATTTTGCTTGAAAACGTGGCTGAAAGTTAATTTATGCGTTATGTTATGTAAGCACTAGGTATATTAAATATGTAAGAGAAACACCGTAGACACGGGCGTGTTTTACTGCGATAAACATCCCAAATTAATCCTTTACCAATACATCAAAAGCGATACCAGTGAATAATAAGAAATGGTCATAATGGTCAAATAAATCATCACTCACCTAAACAACTCGAGAAGTGATCTCTTGTGAATGCGCTTATTAACACCTATGAAAAATAACCACAATAAGTGTCTAGCTCGCATTTTTGGATGTGTTTACTTAATTTGTAGGAATTACGAATAATAACATGTCCCTATCATCCCCTACTTTCTATAGCGTGGTGCCTGGACATATGTCTCAACATCTTTCAACTTTTCTACAACACAACAACAACTTTGACTCTGAGATTCTGTCACAATCTCCTCAACAACAACTAGTCACTGCTTTGTCTCTGCCAGGCTCAAACCCATCTCCGGGTGGCGCAGCCCAGGAGGTTGCAGACAAGGCCGATATCGACTCCAGCGCCCATATCCCCGCAGCACACCATCCCAGGTGTAAAAACTCATTGCACCCCGCTGGTTCAAACACAGCAACCAACATTATGCACCCGTGCCGCCGTTGGCTCAAACACAGCAACCAACCATGCACGACCCGACAATGCAGCCCTTTTTACTACGAGACACATGCTCCAGTACCACAAAGCTGGTGGCCTTTTATTACAAACAATATTTACTTATTTACTGCTTCACGTTCTTGTTTACTTTTCTTTCAATTACTTTAAACTGATTACTGACATGAATCTAAGCTAGCTACGTTTACGAGAAGACACTTAGTGAGAAAACTCACCTGTAATTAACAGCAAAACACCAGTACATTCACAATAACCTCTTCACACTCGACTAAGACCAAAAATGACCCAACTGTAAAAATGCTACATCGTATTCTCTTTGTGTTCGGCGTTGGTAATTGATATCGGCTATATTATAAACATATAAACAATCTCGCGCCAGTATTTCCGCTTCGCCCAGCAGAGCTATTTATGGATAGACTAAATAGGCATATACAGGGACTTACTTTTACAAATAGTTGACAAGAAACTGTATCAGGTCAACTAGGTTTGAATATCTGACTTCTTAAGAGCAAGACTGGCTGATACAGGCGGCTTCTCTTACAAATGCTCCATTGAATGAAGTTGAGGATTGACAATGCCGTGATGAGTCTATTGCGAACAGTCCTCTTCTTTGCCTCGGGACTTTTTGGCATCTACAGTTCACCAAAATTTGTATTTGTATAAACTGACGATTAGAACTATCAGACACCAACACATCCTGATAACCCGTTTAAAACGACAAGACCTTCAGGGTCAAACCGCCAAAAATCGTAACAAGAAAACTGTGTTTTACTTTTATTAAATTTACTTTAGAAATTTCTACCAGTTGTGTCTGGTATTTTCAATACGCATACGATACTTGCGTAAGATGCAAGATCTGTGAATTTTTTCATAACGGTTCATTTATAGACCACAGATTTTACATGGTTCTACTCAGAAATAATACATAATAGTTTGTATTTCCTTCTTGAGAAACAGGGGTTATAATTTCAACAACTCATATGCTTGCTCAACTCAAAAAGTAGTGTGCAGAAAAACTAAAATCGACCAAACTCTTTTTTTGGTCAAAATTACGATTTATTCGACAACAAAAAAAATTTAGACCTGAATTAAAATACTTTATAGACCAGAAAAAATCACGTCCTCGAGACCTAACTTAAGAACTTAGAATAAATGGCTTTACTTTATTTTTAAAAAAAATTTAGTGAAACAAAATGGGGGCCGAAACAAAAATAATTTTGTACAAACCATACATTTTTCTCTACAAAACTACGGGCCTTGGTAAAAATGTTCTACGAATAAAAATGTCTTAGAATCAATCGAAAAATACTCTCAAATTTTTTTTAAGATTTTATAAATCACATTTTTGGAAGTCTTCAAAATATTCTGACAATTTTGTTGTTGAGAAATTTTACCAAAATGTATAGTTTTCGAGAGAAAAATTATTCATATCCCAAATATCAAATATCAATATTTTTTCTTGAAAACTATACATTTTTGTAAAAATTTCTCAACAAAATTATCAGAATATTTTGAATAGTCTCAATTTTTTCAGGATTTTGAGACGATTTTTGATTGTTCCGAAAATCACGAAATCGAAATTTCCAAAATGTCATTTAAAAATCTGGTTTCCAAGTCTAGTAATCACACCGTAAAATATTATGTGGATCCCACTGTCTGTTATGAAAATACGAGAACTTCTACACCATACGGGAACGCCCTGTTCATATTGAGCAATGGAACGATAACAATTTTTTTATCGTTTCAGGTTTTCGAAAAAATGTTCACGCATCAATATTATATGAGAAAGAAATGAAAATTTCTTTCCTGCATTACAAAAAAGATTAAACACATTTATCTTTAAATATCGTATAGAAAATGACACATGATTTTCGCTGGTTAGATTTCTAGCGCGAGTAGAGTTTTGATTATTTTGAAATTTTCATCGCCCCAATAGATAAGATATTTAAAACAGTGGCGGTCGGTAGAATTTGACATGCTCCTATTTTCTTAAGGATGGGACCCACACCATAATTTAGGGGGTGCTTACTAGACTTCTAGAAAGCTATAATGGCAAAAAAATATTCAGGGAAAACTTGCGAAATTATTTTTCCAAAAATGGCTGCCTCCGGGCAGATCTTAGAAACGGCTTGCAAATTATTTGCGAAATATTTTTTTTTCATAATCACCGAGTAAATACAATTCTTCAAATCTATTTGTTTTATACTTGTGATTTTCTCGAAATTTTGAGATCTGTAAAAGTTATGGAAATTTGAATTGTTATTTCATCACAACATTTCGTCATCCAGGCAATGATTTTTAAATCACATTTTTGAGATTAACCCTTTAACGTCAAAACTACAGTTTTTGTATATCCTTTCTTTAGCAACGTGCCAAATACAATAAACGATGGAAAAAAATCGGGAAATGCATTTCCGAGTATTTTTGGGGGGTTCTCTTTCGAATGGCACAAAAAAAATCATAATAATTGAACCTTACCCCTGTTTTTTGGCCAAGAGCACGATTTTTCAGGTGATTTTTTTTTTGTAACATGATTTTTGACTGGAAAAAAAATTTCTATCGATATAAAACTACAGGAAAAGTGCATTTGAGCGTTGGACTAAAAGTTATGTACTTAGAAAAAAATAATTTTTTTCCTTCCAATACCTCGGACCGAATTTCCTTCTTTAAGTCCAATACCTCGGCCAAAAGGACACATTGTGTGGGGAAACTTTCATATTTTTTTTTACTCAAACCTGAAAAACTTTGGGGTAAAAAGTTTTTCAAAAAAAAAGCACGCCTGATTTTTTTCAGAAATTTTGGTCACATTTTGGCCATTTTTTCCAAAAAATCCGACAATGGCTCCAAAAATTCTGAAAAAAAATTACACACCTCGCTTAAAGAGTCCGAAACAAATTTCGTAACAAAAAATTTGGCCCAGTTTGGTCGTTTTCCCATTAGAAAGTTTCAAAAAATGGTCTTTCCTAAAATGTCACATTCGTTTCCAGATATCTGGGAAAAATGCATGTGTTCTTGGCTCATACTTAATAAAGTCTGTGTCAAAATGTCTGTCCCCAAATTGTCCATTTTTTTCATTTCAATGTTACAAAAATTGGCCGAAACCCAAAATTACAGGAAAGACCGAAAATTCTGGAAAAATTCGCACGTCTCCCTTCTAAGGCGAATTGACAAATTTTTTACAGTTTGACCAAAAAAAAGAACAAATCGGAAATAGTCGCCTTAGAGCTTGTATTCGGAAAAAAAAAATTCAAAATCGTCCTTTTTGGTACGATTATCCTTTGTTGAGTATAATTCAAGACACTCATTATTTCAGAATTTTTGAAGACGATTTGGCAATTTCACTTATTAGCCATTTTCTGAGCCCCCCAAACCAAATGACGTCAACAGGTTCAGGAATTTTTTTTGCAAAACCTCTTGGACATGATTTAAGGGAGACGTGCGAATTTTTCCAGAATTTTCGGCCTTTCCTGTAATTTTGGGTTTCGGCCAATTTTTGGAACATTGAAATGAAAAAATGGACAATTTGGGGACAGCCATTTTGACACAGACTCTATTAAGTATGAGCCAAGAACACGTGCATTTTTCCCAGATGTCTGGAAACGACTGCATGTGAAATTTTAGGAAAGACCATTCTTTGAAACCTTCTAATGGGAAAATGGCCAAACTGAGCCGAATTTTTTGTTAAGAAATTTGTTTAGGACTCTTCAAGCGAGGTGTGTAATTTTTTTTCAGAATTTTTTGGAGCCATTTTCGGATTTTTGAAAAAATGGCCAAAACGTAACCAAAAATTCCGAAAAAATCAGGCGTGCTCCTTGGATGAATCTGAACACTTTTTATTCTCTAAACTTTTGCCCCAAAGTTCTCCAGGTTTGAGTAAAAAAATTATGAAAGTTTCCCCTGACAATGTGTCCTTTTGGCCGAGATATTGGACACCCCATGTTGGAATTAATTTTTTCCAAGTACATAACTTTCAGTACAACTCTCGAATGCACTTTTCCCGTAGTTTTCTGTCGAATGAAAAAAAATTTTTCCAGTCAAAAATCATGTTACAAAAAAAATTGACCTGAAAAATCGTGCTCTTTTCAATTTAAATGGCCAAAAACAGAGGTAAGTTTCCTCTATTATGATTTTTTACCACCTTACATTTATTAAAGAGGGTTAGCTAATCGCGCCGTTATATATATATATATATATATATTTTTTTTTTGTAAAAGTACACACATTCTGTTAACTGCTAGTTACCTTCCATGATTAAAGAAACCAGCGATTACTTAACCATATAACAAACCAGTTGCAAAAAGTTCTTATATCTTTTAAGGGAACGATTCTACAGACCAAACACGCACTAAAAACTCACCCTGTAGTATATGTAGGTACATTAAATTCTTGGCAACTTATCAACTTTAAGAATGTTTATTACTTACAATGAAATAAAGATGGTAAAATTACATGCTGCTTGCTTACAACGATTCTAGTTAAAAAAACTGTATAATGAAAAGAAATGATTACAATCTGACGTAAAAAAACGCCTACTTCGCGTCAAAAAAGGTAGTCCACGTAGAAAACGTTATAAAACTGGCCCAAATTAATGTTTTTCAGAATCTCAAAAAAATCTCGCAAACTCGAAGAGATTTATGATTTTTCTAGCCCAAGCCGGTCAATATCGTACAATAAACAAAGAAATGACGTCATTGTTAATTAAGGCTTGCAAAAAAAATTCGATCGTTAACTACTCGAAAAGTGATTAACGGATCGAGCTAAAATTTTTTTTGTGACTTCATACTACAAATAGCAGTTCCTCCACGATCGTAGTTGCCCTACTCTCGAAGTAAAAAAATAGTAAAAAAAAGAACTGGACGTTTTCCACGAAACACCGAACTACTACACTTTTCTCGACGCGCGTTTCGCCAACCAAGTTGGCATCTTCAGGAGAAGATTAAAACTTCTATAACTTAAAATTAGGTAATATAGAATACGAGCAATGGTGCGAGTTTCAGAGGATAATGTTTGTAGTTGTAGAAACAAAATTGATCAAAAATATGTCTTCATTAAATAAAAAATTAGGCTTTAAAAGAACAAAAAAAGATACTCCTCAGAAAGTCGTTAACATTGTAGAAAACTTATCCTCGCAAGTGTTTGACAAAGAAGAACTTAATCTCCTAAATAAAGGATTAAAATTCGGCCTCCCTGCCTCTGGAGGCGCCCTGGAGGAAGTAGTGGCGGATGTTGAATGTGCAATACAGCACCTGCCCGGTTCGTCCAGGGGGTTTGTCAGAGAAGCAGTTAGAAAACAAATTAGTTCCAACATTGTTAAAAATAAAAATAATACCAAAAATGTCAAGAAAGACAAAAATATTGTCAAACAATTACGAGAGAAGGATTGTTTTTATTTAAAAGCTGACAAGGGAAATAAGGTTGTGATCTTAGACAAAAATGATTATTTTGAAAGAGTCGACAATTTAATTAATAGTGGTCCTTACAAATAATTGTTAAAAAAATCCTTTGCCAAAAATGACAACGGAAGTTAAAAAATCTTTAAAAAGAATGTAACAACCTTATTACTCCTTCACTGAGACAAAAATTACCAAATCCAGTAATACCTAAATTGTATTGTTTACCTACATACTTTCCTGGTATACATAAACCAGGAAAATCTGTAAGACCAATTGTCTCGATAGGCGATAGGATCCCCAACTTATAATTTGTCAAAAAGGTTAACGAACGAGTTCGAAAATTTACCTATTGCACAAACAAGTTTTTCAGTTAAAAATTCTAGTGAGTTCATTGACAATATCAAAAATATCCAATTGCAAGAAGGTGAAATTTTGGTCTCATTTGATGTATGTTCATTGTTTCCAAGTGTTCCAATCCCGCAAACTTTGGACTACCTCAGGGAATTACTCGAATGAAATGGTTTAGACGATAAAATTATTTAGGAATACATTCGGCTTACCAGTATTTGTATGAATCAAAATTGTTTTCAGTATAATGGTGAATATTTTCAACAACATAAGGGAACGGCAATGGGTAACTCCTTGTCACCTTTCATTGCAAATATTTTTATGCGTAAATTTGAGACAGAAGATCTGAACCTAGAGTTTGGTTCAGGTATGTGGACGATATCTTCGCGGTATTTGATACAAAAGCAATTAGTTTAGATAATTTTGTTGCCAAATTAAATAACCGTTTTCCTACCATAAAATTTACATATGAAGTGGAACACAATGAACAGCTACCATTTTTAGATGTATTAGTTATTAGAAATAGTGAAAATAAGTTAGAGTTTGATGTATATAGAAAAGAAACCGCGACTCTTAGATATATTCCCAACGATTCACACCACCCTTTTCAACATAAAATGGCAAGTTTTAATTTTCTAATTCACCGTTTGTTAAATTTCCCCTCAGTAAAGAGAGGTTTGAACATGAGAAACAATTAATTAAGAATATAGCTAAGAGTAACGGTTACTCAGTCCATTTAATAGATAAGTTAATAAGGAAACATAAATTTAAGAGAACCCTGTACAATTCCACGACTTTTCGTAGAGATACTGACAATTCGAAATTTGCTTCGTTACCATATGAACCTAAATTCACCCGCGGACTAGATAAAATTTTTAAAAAATATTAATATCAATTTGGTTTATAATTCTAAAAATAGACTACAGACGCTTTTGGGTAACCCCCAAAGACAAAATCAACAATAACGAAAAGTCAGGAATATACGAAATAAGTTGTAAAGATTGTGATCAAAAGTATATTGGGCAAACAAAAAGATCTATATTGACTAAATTTAAAGAACACATGGCTCATTTGAAATATGGCAGAACAGAAAAATCTTGTGTTGCCCAACACGCTTTTGACAACAACCATAGGATAGATATAAATAATTTAAAATTAATCAGAAATGTAACAAACAGTAAACAGTTGGATGCTTTTGAAAGTTTAGAAATCATTAAGTGTAACAATAGTATGAATAGGGACAACGGTCCGATACCCACCAGGTCACTGTTTGCTCTGATAAAAAAGACAGTTACGGTTCAGTGAACCGTGGCAACAAATTTGGTATAAATGGTGCAATTGTGTAGGCTAGAATTTAGTTTTAATCTTCTCCCGAAGATGCCAACTTGGAATAAAAAAAAGAGTTTTAATCTCCTGAAGATGCCAACTTGGTTGGCGAAACGCGCGTCGAGAAAAGTGTAGTAGTTCGGTGTTTCGTGGAAAACGTCCAGTTTTTTGTCTCTACGCCGAAGGTTCCAGTACCCACTCCAGGATAAAAAAAATAGTGAAGAAAAAGCACTTTTTCAAAAAAATTAACAAACCCGGGCCATCTTGTAAGCTACTTTTCAAAGTTCACTGGACAAAATCACAAAATATGTACCTCGAAAACAATGCCAATGAACATATGCAAACATGTATGACAACATATGCAAATATGTATGTAGCGATACCGATAGATTCCGAAGTACATCTTAACAAAACAGTATTCGAATTACTTACAAAAGCCTTTTTGATCATCCGTTATCACAACCATCACAATTTTTTTAAACATTTTCGACTTTAAAACGATTAATTAATGTGGAAATGTCCGTACACCACTCACAATTTCCGACACGCCCGACTAAACTGTTTATCGTGTCCACCACTCTTTTTAACAGTTGAGTAACGTTGCCCCTAATTGGTGCACTTTGACTGTTGAGGAAGGTCGTTGGCTTTTCGAAGAAGTGGCGACTAGACGCGAATCTGGTTCGGACATTTTTTCGCGGAAAACGCTTGTTTTGGTTGTTCTTACGCAGAGGGTTAAAAACTACTGGCTCCTGAATGATTTTAAATAGGTACATAAAATGCATGAAGTGAACTACAATATTTTATATAATGCTGTTCAAACTTTTTAGAGGCAAAAAGTACAAAGATAAGATGTAAATAGAAATTAATACATAACATTTTTAACCGACGTTTATATTTCAATGTACAAAAATAAATCAGCATTATTTTTAATAATGGCCACTTTCTGGCACTTCCGGATATACTGGAAATGAATACCAAATTCGTTACTTTAAGGGGGTTATGGATCGAAATTTATGGATCAAAATGAAATTTTAACACTTGATTCTATGAGTATCAATGTATACAAACGTATTCTTTATTTTATAAAATTACAAAATGGTGTCTGGCTCCAGGTAACATGAAACACAATTTTTCTGGAGGAGGAAATCGGCGTACACTGTGGCAGTCTTCGTAAACTACTTAGAAACATTTTTTTTCTTAATCTACATTAGTTTTTCCTTGGAAGTACCCAATATTTTAATTTTTTTTTGAAAATTCGCAAAATGACATCAACTTAAATTTTTGTTTTCATTTTTTTTTAGAAAATCGACCTTAAATTGTATGTTGCAAATCTAATTATTTATCAATCGCTAAAATCGTGTGTACTTCGATATATAATCTATATAAGGAGCTACAATTAAAATTTCAAGTCTATCGGATAAAAACTGAGCTAGCTACGTTGTACGCCAAATTGAATAACACAGTTTCGAGAAAAAAGCGTTTGAAGTTTGAAGCGTATTTAATGATATAAATAAAACGGCTATTGTAGCATCCTATTTGCTTCCCTAAGATTGAATCACGCCATGTATATGCCATATATATTTCGAGAAAGTATTACTAATTTGTACAGACGAAAACTACCAATAGAACTTGTAATAATACAGCAGAGCGGCTTTTTCGAAAGGTCTGGACCGCTGAGACGTGTTCGGAAAATAAGCTGTAAATTTTTTTTAAAAGCTTACCCCCTAAAATTCTTTTTGAATATCATTCTTAGATAGTTTATCCATCAGAAAATAAAATTTAATAAAATCAAATAAGAAAAAGCTGGGTAGTATAACCCTTTAAACGACATGTTATATGTTTATGCCATATTTGATGTCTAGTCATAAATTGCCCATTATTTTCGAGATTTTTGAAAAAAAAAAATTATTAAAACTGCGTCCTATTTAAAATAAGCGACTTAATGAAGGACAAACTTGTTCTTTGAACATCTACTTTGAGCACTCTGTACGTTTGCCCTATAGCAGGAACTATTGACAGTAAATGCAACCTATCGTACCCATGTGATAAAAAAGTTAACCATAGAGCTTTATCACAGCGCAAGTTATTTTTTTTTTCTAGAGGTTTGCAATTTTCTTTTAATTATTTGCACAGTTATAAAAAAAAACAATTTAACAGTTCACTGTAGAAATAGACAATGGCTATTAAAACAAATTTTTAACTAAAATTAAATTACACGTTCGGTATTATATCAGAAAGTGCCAGAAAGTCGCCACAATTTTAGATTTGTAGAGCATACCAGAGAGCCCCTAGAAGTAAATTTTCATCCTCATATTATTTGTAGTTCTCCCAAGACGTTTAATAGTTCACTTACCGTGACGAACCCTGTATACAGGGTGTTTCTACCAGAGAAATGTCTGTAACTCCGGGAACAGATAGTGTGTGTCGTTAATGAGATACAGGGTGGTAAAAGTTTCATAAACTATTTTACATTCAAGCTCGAAATTTCGTATGTTTTGATCAATACACGAACGATTTACCGAATTAGTGGTTACCGGAAATGGAGCACCCTGTATTATTATAAATATTTTACTTCATTTTAGACAGCTTTTATTTGAAATATTTTTTTCTTAAATTTACAATAATAGGGTTATGGAACAAACCGCCTCAGGCCTGTATGCTACTAGGTATAATATAAGAAAAATAATTTTTTGAAGATTAACTATTAAATATGTAAATAAATAATAAATTCTCTTAATACCCACTGTCCTTATATGTTTGAAACTAGAATGAGAAAACATAATATTTTACAAGGGCTGGTTAGGGGACACAATAATGACGATACCGGGTGTCCCAGAGATTTCTGGCCCATTTTGATCGTCAATAATCTACTCACAAAAAATAAGGGAGCAAAAAAAATCTAAATTTTACCCCCATTTTGACGGGCTGTATCTAAGTGAAAAATGGTCGTATCGCGAATTTAAAAAAAAACTATTTGAAGATCCAAGACTCTAGTTTTCGGATCTGTAGGCCAAATTTTTTTAGAAGCCACGGGTTTAACGCAATGCGAAAAAATAGCGCGAAACATTTTTTTGCAAATTTTTATCCTTGTTTTTCTCGCTCCACGGGCACGGAAAATTTTTTTCGGTTAAACGACCATATGGACCAGATAGACTGTTTATTTAGCTTAAATTTTCTTTTTTTGTTTAATTGTTTGCTACGTCCATTTGTCGCAGAGATATCCGAAATTGAACGAAAAAGGACCCTTTTTGTCTTCAACCATCGATATCTCAGCAACCAATGATCGTACAGGAATTTGAAGGGCAGTTTAAGAAACTAGAATAAACCAGCTATAAAATTCTGACAAGAAATTTACAAAAAAAATTCCACCCTTAATGTCGACTTGAAAAAAGTTGAAAAAAGTGACTTTTTACCTTGTGAACTTTTCTGACCCATTTTGATCGTAAATATCTTTTGGCGGAGAGAACTTATAAGGGTGAGGTTTTCTCCAGTCGACCTACTTTTTTTCAAAAAATTTCAAAAAGTTTTTTTCGTGCTATGTTAAAACTTTGTTATTTGTCCTTCAGGGTGTTTTTAAAATTTGGTCAATTTCGAATTTAAAATTCACTACTATTTTGATTGCTGTATCTGTATCTGTTTACACACCCTGTGTCTGTTTACACCAAACAGCTACATTTTTTCTTTTACCAAACATGTGTAGGTAGTTTGTTACACTTTACTTTCAAAATGGGTTAGTAATTTGATTTTTAAAAACATCGTGTTTTGGACTTCCTAGAAACCAGATGTTTCTAGGATTTTTGATCGTATTGACCCATTTTGATCGTAAATATCTTTTCAGGGAAAGAAGTTTCTTTAACGCTAAAAATGCATTAGTTAGAGGCAGCTTTACTTATTTTTTTGCAAACATTGTCAGGTACAGTAAAAAATTGATTGGGCGGGTTTCAGGTTTCAAAATTGTTGAATGAAATACAACTAGCTGAAATCTAACTTCGCATAAAAGCACCCATTTTTGGAAAACTCAAAATGTCATTTTTTTAACCAGAAAATATCATTTTATTCGTTGGGGTAGAAGTCCCCTAACTTCCACGCATCGGACTATCCCTAACGAGTACCCCTCCCCTCTAAACCGCGCTGGTTTAGAGGGAGGGGGGGGTATAATGCAAACACCCTGTTGATTTATAAACGGTCCCGCAAGTAAACGGCGGGAGTATCCGTGACTCTCTTTCTACGGACTCGCGAGTAAACGGCGGGAGTAGCCACATTAGATGCTTCGTCATCTAATTAAAGACGCGCATGAACGTCGTAAGAGAAATCATGCGGGTGAACGGCGGGAGTAGCCGCATTAGATGCCTAGTCATCAAATTAAAGACGCCCATGAACGTCGTAAGAGAAATCATGCTGGTGAACGGCGGGAGTAGCCGCATTAGATGCCTCGTCATCTAATTAAAGACGCGCATGAACGTCGTAAGAGAAATCATCTGGGTGAACGGCGAGAGTAGCCAAATAAGATGCCTCGTCATCTAATTAAAGACGCGCATGAACGTCGTAAGAGAAATCATGCGGGTGAATGGCGGGAGTAGCCAAATAAGATGCCTCGTCATCTAATTAAAGACGCGCATGAATGTCGTAAGAGAAATCATGCTGGTGAACGGCGGGAGTAGCCGCATTAGATGCCTCGTCATCTAATTAGAGACGCGCATGAACGTCGTAAGAGAAATCATGCGGGTGAATGGCGGGAGTAGCCAAATAAGATGCCTCGTCATCTAATTAAAGACGCGCATGAATGTCGTAAGAGAAATCATGCTGGTGAACGGCGGGAGTAGCCGCATTAGATGCCTCGTCATCTAATTAGAGACGCGCATGAACGTCGTAAGAGAAATCATGCGGGTGAATGGCGGGAGTAGCCAAATAAGATGCCTCGTCATCTAATTAAAGACGCGCATGAACGTCGTAAGAGAAATCATGCGGGTGAACGGCGGGAGTAGCCGTGGCCCTCTTAATACGGACCTGCGAGTAAACGGCGGGAGTAGCTGTGACTCTCTTAAAACGGACTCGCGGATAAACGGCGGGAGTAGCCAAATTAGAGGCCTCGTCATCTAATAATAGTCACGCATGAGCGTCGTACGAGAAATCATCTGGGTGAACGGCGGGAGTAGCCAAATTAGATGCCTCGTCATCTAATTAGAGACGCGCATGAACGTCGTAAGAGAAATCATGCGGGTGAACGGCGGGAGTAGCCGTGGCCCTCTTAATACGGACCTGCGAGTAAACGGCGGGAGTAGCTGTGACTCTCTTAAAACGGACTCGCGGATAAACGGCGGGAGTAGCCAAATTAGAGGCCTCGTCATCTAATAATAGTCACGCATGAGCGTCGTACGATAAATCATCTGGGTGAACGGCGGGAGTAGCCAAATTAGATGCCTCGTCATCTAATTAGAGACGCGCATGAACGTTGTAAGAGAAATCATGCGGGTGAACGGCGGGAGTAGCCGTGGCCCTCTTAATACGGACCTGCGAGTAAACGGCGGGAGTAGCTGTGACTCTCTTAATACGGACTCTCGGGTAAACGGCGGGAGTAGCCAAATTAGATGCCTCGTCATCTAAATAAAGACGCGCATGAACGTCGTAAGGGAAATCATGCTGGTGAACGGCGGGAGTAGCCAAATTAGATGCCTCGTCATCTAATAATAGTCACGCATGAGCGTCGTACGAGAAATCATCTGGGTGAACGGCGGGAGTAGCCAAATTAAATGCCTCGTCATCTAATAAGAGTAGCGCATGAGCTTCGTAAGAGAAATCATGCTGGTGAGCGGCGGGAGGAGCCAAATTAGATGCCTTGTCATCTAATTAAAGACGCGCATGAACGTCGTAAGAGAAATCATGCGGGTGAACGGCGGGAGTAGCCGTGGCCCTCTTAATACGGACCTGCGAGTAAACGGCGGGAGTAGCTGTGACTCTCTTAATACGGACTCTCGGGTAAACGGCGGGAGTAGCCAAATTAGATGCCTCGTCATCTAATAAGAGTAGCGCATGAGCTTCGTAAGAAATCATGCTGGTGAACGGCGGGAGTCGCCAAATTAGATGCCTCGTCATCTAATTAAAGACGCGCATGAACGTCGTAAGAGAAATCATGCTGGTGAACGGCGGGAGTAGCCAAAGTGACGCCTGGCAAATTAGATGCCTCGTCATCTAATAATAGTCACGCATGAGCGTCGTACGAGAAATCATCTGGGTGAACGGCGGGAGTAGCCAAATTAGATGCCTCGTCATCTAATTAAAGACGCGCATGAACGTCGTAAGGGAAATCATGCTGGTGAACGGCGGGAGTAGCCAAATTAGATGCCTCGTCATCTAATTAAAGACGCGCATGAACGTCGTAAGAGAAATCATCTGGGTGAACGGCGGGAGTAGCCAAATTAGATGCCTCGTCATCTAATAAGAATAGCGCATGAGCTTCGTAAGAGAAATCATGCTGGTGAACGGCGGGAGTAGCCAAATTAGATGCCTCGTCATCTAATAACGTCGAAGATAAATATGAGGAGGGCCCAACCGACCCCCCGAAAAAGGGGAGGGGCGGGACCTCTAAAAAGGCCGCCCGGAGAAGCGGGGAGCCAAATAAAATGCATCGTCACAAATCACGCATGAGCGTCGTACGAGAAATCATCTGGGTGAACGGCGGGAGTAGCCAAATTAGATGCCTCGTCATCTAATTAAAGACGCGCATGAACGTCGTAAGAGAAATCATGCGGGTGAACGGCGGGAGTAGCCGTGGCCCTCTTAATACGGACCTGCGAGTAAACGGCGGGAGTAGCTGTGACTCTCTTAAAACGGACTCGCGGATAAACGGCGGGAGTAGCCAAATTAGAGGCCTCGTCATCTAATAATAGTCACGCATGAGCGTCGTACGAGAAATCATCTGGGTGAACGGCGGGAGTAGCCAAATTAGATGCCTCGTCATCTAATTAAAGACGCGCATGAACGTCGTAAGAGAAATCATGCGGGTGAACGGCGGGAGTAGCCAAATTAGATGCCTCGTCATCTAATTAAGGACGCGCATGAACGTCGTAAGAGAAATCATGCTGGTGAACGGCGGGAGTAGCCAAATTATATGCCTCGTCATCTAATTAAAGACGCGCATGAACGTCGTAAGAGAAATCATGCTGGTGAACGGCGGGAGTAGCCAAATTAGATGCCTCGTCATCTAATTAGAGACGCGCATGAACGTCGTAAGAGAAATCATGCGGGTGAACGGCGGGAGTAGCCAAATTAGATGCCTCGTCATCTAATTAAAGACGCGCATGAACGTCGTAAGAGAAATCATGCTGGTGAACGGCGGGAGTAGCCAAATTATATGCCTCGTCATCTAATTAAAGACGCGCATGAACGTCGTAAGAGAAATCATGCTGGTGAACGGCGGGAGTAGCCAAATTAGATGCCTCGTTATCTAATTAAAGACGCCCATGAACGTCGTAAGATAAATCATGCGGGTGAACGGCAGGAGTAGCCGTGGCCCTCTTAATACGGACCTGCGAGTAAACGGCGGGAGTAGCTGTGACTCTCTTAATACGGACTCTCGGGTAAACGGCGGGAGTAGCCACATTAGATGCCTCGTCATCTAATTAGAATCGCACATGAGCGTCGTACGAGAAATCATCTGGGTGAACGGCGGGAGTAGCCAAATTAGATGCCTCGTCATCTAATTAAAGACGCACATGAATGTCGTAAGAGAAATCATGAGGGTGAACGGCGGGAGTAGCCAAATTAGATGCCTCGTCCTCTAATTAAAGACGCCAATGAACGTCGTAAGATAAATCATGCGGGTGAACGGCGGGAGTAGCCAAATTAGAGGCCTCGTCATCTAATTATAGACGCGCATGAACGTCGTAAGAGAAATCATGCGGGTGAACGGCGGGAGTAGCCAAATTAGATGCCTCGTCATCTAATAATAGTCACGCATGAGCGTCGTACGAGAAATCATCTGGGTGAACGGCGGGAGTAGCCAAATTAGATGCCTCGTCATCTAATAATAGTCACGCATGAGCGTCGTACGAGAAATCATCTGGGTGAACGGCGGGAGTAGCCAAATTAGATGCCTCGTCATCTAATTAAAGACGCACATGAATGTCGTAAGAGAAATCATGAGGGTGAACGGCGGGAGTAGCCAAATTAGATGCCTCGTCATCTAATTAAAGACGCCAATGAACGTCGTAAGATAAATCATGCGGGTGAACGGCGGGAGTAGCCAAATTAGATGCCTCGTCATCTAATAATAGTCACGCATGAGCGTCGTACGAGAAATCATCTGGGTGAACGGCGGGAGTAGCCAAATTAAATGCCTCGTCATCTAATAAGAGTAGCGCATGAGCTTCGTAAGAGAAATCATGCTGGTGAACGGCGGGAGTAGCCAAATTAGATGCCTCGTCATCTAATTAAAGACGCGCATGAACGTCGTAAGGGAAATCATGCTGGTGAACGGCGGGAGTAGCCAAATTAGATGCCTCGTCATCTAATAATAGTCACGCATGAGCGTCGTACGAGAAATCATCTGGGTGAACGGCGGGAGTAGCCAAATTAAATGCCTCGTCATCTAATAAGAGTAGCGCATGAGCTTCGTAAGAGAAATCAGGCTGGTGAGCGGCGGGAGGAGCCAAATTAGATGCCTTGTCATCTAATTAAAGACGCGCATGAACGTCGTAAGAGAAATCATGCGGGTGAACGGCGGGAGTAGCCGTGGCCCTCTTAATACGGACCTGCGAGTAAACGGCGGGAGTAGCTGTGACTCTCTTAATACGGACTCTCGGGTAAACGGCGGGAGTAGCCAACTTAGATGCCTCATCATCTAATTAAAGACGCGCATGAACGTCGTAAGAGAAATCATGCTGGTGAACGGCGGGAGTAGCCAAATTAGATGCCTCGTCATCTAATAATAGTCACGCATGAGCGTCGTACGAGAAATCATCTGGGTGAACGGCGGGAGTAGCCAAATTAGATGCCTCGTCACCTAATTAGAGACGCGCATGAACGTCGTAAGAGAAATCATGCGGGTGAACGGCGGGAGTAGCCGTGGCCCTCTTAATACGGACCTGCGAGTAAACGGCGGGAGTAGCTGTGACTCTCTTAAAACGGACTCGCGGATAAACGGCGGGAGTAGCCAAATTAGAGGCCTCGTCATCTAATAATAGTCACGCATGAGCGTCGTACGAGAAATCATCTGGGTGAACGGCGGGAGTAGCCAAATTAGATGCCTCGTCATCTAATTAGAGACGCGCATGAACGTTAAGTAAGAGAAATCATGCGGGTGAACGGCGGGAGTAGCCGTGGCCCTCTTAATACGGACCTGCGAGTAAACGGCGGGAGTAGCTGTGACTCTCTTAATACGGACTCTCGGGTAAACGGCGGGAGTAGCCAAATTAGATGCCTCGTCATCTAATTAAAGACGCGCATGAACGTCGTAAGGGAAATCATGCTGGTGAACGGCGGGAGTAGCCAAATTAGATGCCTCGTCATCTAATAATAGTCACGCATGAGCGTCGTACGAGAAATCATCTGGGTGAACGGCGGGAGTAGCCAAATTAAATGCCTCGTCATCTAATAAGAGTAGCGCATGAGCTTCGTAAGAGAAATCAGGCTGGTGAGCGGCGGGAGGAGCCAAATTAGATGCCTTGTCATCTAATTAAAGACGCGCATGAACGTCGTAAGAGAAATCATGCGGGTGAACGGCGGGAGTAGCCGTGGCCCTCTTAATACGGACCTGCGAGTAAACGGCGGGAGTAGCTGTGACTCTCTTAATACGGACTCTCGGGTAAACGGCGGGAGTAGCCAAATTAGATGCCTCGTCATCTAATAAGAGTAGCGCATGAGCTTCGTAAGAAATCATGCTGGTGAACGGCGGGAGTCGCCAAATTAGATGCCTCGTCATCTAATTAAAGACGCGCATGAACGTCGTAAGAGAAATCATGCTGGTGAACGGCGGGAGTAGCCAAATTAGATGCCTCGTCATCTAATAATAGTCACGCATGAGCGTCGTACGAGAAATCATCTGGGTGAACGGCGGGAGTAGCCAAATTAGATGCCTCGTCACCTAATTAGAGACGCGCATGAACGTCGTAAGAGAAATCATGCGGGTGAACGGCGGGAGTAGCCGTGGCCCTCTTAATACGGACCTGCGAGTAAACGGCGGGAGTAGCTGTGACTCTCTTAAAACGGACTCGCGGATAAACGGCGGGAGTAGCCAAATTAGAGGCCTCGTCATCTAATAATAGTCACGCATGAGCGTCGTACGAGAAATCATCTGGGTGAACGGCGGGAGTAGCCAAATTAGATGCCTCGTCATCTAATTAAGGACGCACATGAACGTCGTAAGAGAAATCATGCGGGTGAACGGCGGGAGTAGCCAAATTAGATGCCTCGTCATCTAATTAAAGACGCGCATGAACGTCGTAAGAGAAATCATGCTGGTGAACGGCGGGAGTAGCCAAATTAGATGCCTCGTTATCTAATTAAAGACGCCCATGAACGTCGTAAGATAAATCATGCGGGTGAACGGCGGGAGTAACCAAATTAGAGGCCTCGTCATCTAATAAGAGTAGCGCATGAGCTTCGTAAGAGAAATCATGCTGGTGAACGGCGGGAGTAGCCAAATTAGATGCCTCGTCATCTAATTAAAGACGCGCATGAACGTCGTAAGAGATATCATGCGGGTGAACGGCAGGAGTAGCCGTGGCCCTCTTAATACGGACCTGCGAGTAAACGGCGGGAGTAGCTGTGACTCTCTTAAAACGGACTCGCGGATAAACGGCGGGAGTAGCCAAATTAGAGGCCTCGTCATCTAATAATAGTCACGCATGAGCGTCGTACGAGAAATCATCTGGGTGAACGGCGGGAGTAGCCAAATTAGATGCCTCGTCATCTAATTAAGGACGCACATGAACGTCGTAAGAGAAATCATGCGGGTGAACGGCGGGAGTAGCCAAATTAGATGCCTCGTCATCTAATTAAAGACGCGCATGAACGTCGTAAGAGAAATCATGCTGGTGAACGGCGGGAGTAGCCAAATTAGATGCCTCGTTATCTAATTAAAGACGCCCATGAACGTCGTAAGATAAATCATGCGGGTGAACGGCGGGAGTAACCAAATTAGAGGCCTCGTCATCTAATAAGAGTAGCGCATGAGCTTCGTAAGAGAAATCATGCTGGTGAACGGCGGGAGTAGCCAAATTAGATGCCTCGTCATCTAATTAAAGACGCGCATGAACGTCGTAAGAGAAATCATGCTGGTGAACGGCGGGAGTAGCCAAATTAGATACCTCGTCATCTAATTAAAGACGCGCATGAACGTCGTAAGAGAAATCATGCTGGTGAACGGCGGGAGTAGCCAAATTAGATGCCTCGTCATCTAATTAAAGACGCGCATGAACGTCGTAAGAGAAATCATGCTGGTGAACGGCGGGAGTAGCCAAATTAGATGCCTCGTTATCTAATTAAAGACGCCCATGAACGTCGTAAGAGATAACATGCGGGTGAACGGCAGGAGTAGCCGTGGCCCTCTTAATACGGACCTGCGAGTAAACGGCGGGAGTAGCTGTGACTCTCTTAATACGGACTCTCGGGTAAACGGCGGGAGTAGCCACATTAGATGCCTCGTCATCTAATTAGAATCGCACATGAGCGTCGTACGAGAAATCATCTGGGTGAACGGCGGGAGTAGCCAAATTAGATGCCTCGTCATCTAATTAAAGACGCACATGAATGTCGTAAGAGAAATCATGAGGGTGAACGGCGGGAGTAGCCAAATTAGATGCCTCGTCATCTAATTAAAGACGCCAATGAACGTCGTAAGATAAATCATGCGGGTGAACGGCGGGAGTAGCCAAATTAGAGGCCTCGTCATCTAATTAAAGACGCGCATGAACGTCGTAAGAGAAATCATGCGGGTGAACGGCGGGAGTAGCCAAATTAGATGCCTCGTCATCTAATAATAGTCACGCATGAGCGTCGTACGAGAAATCATCTGGGTGAACGGCGGGAGTAGCCAAATTAAATGCCTCGTCATCTAATTAAATACGCCCATGAACGTCGTAAGATAAATCATGCGGGTGAACGGCGGGAGTAGCCAAATTAGAGGCCTCGTCATCTAATTAAAGACGCGCATGAACGTCGTAAGAGAAATCATGCGGGTGAACGGCGGGAATAGCCAAATTAGATGCCTCGTCATCTAATAATAGTCACGCATGAGCGTCGTATGAGAAATCATCTGGGTGAACGGCGGGAGTAGCCAAATTAAATGCCTCGTCATCTAATTAAAGACGCCCATGAACGTCGTAAGATAAATCATGCGGGTGAACGGCGGGAGTAGCCAAATTAGAGGCCTCGTCATCTAATAAGAGTAGCGCATGAGCTTCGTAAGAGAAATCATGCTGGTGAGCGGCGGGAGTAGCCAAATTAGATGCCTCGTCATCTAATTAAAGACGCGCATGAACGTCGTAAGAGAAATCATGCGGGTGAACGGCAGGAGTAGCCGTGGCCCTCTTAATACGGACCTGCGAGTAAACGGCGGGAGTAGCTGTGACTCTCTTAATACGGACTCTCGGGTAAACGGCGGGAGTAGCCACATTAGATGCCTCGTCATCTAATTAGAATCGCACATGAGCGTCGTACGAGAAATCATCTGGGTGAACGGCGGGAGTAGCCAAATTAGAGGCCTCGTCATCTAATAAGAGTAGCGCATGAGCTTCGTAAGAGAAATCATGCTGGTAAACGGCGGGAGTAGCCAAATTAGATGCCTCGTCATCTAATTAAAGACGCGCATGAACGTCGTAAGAGAAATCATGCTGGTGAACGGCGGGAGTAGCCAAATTAGATACCTCGTCATCTAATTAAAGACGCGCATGAACGTCGTAAGGGAAATCATGCTGGTGAACGGCGGGAGTAGCCAAATTAGATGCCTCGTCATCTAATTAAAGACGCGCATGAACGTCGTAAGAGAAATCATGCGGGTGAACGGCGGGAGTAGCCAAATTAGATGCCTCGTTATCTAATTAAAGACGCCCATGAACGTCGTAAGATAAATTATGCGGGTGAACGGCGGGAGTAACCAAATTAGAGGCCTCGTCATCTAATAAGAGTAGCGCATGAGCTTCGTAAGAGAAATCATGCTGGTGAACGGCGGGAGTAGCCAAATTAGATGCCTCGTTATCTAATTAAAGACGCCCATGAACGTCGTAAGATAATTCATGCGGGTGAACGGCGAGAGTAACCAAATTAGAGGCCTCGTCATCTAATAAGAGTAGCGCATGAGCTTCGTAAGAGAAATCATGCTGGTGAACGGCGGGAGTAGCCAAATTAGATGCCTCGTCATCTAATTAAAGACGCGCATGAACGTCGTAAGAGAAATCATGCTGGTGAACGGCGGGAGTAGCCAAATTAGATGCCTCGTCATCTAATTAAAGACGCGCATGAACGTCGTAAGAGAAATCATGCGGGTGAACGGCGGGAGTAGCCAAATTAGATGCCTCGTCATCTAATTAAAGACGCGCATGAACGTCGTAAGAGAAATCATGCTGGTGAACGGCGGGAGTAGCCAAATTAGATGCCTCGTCATCTAATTAAAGACGCGCATGAACGTCGTAAGAGAAATCATGCTGGGTGAACGGCGGGAGTAGCCAAATTAGATGCCTCGTCATCTAATTAAAGACGCCCATGAACGTCGTAAGAGAAATCATGCTGGTGAACGGCAAAAAAAAAAAAAAAAAAAAAAAAGCGAGGAGTAGCCCAATACCGAGCCCTCTTAAGTAACGGCGGGACGGACTCTGCGGGTGAACGGCGGGAGTAGGCAAATTAGATGCCTCGTCATCTAATTAAAGACGCCATGACGTCGTAAGAGAAATCATGCGGGTGAACGGCGGGAGTAGCCAAATTAGATGCCTCGTCATCTAATTAAAGACGCACATGAACGTCGTAAGAGAAATCATGCGGGGTGAACGGCGGGAGTAGCCAAATTAGATGCCTCGTCATCTAATAAGAGTATCGCGCGCATGAAACGTCGTAAGAGAAATCATGCGGGTGAACGGCGGGAGTAGCCAAATTAGATGCCTCGTCATCTAATTAAAGACGCGCATGAACGTCGTAAGAGAAATCATGCGGGTGAACGGCGGGAGTAGCCAAATTAGATGCCTCGTCATCTAATTAAAGACACGCATGAACGTCGTAAGAGAAATCATCTGGGTGAACGGCGGGAGTAGCCAAATTAAATGCCTCGTCATCTAATAAGAGTAGCGCATGAGCTTCGTAAGAGAAATCATGCTGGTGAACGGCGGGAGTAGCCAAATTAGATGCCTCGTCATCTAATTAAAGACGCGCATGAACGTCGTAAGGGAAATCATGCTGGTGAACGGCGGGAGTAGCCAAATTAGATGCCTCGTCATCTAATTAAAGACGCGCATGAACGTCGTAAGAGAAATCATCTGGGTGAACGGCGGGAGTAGCCAAATTAAATGCCTCGTCATCTAATAAGAGTAGCGCATGAGCTTCGTAAGAGAAATCAGGCTGGTGAGCGGCGGGAGGAGCCAAATTAGATGCCTTGTCATCTAATTAAAGACGCGCATGAACGTCGTAAGAGAAATCATGCGGGTGAACGGCGGGGAAGCGCCTCTCATCTAATTAAAGACCTGCATAACGCGAGAGATCATCTGGGTGAACGGCGGGAGTAGCCAAATTAGATGCCTCGTCATCTAATAAGAGACGTCGGGAATCAGGTAACGGCGGGAGTAGCCAAATTAGATGCCTCGTCATCTAATTAAAGACGCGCATGAACGTCGTAAGAGAAATCATGCTGGTGAACGGCGGGAGTAGCCAAATTAGATGCCTCGTCATCTAATAATAGTCACGCATGAGCGTCGTACGAGAAATCATCTGGGTGAACGGCGGGAGTAGCCAAATTAAATGCCTCGTCATCTAATAAGAGTAGCGCATGAGCTTCGTAAGAGAAATCATGCTGGTGAACGGCGGGAGTAGCCAAATTAGATGCCTCGTCATCTAATTAAAGACGCGCATGAACGTCGTAAGAGAAATCATGCTGGGTGAACGGCGGGAGTAGCCAAATTAGATGCCTCGTCATCTAATAAGTCACGCATGAGCGTCGTACGAGAAATCATCTGGTGAACGGCGGGAGTAGCCAAAAGACCTCGTCATCAGAGACGCGCTGACGTCGTAAGAGAAATCATGCGGGTGAACGGCGGGAGTAGCGTGCCCTCTCTAATACGGACCTGCGAGTAAGGGAAATCCTGGTGAACGGCGGAGTAGCCAAATTAGTGCCTCGTCATCTAATTAAAGACGGCAAACGTCGTAAGAGAAATCCTGGTGACGGCGGGAGTAGCCAAATTAGATGCCTCGTCATCTAATAAGAGTCACGCATGAGCGTCGTACGAGAAATCATCTGGGTGAACGGCGGGAGTAGCCAAATTAGATGCCTCGTCATCTAATTAAAGACGCGCATGAACGTCGTAAGAGAAATCATGCGGGTGAACGGCGGGAGTAGCCGTGGCCCTCTTAATACGGACCTGCGAGTAAACGGCGGGAGTAGCTGTCACTCTCTTAATACGGACTCGCGGGTAAACGGCGGGAGTAGCCAAATTAGATGCCTCGTCATCTAATTAAGAGTCCGATGAGCGTCGTAAGAGAAATCATGCTGGGTGAACGGCGGAGTAGCCAAATTAGATGCCTCGTCATCTAATTAAAGACGCGCATGAACGTCGTAAGAGAAATCATGCTGGTGAACGGCGGGAGTAGCCAAATTAGATGCCTCGTCATCTAATTAAGAGACGCGCATGAACGTCGTAAGAGAAATCATGCGGGTGAACGGCGGGAGTAGCCAAATTAGATGCCTCGTCATCTAATTAAAGACGCGCATGAACGTCGTAAGAGAAATCATGCGGGTGAACGGCGGGAGTAGCCAAATTAGATGCCTCGTCATCTAATTAAAGACACGCATGAGCGTCGTACGAGAAATCATCTGGGTGAACGGCGGGAGTAGCCAAATTAGATGCCTCGTCATCTAATAAGAGTAGCGCATGAGCTTCGTAAGAGAAATCATGCTGGTGAACGGCGGGAGTAGCCAAATTAGATGCCTCGTCATCTAATTAAAGACGCGCATGAACGTCGTAAGAGAAATCATGCGGGTGAACGGCGGGAGTAGCCGTGGCCCTCTTAATACGGACCTGCGAGTAAACGGCGGGAGTAGCTGTGACTCTCTTAATACGGACTCTCGGGTAAACGGCGGGAGTAGCCAAATTAGATGCCTCGTCATCTAATAAAAGTAGTGCACGCATGAGCGTCGTACGAGAAATCATCTGGGTGAACGGCGGGAGTAGCCAAATTAGATGCCTCGTCATCTAATTAAAGACGCGCATGAACGTCGTAAGAGAAATCATGCGGGTGAACGGCGGGAGTAGCCAAATTAGATGCCTCGTCATCTAATAAAGTCACGCATGAGCGTCGTAAGAGAAATCATGCTGGGTGAACGGCGGGAGTAGCCAAATTAGATGCCTCGTCATCTAATTAAAGACGCGCATGAACGTCGTAAGAGAAATCATGCGGGTGAACGGCGGGAGTAGCCAAATTAGAGGCCTCGTCATCTAATAAGAGACGCGCATGAACGTCGTAAGAGAAATCATGCGGGTGAACGGCGGGAGTAGCCAAATTAGATGCCTCGTCATCTAATTAAAGACGCGCATGAACGTCGTAAGATAAATCATGCGGGTGAACGGCGGGAGTAGCCAAATTAGAGGCCTCGTCATCTAATAAGAGTAGCGCATGAGCTTCGTAAGAGAAATCATGCTGGGTGAACGGCGGGAGTAGCCAAATTAGATGCCTCGTCATCTAATTAAAGACGCACATGAACGTCGTAAGAGAAATCATGCGGGTGAACGGCGGGAGTAGCCAAATTAGATGCCTCGTCATCTAATTAAAGACGCGCATGAACGTCGTAAGAGAAATCATGCTGGGTGAACGGCGGGAGTAGCCAAATTAGATGCCTCGTCATCTAATTAAAGACGCGCATGAACGTCGTAAGAGAAATCATGCGGGTGAACGGCGGGAGTAGCCAAATTAGAGGCCTCGTCATCTAATAAGACGCCCATGAAGCGCATGAGCTTCGTAAGAGAAATCATGCTGGTGAACGGCGGGAGTAGCCAAATTAGATGCCTCGTCATCTAATTAAAGACGCCATGAACGTCGTAAGAGAAATCATGCGGGTGAACGGCGGGAGTAGCCAATTAGCTGATGAACTCGTAAGAGAAATCATCTCGGGAGTAGCCAGCCTCTAGCCCTGCTTAATAAGGACCTGCGAGTAAACGGCGGGAGTAGCTTAGGACTCGTCTCTAATAACGGACTCGAAGAGAAATCATGCGGATAAACGGCGGGAGTAGCCAAATTAGAGGCCTCGTCATCTAATAATAAAGTCACGCATGAGCGTCGTACGAGAAATCATCTGGGTGAACGGCGGGAGTAGCCAAATTAGATGCCTCGTCATCTAATTAAAGACGCACATGAACGTCGTAAGAGAAATCATGCGGGTGAACGGCGGGAGTAGCCAAATTAGAGGCCTCGTCATCTAATTAAAGACGCGCATGAACGTCGTAAGAGAAATCATGCTGGTGAACGGCGGGAGTAGCCAAATTAGATGCCTCGTCATCTAATTAAAGACGCCCATGAACGTCGTAAGAGAAATCATGCGGGTGAACGGCGGGAGTAGCCAAATTAGATGCCTCGTCATCTAATAAGAGTAGCGCATGAGCGTCGTAAGAGAAATCATGCTGGTGAACGGCGGGAGTAGCCAAATTAGATGCCTCGTCATCTAATTAAAGACGCGCATGAACGTCGTAAGAGAAATCATGCTGGTGAACGGCGGGAGTAGCCAAATTAGATGCCTCGTCATCTAATTAAAGACGCGCATGAACGTCGTAAGAGAAATCATGCTGGTGAACGGCGGGAGTAGCCAAATTAGATGCCTCGTCATCTAATTAAAGACGCGCATGAACGTCGTAAGAGAAATCATGCTGGTGAACGGCGGGAGTAGCCAAATTAGATGCCTCGTCATCTAATTAAAGACGCGCATGAACGTCGTAAGAGAAATCATGCTGGGTGAACGGCGGGAGTAGCCAAATTAGATGCCTCGTCATCTAATTAAAGACGCATGAATTCGTAAGAAAATCATGCGGGTAACGGCGAGTAGCCAATTAGATGCCTCTTCATAATAAAACGCTGAATCAAGAGAGGACGGACCTGCGAGTAAACGGCGGGAGTAGCTGTGACTCTCTCTAATTACAGACTCATCGTCGGGTAAACGGCGGGAGTAGCCACATTAGATGCCTCGTCATCTAATTAGAATCGCACATGAGCGTCGTACGAGAAATCATCTGGGTGAACGGCGGGAGTAGCCAAATTAGATGCCTCGTCATCTAATTAAAGACGCGCATGAACGTCGTAAGAGAAATCATGCGGGTGAACGGCGGGAGTAGCCAAATTAGAGGCCTCGTCATCTAATTAAAGACGCCATAATAGAGTACGCGTCGTAAGAGAAATCATGCGGGTGAACGGCGGGAGTAGCCAAATTAGATGCCTCGTCATCTAATTAAAGACGCGCATGAACGTCGTAAGAGAAATCATGCGGGTGAACGGCGGGAGTAGCCAAATTAGATGCCTCGTCATCTAATAATAGTCACGCATGAGCGTCGTACGAGAAATCATCTGGGTGAACGGCGGGAGTAGCCAAATTAAATGCCTCGTCATCTAATTAAAGACGCGCATGAACGTCGTAAGAGAAATCATGCTGGGTGAACGGCGGGAGTAGCCAAATTAGATGCCTCGTCATCTAATTAAAGACGCGCATGAACGTCGTAAGGAAATCACTGGTGGAGTAGCCAAATTAGATGCGTCGTCATCTAATAAAGCACGCATGAGCGTCGTACGAGAAATCATGCGGGTGAACGGCGGGAAAGTAGCCAAATTAGATGCCTCGTCATCTAATTAGAGTCGCGCATGAACGTCGTAAGAGAAATCATCTGGGTGAACGGCGGGAGTAGCCAAATTAGATGCCTCGTCATCTAATTAAAGACGCCCATGAACGTCGTAAGAGAAATCATGCGGGTGAACGGCGGGAGTAGCCAAATTAGAGGCCTCGTCATCTAATAAGAGTAGCGCATGAGCTTCGTAAGAGAAATCATGCTGGTGAACGGCGGGAGTAGCCAAATTAGATGCCTCGTCATCTAATTAAAGACGCGCATGAACGTCGTAAGAGAAATCATGCGGGTGAACGGCGGGAGTAGCCGATTGGCGCCTCGTCATCTAATTGAGTCGCGCGTGAACGTCGTACGAGAAACATGCTGGGTAAACGGCGGGAGTAGCCAAATTAGATCTCTTAATACGCTCATGGCGTCAAAGAGAAATCATGCGGGTGAACGGCGGCGAGTGAACGGCGGGAGTAGCCATGAGCTCGTAAGAGAAATCATGGTGAACGGCGGGAGTAGCCAAATTAGATGCCTCGTCATCTAATTAGAGACGCGCATGAACGTCGTAAGAGAAATCATGCTGGTGAACGGCGGGAGTAGCCAAATTAGGCCTCGTCATCTAATTAAAGTACGCCATGAACGTCTAAGAGAAATCGCGGGTGAACGGCGGGAGTAGCCAAATTAGATGCCTCGTCATCTAATAAGAGTAGCGCATGAGCTTCGTAAGAGAAATCATGCTGGTGAACGGCGGGAGTAGCCAAATTAGATGCCTCGTCATCTAATTAAAGACGCGCATGAACGTCGTAAGAGAAATCATGCGGGTGAACGGCGGGAGTAGCCGTGGCCCTCTTAATACGGACCTGCGAGTAAACGGCGGGAGTAGCTGTGACTCTCTTAATACGGACTCGCGGGTAAACGGCGGGAGTAGCCAAATTAGAGGCCTCGTCATCTAATAAGAGTAGCGCATGAGCTTCGTAAGAGAAATCATGCTGGGTGAACGGCGGGAGTAGCCAAATTAGATGCCTCGTCATCTAATTAAAGACGCGCATGAACGTCGTAAGAGAAATCATGCGGGTGAACGGCGGGAGTAGCCAAATTAGATGCCTCGTCATCTAATTAAAGACGCCCATGAACGTCGTAAGATAAATCATGCGGGTGAACGGCGGGAGTAGCCAAATTAGATGCCTCGTCATCTAATAAGAGTAGCGCATGAGCTTCGTAAGAGAAATCATGCTGGTGAACGGCGGAGTAGCAAGGCGGGAGTAGCCAAATTAGATGCCTCGTCATCTAATTAAAGACGCGCATGAACGTCGTAAGAGAAATCATGCGGGTGAACGGCGGGAGTAGCCAAACTCATAATTAAAGCCCCTGAACCTAAGAGAAATATGCTGGGTGAACGGCGGAGAGTAGCCAAATTAGATGCCTCGTCATCAATTAAAGACGCCCATGAACTCGTAAAGATCATGCGGGTAACGGGGAACGCGCGGGAGTAGCCAAATTAGAGCCTCGTCATCTAATTAAATAGCGCATGAACGTCGTAAGAGAAATCATTGGGTGAACGGCGGGAGTAGCCAAATTAGATGCCTCGTCATCTAATTAAAGACGCGCATGAACGTCGTAAGAGAAATCATGCTGGTGAACGGCGGGAGTAGCCAAATTAGATGCCTCGTCATCTAATTAAAGACGAACGCGTAAGACATGAACGTCGTAAGAGAAATCATGCTGGGTGAACGGCGGGAGTAGCCAAATTAGATGCCTCGTCATCTAATTAAAGACGCGCATGAACGTCGTAAGAGAAATCATGCTGGGTGAACGGCAAGCAGGACTAATTAAGCGCATGAACTCGTAAGAGAAATCATGTGGTGAACGGCGGGAGTAGCCAAATTAGATGCCTCGTCATCTAATTAAAGACGCGCATGAACGTCGTAAGAGAAATCATGCTGGTGAACGGCGGGAGTAGCCAAATTAGATGCCTCGTCATCTAATTAAAGACGCGCATGAACGTCGTAAGAGAAATCATGCGGGTGAACGGCAGGAGTAGCCGTGGCCCTCTTAATACGGACCTGCGAGTAAACGGCGGGAGTAGCTGTGACTCTCTTAATACGGACTCTCGGGTAAACGGCGGGAGTAGCCACATTAGATGCCTCGTCATCTAATTAAGAGATCCTATAGCCAAGCCTCCTGCGCATGAGCGTCGTACGAGAAATCATGCTGGGTGAACGGCGGGAGTAGCCAAATTAGATGCCTCGTCATCTAATTAAAGACGCCAGATCGGGTGAACGGCGGGAGTAGCCAAACCTCGTCAAATGCGGTGCGGCGGGAGTAGCCAAGGCCTCCATACTAATAAAAGAGCGTCGTAAGAGAAATCATGCTGGTGAACGGCGGGAGTAGCCAAATTAGATGCCTCGTCATCTAATTAAAGACGCCCATGAACGTCGTAAGAGAAATCATGCGGGTGAACGGCGGGAGTAGCCAAATTAGAGGCCTCGTCATCTAATTAGAGAAGCGCATGAACGTCGTAAGAGAAATCATGCGGGTGAACGGCGGGAGTAGCCAAATTAGATGCCTCGTCATCTAATTAAAGACGCGCATGAACGTCGTAAGAGAAATCATGCGGAATTGGGTGAACGGCGGGAGTAGCCAAATTAGATGCCTCGTCATCTAATTAAGAGACACGCATGAACGTCGTAAGAGAAATCATCTGGGTGAACGGCGGGAGTAGCCAAATTAGATGCCTCGTCATCTAATTAAAGACGCGCATGAGCTTCGTAAGAGAAATCATGCGGGGTGAACGGCGGGAGTAGCCAAATTAGATGCCTCGTCATCTAATTAAAGACGCGCATGAACGTCGTAAGAGAAATCATGCGGGTGAACGGCGGGAGTAGCCAAATTAGATGCCTCGTCATCTAATTAGAGGCAGAGCGTCGTACGAGAAATCATTGGGTGACGGCGGGAGTAGCCAAATGATGCCTCGTCATCTAATTAGAGACGCGCATGAACGTCGTAAGAGAAATCATGCGGGTGAACGGCGGGAGTAGCCAAATTAGAGGCCTCGTCATTAATTAAGACGCACATGACGCGGGACGTAAGCAAATTAAATCATCGGAACGGCGGGAGTAGCCAAATTAGATGCCTCGTCATCTAATAAATACGCATGAGCGTCGTAAGAGAAATCATGCTGGGTGAACGGCGGGAGTAGCCAAATTAGATGCCTCGTCATCTAATTAAAGACGCGCATGAACGTCGTAAGAGAAATCATGCGGGTGAACGGCGGGATAGCGCCGAGGGTATTAATACGGACTCGGGCGGGTAGCCACATTGGATGCCTCGTCATCTAATTAGAATCGCACATGAGCGTCGTACGAGAAATCATCTGGGTGAATGGCGGGATTAGCCAAATTAGATGCCTCGTCATCAAATTAAAGACGCGCATGAACGTCGTAAGAGAAATCATGCGGGTGAACGGCGGGAGTAGCCGTGGCCCTCTTAATACGGACCTGCGAGTAAACGGCGGGAGTAGCTGTGACTCTCTTAATACGGACTCGCGGGTAAACGGCGGGAGTAGCCAAATTAGATGCCTCGTCATCTAATAAGAGTAGCGCATGAGCTTCGTAAGAGAAATCAGGCTGGTGAACGGCGGGAGGAGCCAAATTAGATGCCTTGTCATCTAATTAAAGACGCGCATGAACGTCGTAAGAGAAATCATGCGGGTGAACGGCGGGAGTAGCCGTGGCCCTCTTAATACGGACCTGCGAGTAAACGGCGGGAGTAGCTGTGACTCTCTTAATACGGACTCGCGGGTGAACGGCGGGAGTAGCCAAATTAGATGCCTCGTCATCTAATTAAAGACGCCCATGAACGTCGTAAGATAAATCATGCGGGTGAACGGCGGGAGTAGCCAAATTAGAGGCCTCGTCATCTAATAAGAGTAGCGCAAGAGCTTCGTAAAAGAAATCATGCTGGTGAACGGCGGGAGTAGCCAAATTAGATGCCTCGTCATCTAATTAAAGACGCGCATGAACGTCGTAAGAGAAATCATGCGGGTGAACGGCAGGAGTAGCCGTGGCCCTCTTAATACGGACCTGCGAGTAAACGGCGGGAGTAGCTGTGACTCTCTTAATACGGACTCTCGGGTAAACGGCGGGAGTAGCCACATTAGATGCCTCGTCATCTAATTAGAATCGCATATGAGCGTCGTACGAGAAATCATCTGGGTGAACGGCGGGAGTAGCCAAATTAGAGGCCTCGTCATCTAATTAAAGACGCCCATGAACGTCGTAAGAGAAATCATGCGGGTGAACGGCTGGAGTAGCCAAATTAGAGGCCTCTTCATCTAATAAGAGTAGCGCATGAGCTTCGTAAGAGAAATCATGCTGGTGAACGGCGAGAGTAGCCAAATTAGATGCCTCGTCATCTAATTAAAGACGCCCATGAACGTCGTAAGATAAATCATGCGGGTGAACGGCGGGAGTAGCCAAATTAGAGGCCTCGTCATCTAATTAGAGACGCGCATGAACGTCGTAAGAGAAATCATGCGGGTGAACGGCGGGAGTAGCCACATTAGATGCCTCGTCATCTAATTAGAGACGCACATGAACTTCGTAATATAAATCATGCGGGTGAACGGCGGGAGTAGCCAAATTAGAGGCCTCGTCATCTAATAAGAGTAGCGCATGAGCTTCGTAAGAGAAATCATGGTGGTGACCGGCGGGAGTAGCCAAATTAGATGCCTCGTCATCTAATTAAAGACGCGCATGAACGTCGTAAGAGAAATCATGCGGGTGAACGGCGGGAGTAGCCGTGGCCCTCTTAATACGGACCTGCGAGTAAACGGCGCGAGTAGCTGTGACTCTCTTAATACGGACTCGGGCGGGTGTAGCCACATTGGATGCCTCGTCATCTAATTAGAATCGCACATGAGCGGCGTACGAGAAATCATCTGGGTGAATGGCGGGATTAGCCAAATTAGATGCCTCGTCATCAAATTAAAGACGCGCATGAACGTCGTAAGAGAAATCATGCGAGTAAACGGCGGGAGTAGCTTGTGACTCTCTTAATACGGACTCGCGGGTAAACGGCGGGAGTAGCCACATTAGATGCCTCGTCATCTAATTAGAATCGCACATGAGCGTCGTAAGAGAAATCATGCGGGTGAACGGCGTAACTAGCCAAATTAGATGCCTCGTCATCTAAATAAAGACGCGCATGAACGTCGTTAGAGAAATCATGCGGGTGAACGGCGGGAGTAGCCAAATTAGAGGCCTCGTCATCTAATAAGAGTAGCGCATGAGCATCGTAAGAGAAATCATGCTGGTGAACGGCGGAAGTAGCCGTGGCCCTCTTAATACGGACCTGCGAGTAAACGGCGGGAGTAGCTGTGACTCTCTTAATACGGACTCGCGGGTGAACGGCGTAAGTAGCCAAATTAGATGCCTCGTCATCTAATAATAGTCACGCATGAGCGTCGTACGAGAAATCATCTGGGTGAACGGCGGGAGTAGCCAAATTAGATGCCTCGTCATCTAATAAGAGTAGCGCATGAGCTTCGTAAGAGAAATCATGCTGGGTGAACGGCGGGAGTAGCCGCATTAGATGCCTCGTCATCTAATTAGAGACGCGCATGAACGTCGTAAGAGAAATCATGCGGGTGAACGGCGGGAGTAGCCACATTAGATGCATCGTCATCTAATTAAAGACGCGCATGAACGTCGTAAGAGAAATCATCTGGGTGAACGGCGAGAGTAGCCGCATTAGATGCCTCGTCATCTAATTAGAATCGCACATGAGCGTCATAAGAGAAATCATGCGGGTGAACGGCGTAAGTAGCCAAATTAGATGCCTCGTCATCTAATAATACTCACGCATGAGCGTCGTACGAGAAATCATCTGGGTGAACGGCGGGAGTAGCCAAATTAGATGCCTCGTCATCTAATTAAAGACGCGCATGAACGTCGTAAGAGAAATCATCTGGGTGAACGGCGAGAGTAGCCAAATTAGATGCCTCGTCATCTAATTAGAGACGCGCATGAACGTCGTACGAGAAATCATGCGGGTGAACGGCGGGAGTAGCCAAATTAGATGCCTCGTCATCTAATTAAAGACGCGCATGAACGTCGTAAGAGAAATCATCTGGGTGAACGGCGAGAGTAGCCACATTAGATGCCTCGTCATCTAATTAGAGACGCGCATGAACGTCGTACGAGAAATCATGCGGGTGAACGGCGGGAGTAACCGCATTAGATGCCTCGTCATAGAAGTTAGGAAAAATGAGTTTTTGACTTATAAAAATGTATCCTTGGATTTTACAAATATACGTCCGTGGAAGAAGTTGTAGGTATTAAAAGTATCTACAAAATGAGCCCAACCTAATGAAAATCGAAGAACCAGTTTTTTAACAAAATGCAAAAAACTGCCAAAAATGCTCTTTTTTTTAATTATCTTGTAACATGAACAATAATGAACGTAGACGTAGTAAACTTTGATAGATTATAGGTTTTGCCGAGTGTTTTTGAGTAAGTCACACAGGAAGCCGAGATATCAATGATTTTGCGAACGCGCGCGATATTGAGTTCAGTTTTTCAGGTGCCCGCTGGCACTCATCCCAACTGAAACTGAATATATGAAACAACATACAGTAAGCGGCACCCTAATGCGTACGTAGCCGAATGAAGGGCAATTGATAATTTAACTTCTTTATTGAGCAGATGTAAACATAAGGTGAGAACCAATCGCGATCCAGTCGCTAGCGCAGGCGTATGAAAGGCATCCGGTTTGTCGGTAGGGCTGTTTGAGTTGAAAATTTGAAATACCATTTTATATTTTATTCTGGTCTAATGCCTGATTAGAAAACATACATTCATAAAAATAAAAATGGTTATTTATCACATTGACGAAAACGTTCAAATAATTAAATAGCATTTTGGTGGTCGGTCTGTAAGGGATATTAAATTTGACATGCGCAGATGCTACTAACATGAACATGGTGATTACGTCAGATTTCGGCAAATCTCAACAAAGCGGACTCGGGTCATTATTATTACAAAACGAAAGTACACAGAAAATTAAAACGTACCTACTAAGAGGCTAACTATTACAAAATGGAGCCGTATTTAGGTGTGGTAATGTTAGTGGTCCCGAAACATGACACTTAAAAGAACTTACCCACGAAGCTCATAAAATTTCGACCTAAAATTCGAAGAAATTTGATTCACAAGTTATAACAGTTAGATTTTTAATGACCAGTTATAAAAGTGGGGCATACAGGATCCGTGTTGTTGCCATAGATCACAAGTCGGTGATAGCAGTACACTATTGCTTTCTTCGTCTCTTGATAGACAATAACGGTTTCCTTACAATTGATTAGAATTTACTTCATCAATTTTACCTTTAAACCGACAAAATATTCGAGTCTTACTTGCCAAATTTTTATACCTGCCAAACGGATATTTGGAACAGATCTGCCATTGAAGGAAAACTCGTTTTTCCAGAGTATACCTGTTCCAAATTTCTGCTCCCATAATACCTGTTTTGAAACAAGGGAGACTAATATTTCGTCAGATTAAAAGTAAAATTAATTAAGAAACACAAAATCAGTTGTAACAAAACTGCAAATGTTTAACAAAAGACGAAATAAGTGGCAAAAATATGCCCTGCAAAATATCATACACTAGTTAAAAAGTAATGTTACTCTTTGTATTAAACAATTGATGAGTTTATTAGGGTAAGTCCTTTTAAGTTTCATTTTTCGTGACCTCTGACATTACCACACCTAAATACCGTTGTGTAATAGTACGTATCCTAGTTCCTAGTACGTTTATTTGAATATTCAGTAATGTAGTCTGATGTATTTTCTGTGTATCGCTTTGCAATAATAATGACATGAGCCCGACTCTGACCTGAGCTACGATTCGCCGAAATTTTATCCGCCGAAGCCGACGCATTCAGACAATGCAGACCGTTCGTTCTGCCTTGTTGTCATATCAACATAATATTCCTATTAGATATTTTAAAATTGTTTCACAGCTGTTTAAAGTAATATTAACTGTTTAAAATTATTTCACAGTAGTTGGGTTGAAAAAACAACAGTAAAACTTATTATACGATACGCAACGCAGTCTGAAAATTGAATTGGCTTATATTAATTGATCGTACAAAAATGCATTTTGTAAATATAGGGTTTTTATAAAGACTTATTATGCAGAGTTGAGGTACAGTTAGTTCTGGCAACGTTGTTCTTTAGATTTCCGCTAACCCCCTCTTAGCTTTATGTACATATATACACGTAAGCAATCCCCCCCCGGCCCAAGTAAATTCGCCTAACTATGACATAAAAATGTATCAGTTAATATGTATTTAATATCCACCTATGTACGCATGAGGCTGCCGCTTACTGCATAAGAACTGAAGAATAAACACAATATAAGACACAACAGCTAGTAGGTATAAATAAATAATTTCCCTAGAGCTGCAATGCCTACGTACACATTTGATAGAGAACAAACAAACTTTCCCCGAACCCTGAATATACCAACGTACCTTCAAGAGCACAGGTGTCTGTAGATGATTCACGTCAATTCGTAACGCGTGCAAAAAGAGAACGAGCGGAACGGACAACAAAATTGATTTCCTTTATACTCTATACCTAAAACTTATTTTTCAAATTGTGTAGCCTGTCCTGTAGCCAATTTGTGTAGTCCTGATTAAAGATCCGAGAAGGCGAAATCACGCAAGTGCCTGCATCATGTTTTAAATAAACAAATTATTTCTGAAACCTCATTTTTTTCGAATTATCTCGCAAAGTACGCGTCTTACGAAAAATTATCAGAGACAATAGTTGTTTATTATTAAATTTTCCATCGAAATATGTGGTTCCGATTATTGCAAAATTAATTTTTTAACGAGAAATCGAGCAAAATTTGCGAAAAAAACCGTTTTAAACAAATTTAGTTATCTCGGTTAATAATAATCGTATCGTCATGAAACTTTCCAAAAAGTTGCCTTTTTTTATTGTTAATAAGCTCTCACAATCGGCATTCTGTGCGATAAATAGTTCCCGAGTTATAATCAATTGAATGCGGAAAATCGCATGTCAAAAATTGTTAACAATTTGTTATTAAAAAATAGGGACTTTTCGCAAGTGCAAAAATTTTTTTACACATGGGATGTCCTTTATCATATGCCGGTGTCTGTCACGACACTGGGGATCAACATATGTCTGCATGTAAAGAAGCCTGGTAGCGTTCGTATAGGCCGAAAGTATTGCCGAGGTTGCTACCAGAAAAAAAAAATAGGACAAATTCCACGTTTTAAAATTTCTAAGGTTGTGACTTATTGTGACGATTGCATAGCAAAGCCGCCTATGTGCCTTAACTGTTTCAATGATAAACATCTGCTTAACACCTAACATAATATAAGAGAAAATTTACACATATTCTATTTCCATTGTAAATTGAAAATAGGTAGAAAAAAGCAAGGTTGTCAGATATATTTTCTAAAATTGCCAAGCTGACTATACAAGTATACTTCATACTCCAGTAAACTGTTAGTTCGTGACATTCTTAGAAAGCTAGATTGGAAATATTTAAAAAAAAATACATAGATATAAATTTATTAGTTAGCATTAAAATAAAGCGTTTAAAATTGCTTGAAAAAATAATTATAATTTAAAACAACTTTATGTATATTACTATACTTAAGAAAATTTTGAAGAGCCGGCAACGCGGCCGGCTCCTATATTGATTTGAATGAAAAAAAATTATTTCACAATTTTCGATTTTATAAAAGATATATGCACGCCCATAGAATCATAAAGTTGCACCGCTTTTTTTGTTCCCCAGGCGTATTTATCATTTTCAATTAAAATTAGAAGGACTATACCTACATAATATATACCAGTGGCGGCTCGTCAGTCGTCGTGAAAATTCCAAAGAATTTTTTTTTATATAAACGTACCTATACCTGCGTACCTATAATACTTCCCTTTCATTTTTACATTCATATCAGGTAAAAAATAATTTCTAAAAATAAAAATATTACTAAACATGCCTACATATGTCAAAGGAGTTCCTGCACTATTATTTATAACATATTAGCCCTCATAAAAGACCCAGCGCCTAGTCTATCGCACTGGTGGCATGCTTCCGCGCTCAAATGTTTTCATATGTATTTATGTATACGGAATAACGGGTTATCGCGTCACAATCTGCGTCTGTTTAAAATGTAACCCTTAACTTCAGTGGCATTAAAGGTCATTTAAAAATTTGCATAGCGGAGGCAAACACGCCCACCTTCCACCTCTCACACGTGACAGCGCGGAAAGCGGTTGTTTTATTTCATGAACCTAACCTAGAAAATTTATGTTATTATGTTTATTGTCCGGTGTTTCGGAAATTTCGTTGGAAAGTGCCGTTATTCTTGCCGGTTTTTTTTAGTGCTTTGAGTGGTATATAAGGGTAATAGTAATTATTGAAAGTGAACCATATTATTTACGTAAGTCATTATTTGAACGTTTTATTTAATTAATTATACATTATAATGGAGGTAACTGGCGAGTGTATCAGTTTGTTTGATAAGAATAATAATACGAGTTGTAATGACACTCAAATAAATATTCGAACCTGCAATGATATTGTTCAGTATCTTATAAAATACAGATTTAGTCGTCTATCTTCTGAGGATAAATTATTTGTTAAAGATTTAAGAATACCACGGCCAGATCTAAGTAAGACTTTAATTAATCTGGGTAAGCCGGCTCGTGGTTTTGTTAATACGTGGTATGATAAATGCAAATGGCTAAATGGTTCTTTAACTTTAAATAAATTATTTTGCTGGCCGTGTGTATTATTTTCAAATTGTGGAGAAGATGCTTGAACAAAGTCTGGATTTGATAATCTTAAAAATGTATCTCGTTCAATTGACAGACAATCAAAAAGTCAGGAACATATTCGTTGTGTTTGTAAATTACATCTTTTAGGCAAACAAAATATTATGAATGTGATCGATTCAGCCCGTCAAATCGAAATTGAAAGATATAATGATTCAATTGGAAAGAAATGATAATAGGGGCCTTTTTCTCACAAATCATTTATTTATGACTTGCTACCGGTTTCGGTCACTAAATGACCATCATCAGGCAACAGAAGTTACAATAGGCTACAATTGATATTTAAAGTTAGTGCATGTGATCTATCTGTTATTTATAAAAATTGTTGCATGTAGTATTTATGCATGGTTTAAAGTTTATTTTTACATTTTATTTATTTGTTAAGAAGAAAATTCATTATTTATTTATTTAATAAGAAAACATACTTTAGTTTACTTGGTTAAATAATGCTTTTAAATAAATAAATGATGCTTTTTCTTCTTAACAAATAAATAAAATGTAAAAATAAACTTTAAACCATGCATAAATACACGCAACAATTTTTATAAATAACAGATAGATCACATGCACTAACTTTAAATATCAATTGTAGTCTATTGTAACTTTTGTTGCCTAATGATGATCATTTAGTGACCGAAACCGGTAGCAAGTCATAAATAAAGGATTTGTGAGAAAAAGGCCCCTCTTATCATTTCTTTCCAATTTGAAAAATGAACTCACATTTTGCCATACTCCAAAGAATATAATGATTCAGTTAGGAAGAATAGGGACATTTTAAAAAAGGTTGATTGATGTTTGTTTATTTCTTTGCAACCACGATTTGGCATTCGTGGACATAACGAAAGTTCAGAGCCTCTGAATAGGGGTAATTTTAAAGGATTAGTATCTTTTATGGCAAAGATGGATAGTGTTTTGCAAGATTTTTTTAATTCAAATTCAATTTTTTCTGGCACTTCTAAGATAATACAAAATTAATTAATTGATTCTATTGCTCACATTTCTATGAAAAATATTGATAGGGAAATCTGTAATGAACCATTTTTTTTTATGGCAGGTAGATGAGACTACTGATGTAACGTGTCACTTGCAACTTTCAGTAATTATGAGGTATGTCAAAAACGGGGGGTCGCAGAATCATTTGTTGGGTTTTTTGATGTTAGTTCTGGGCGTACATCTGAAGATTTGTTTAAATTATTAACTGAGACATTTTCAAAATTCGATTTAGAAAACAAATTAATAGCGCAAACATATGACGGTGCTGCGGTAATGGCGGGCCATTTAAATGGTTTACAAATTAAAATTAAATCTGGCTCCTCAAGCTCTTTTTTACACACTGCTATGCTCATTCTTTGAATTTGGTTCTCAGTAACGTCTGTAGCACAAGTTAGATTTTTTTTTTGCAAATTTGTCAGGTTTTTCAAGTTATTTTTCTAAATCTTCAAAAAGAACAAATGTTTTAGATACTGTTTGTGGCAATCGATTACCTTCTACAGCGCCCACACGTTGGAATTTTACTTCTCGCGTTGTATTTACTGTATATACTTACAGAAATCAATTGATTGAAACTTTGAAGCATATTATAGAGAATCCAGATTTTGACCAAATTTCAATTAGAGAAGCAGTTGGTTTAAAAAACATTTAGAAGATCATAGTTTTGTTTTCTTTTTGGAAATTTTTAATTTAAGTTTTCAGCAAACGGATGTAGTTTTTTTCAATTTTATAAAACAAGTTTACAGACATTATTTATTCAAGAGACCGTTTGCACGCACTTTTTTCAAAATTAAGGGAATTTAGAAACCAGGATCACTATTTTGAAAACATTTTTGAAAATATTTCTCTTGAAGTAACCGAACCCAAACGACGAAAGATGTCCGATATAACCGATCCAAAAATGCGTTTTTAACAAATATTTTATGAAGTTATAGATACTGTAACTAATCAGATTGGAACTAGATTTTTGGATATGAATAAATTAATATATTTTGATTTGCTTGAAGCAAGTAATTTTCAAAACTATTCCAAATTATTTCCACAGCAATTGCTAGATAGTTTATTAAAGCAATATAATTTTTTTGACTCTGTTCAGTTAAAAAATGGACTGTCTGTTTTATATTGTGATAAAATTCTTGGAAATTCTAATACTCCTTTTGAGATGTTGGAATATATGACCAACTGCGAACTCAATTATTGCATGCCAGAACTGTATAAATTACTTTGCTTAATTGTGACAATTCCAGTTACCTCCGCTTCAGTCGAGAGAAGTTTTTCTAGTCCGAAACGAATAAAAACCTTTACGCGGAATACAACCGGCCAAGATAGACTTTCCAATATATCAATAATGTCCACCAATAAAGATCTCGTTCACGAGTTATGTCAAAACGATCAGTTTTATGATGATACTAGCGACCCGCCCCGGCTTCGCACGGAAATATAAAAAATGGTTATTGTGGGTTATCCCTAACAGATAGACATATACCTTCGCGGACTTTTTTTGTAGACCTTTTTAGGATGTACAATACTGTAGTACATTATTTTGATCTATCTCGTAGGGTTCAGCCAGCGTTTGCAATGTAAGCGCAAAAAATGTGTTTATTTACGACATCACATTAGAAACCTCTAAAATTATCAGTGTTTCTCTACTATATTATGCATGTATTATACATATAAACCTTCCTCTTGAATCACTCTATCTATTAAAAAAAAACCGCATCAAAATCCGTTGCGTAGTTTTAAAGATCTAAGCATACATAGGTAGTAGATAGATAGATAGGGACAGACAGCGGGAAGCGACTATGTTTTATACTATGTAATAATGATTATAGATTACTTTTCGGATAAAAAAAACGCAGAATTCCACTCCAGTACAAGCGTTAAACTTCATACTAATTACCCTCCTATTAAAACAATAATTTATTTATGCGTTTAGTTATTTATTAAAATTCTTTTATGTATTTATTAATGTTAAGTTTGATATTTTTATTCGTTGTGCGTGCACAAGCATTCATATTTTTGTTAGATATAATTATTTAAGAGCTAGTTTTTTTTATTTTTTTTGCGGAAAGCATTTTTGTTTTATCCTTTTTTATCTTATCTTATCTTTTTATCTTAATTCCTTTTATTTTTGGATTTTTTTTCTCCCCTTATCCCTTTTCCATATGTCCTCTTACCTATTTTTTCCATTCCTGGCAAAAATCCGTATTTTATTTTACTGTATCATTTAATAGTAAAATAAATTGACGGAAACTCTATACCTTCCCGATGGTTTTGCTGAACCAATGAAATATATTAGGTACATTATACATATTAAACAAATTTACTTAGAGTAGAGGTCCTTCTCCTAGCTATACGGTATATTACTAACAATGTTTACCATTACAAAAATTTAGGTAACAAATATTTTTATAAAATTTGTTGCCTACCCAAAAAAAAGTCACGAGCCGCCACTGATATGTATATTTTAGGAATAATTTCTGTTTAGTTTTTAATATTTCTAAAGCCTTATTTACTGATCTACCCGTGCTTCTAAAACTCCACATTATTATAAATAAACCTAAATCTGTTATAATTCTATTGTAAAACGTGTATTTTTTTATCCCCCGAAAAAACTCTTATGTAAGAAGTTATGTCCAAAGCCTTAGCAGACACTTTCTATACTAATATGAATGGTATCAGCAGACACTGTCGACGTGTCGACTGTTGGGTAAATGTGTTCTGCTTATTACCTGAATGCTTCTTATTACCAATACATGTTAAATCTACATAAGTACAAAGTTACTAAAAGACCATGACGAACACGGCGCTGGTGGAACCAAGTGTGGACGGTTAGCGCAAATATTCGCCTTCGAGGAAAGTTTGTTTGTCTTCTCAGTCCAGTAGGCAGAGATTTTTATGTGTTCTTAAAACATATGTATGGGGCTAGTTTTGACGGTTTCCAATGTATTTTTTTGCGTAAAACACAATACGCGGGTTTCGTAAAGCTGAAACCGTCCGCTAATTTTTTAAATTAACAATTTTTGAAAAAAAAAAAGTATTTTTTTCACATTTTCGCTTATATCTCAGTTCCTTGGCATATTTTATATAGCATAGGCAAATAAGTTGTAGCCTATTGAATTTCCAAAATTTTAAACCCAACCCGAAGTCTGGAGAGTGCTATTGTTAACTTGCAAATGACTGCTGAAGTTGAAAATGTTTCTTTTTTCGATATTTTTTTCCTTCGAAAGTAGGGCGACTATGATCATGAAGGACTGCTGTTTGTAGTATGAAATTGCAAAAAAAAAATTCAGCTCGATCCGTTAATAACTTTTCGAGTAATTAACGATCGAATTTTTTTGCACGCCATAATTTCTTTGATTATTGTACGATATTGACCTGGTTGGGCTAGAAAAATCATAAATCTCTTCAAGTTTGCGAGACTTTTTGAGATTTTGAAAAATATTAATTTGGGCCAGTTTTATAACGTTTTCTATGCGACTACCTTTTTTGACGCGATGTATATACCGGGTGTAACAGGATCATGATACACCCCCTTTTCTCCTTTAGTTTTCAAGATAATTGATTGAAATTTGGGATATCCTATATACATAATAAGCGGCACTGTTTGACATACAAGTGATTTTTTTTCCACTTCCGGTTTCGCCGGAAGTGACACTAACTTTCGATTTTTAAATGGAATACCCTGTATATTATTGCATTTTTGAATTCTGCATAATTTTCTGAATCCAACGGTACTAAATAAGTGACATTTCAAACGTCAATATTTTTTTACAATTATAATTTTTAGTTTTCCATTTAAGTGGGCCATGACGGTTCCGATTTATTGCAAATGACCCATGTAATGCTACAAAAATGAAAATCCCGTCAGAAATATTAAATTATGTGATTTATGATCAAATAAAGTTCATCAAAATTGTTTTTGGAGCAGAACTCAATTTTTTCAAATGGAACCATATTGGTACCGTAGTACCATTTATTATTACTATTAATAGGTAATTTATTCTTATGTCGTATTAATATGTGCGATAAATACAAACAAAATTACAGCCAAGAGAAATGATTTGATGAACTTTATTTGCTCATAAATCATATAATTTAGTATTTTTGACGGGATTTTGATTTTTGTAGCATCACATGCTGGAGTGGGTACTGGAACCTTCGGCGTAGAAACAAAAAACTGGACGTTTTCCACGAAACACCGAACTATTACACTTTTCTCGACGCGCGTTTCGCCAACCAAGTTGGCATCTTCAGGAGAAGATTAAAACTTTTGCGTAGAAACAAAAAACTGGACGTTTTCCACGAAACACCGAACTACTACACTTTTCTCGACGCGCGTTTCGCCAACCAAGTTGGCATCTTCAGGAGAAGATTAAAACTGTTTTAAGGAGAACTGTTTCAGGAGAAGATTAAAACAGTTTTAATCTTCTCCTGAAGATGCCAACTTGGTTGGCGAAACGCGCGTCGAGAAAAGTGTAGTAGTTCGGTGTTTCGTGGAAAACGTCGTTTTTTTTTTTTTTTTTTTTTTTTTTTTTTTTTTTTTTTTTTTTTTTTTAGCATCACATGGGTCAAAACATCAAAAATGCATATTATACAGAGTGTTCCATTTAAAAATCGAAAGTTAGTGTTACTTCCGGCGAAACCGGAAGTGGAAAAAAAATCACTTGTATGTCAAACAGTGTCGCTTATTATGTATATAGGATATCCTAAATTTCAATCAATTATCTTGAAAACTAAAGGAGAAACGGGGGGTGTACCATGATCTCACCCATGATTACACCCAGTATGTATATTGTTTTGGCGTTGCCGCTTCGAAATTCTCGGAATTGTGACTACACATTTTGACGCCCATTTTTTGTTTAAAATACGCGTCTTGAAGCGTACTTTCAAGATATTATAAAAAAAAGCGTCAAAATAGGTAGTCGCGTAGAAAGAGTTATAAACCGCCCAAATTAATATTTTTCAAAATCTCAAAATGTCTCGCAAACTTGAAGAGATTTACGATTTTTCTAGCCCAACCCGGTCAATATCGTACAATAAACAAAGAAATGGCGTCATTGTTGATTAAGGCTTGCAAAAAAAATTCGATCGTTAATTACCTACTCGAAAAGTTATTAACGGATCGAGATGAATTTTTTTTTGTAACTTCATACTGCAAATATCAGTCCCTACAAGAAATTTCATAGTCGCCTTACTTTCGAAGTAAAAAAATAGTGAAAAAAAGCACTTTTTCAACTTCAGAAGTCATTTGGACGTTAACAACAGCACTTTGAGACTTCGGGTTGGATTTAAAATTTTGGAAATTCAATCGGCTACAACTTCTTACATACATACATATTTTTTAAATGGTGTTGTATACTTGAATCAATTATTGTTTTATTATGCCACTGTGTATCGGTGATTCTATTTTTATGTACTTTTTATATGCCACGACCTGCTATCTATTATATTTTTCTGTCTTTCGTATTTGTATATATTTCATGTGTTTATTAGAAATAGAGCTTTTTTTCCTGTTAAATCTTCGGAGCCTTATTCGCCCTATTCCTTAAATTTTAAATCAAGTCAAAGATATTACACATACACACATACGTTTTTTTTTTCATAAATTGTTAATTTAAAAAATTAGTGGACGGTTTCAGCTCTACGGAACAGGCGCATTGTGTTCTACGCAAAAAATGCATAGGAAACCGTCAACACTAGCTCTATATGTTTCAAGGACAGTTTTTGATGATTTTAGCTCTCTGCCTATTGGACTATCTATCAAATAGGGATCTCTAGGGCAGCTCTAGGGAAATTATTTATACCTACTAGCCAGTAACATTAAAAATTGCATTTCGGAAATATTCTCGGGAAGCTGTTGTTACTGTGCTTGTAAACAAAATGCTGTTGTCAAGTGCTGCTAAATATTTTAGACGGGGTCAAAGGTCGCCAAAAACAGTTTTTCGTCAATGTGCGGGTAACGGTCACTAAGTGAAAATAAGTCGAATAGAATACGTTAAACTTAGAAAATAAGAGAAATACAAAAATTTACAAATTTTTAGGTGATTTTCAAGAGCTGAAAAAATAAACAAAAATTCTTTTTTCAGAAAAATTCATTTATTTATTTTTCACTTTTTTTTACCATAATCATCGTTTTTTGATTACGAAAATTTGGATTATTGCTAAAAAGCACCTTTTTAAGTTAACAAAATGGATAAAAAGTCAAAATTCGATCCTTTCACTGATTTTTAGCACAAACAATTTCAACAATTCCAAGCATTATGAAAAAAAAATCATAGCCCTTCGAATGGGTTCCTTTGAAGTAATTTAATATTGAAAAATTACAGTCAATATCCTTAGCTATGCATTACTTGCAGTTTTGCTAAGTTATACAAATATACCTTAATTTTGCACCTAGTGTATGAATAAAAATATTGAAAAAGTATTTACAGGGTGTCTACTTTTATTTATGTCCAAATCCATATCATCCTCATTTTTCAAGTTACCTAATCGATTAATTTTTTTCTGTTTAAAGAGCTTTGAAAACTGCTTTTTCTGACCTCACCGTGGCTTTTCAGATGTAACCAACCAACTACGGTTTTTTTTTAAACTACCGAAATTCAATATGACCATTTTTTAGCGTCAACCCCTCAAAACCCCCATTTGCGAAATTGAAACAAAAATATACATATATACATATGTGTGTTATATGTGTATACATATATATATGTGTGTGTGTTTTTTTTTTCAATAGGACCCCGAAGTGGAGGAAAATATTGAATTTGAAAGCAGCTAGCCGAGTCAAGTGTGGCATATAATAATGTCAAAGCATTTGAATGTCATCAGAAATAACTTAAACTTGATTTTCTGCTCAATATTTTCCTTATGTGCGCCAAGAAAGGCTCAAATATTTTTCCGTATTACCGTGTTTTAGTACGGTTTGAAGTTTTGCTTTGGTTTCATTGAAATGCGTTTTTTTAATGAACCAGATATTAGCCCTTTTTGAGTGCAAAGTCAATTTGGCACTATTTTTGCAAAAATTCTAAAATCTCTCCGCATGGGGGGTTTTGAGGAGTCCTGATTAACGCTATGGACTCGGATTCTAAATAAAAAAATCGCTAAATGGTTATTTTGAATTTCAGGAGTAGGTATTTTGCATAGTCCTGAAATTCAAAATTTGATATTGATATTTGATATGAAAAAAAATGATATTGGAGCAGACCATGGGGTTGCTTCTTAAAAGAGATGGTAGAATCAGAAGAAGTTTTCGATGCCCTTTAAAGAAAAGAAAAAGTTTGCACATAAATAAAAGTAGACACCCTATATGTATGTATAAAGAACTGCATATCAGTTAAAAGTAATTTAATTTCGCATTCAACGGTATAAGTTTATGTGGGTCTTTCCATTTCAACAAAATAAGTTATCACTGATGAAAGATTGTTGAATATGGGGTCAGTGGTTGCGACTTTGAGTCGAATCGAACTAACAAACCGCAGATCTCTAACTTTTTTTGTTTAGACATAGTTCAGAATTATTTAGAACGTTGTCAGCATATTTTTCAAAAACAGTTGCATATTTCCAAAATAGTGAGTTGTAGGTACAATCCAAAAATGTATAAATATACAAAGTGTTTAATTTAACGAAGTTGTGGAGCACCCTGTATAATTAGAAATATTTTACAAACATGCATCACTCATATATCATTTGGAAAAACTTTTACTTGAAACATTTTTTCTTAAATGTACAGTGACAGAGTTCTCTCGAAGAGAAACCATCTCTTATGTAGTACAGCCTGTATAATTAATATTAAATTTAAAATTACACCGTTAAAACTTCCAGTATATCCGGTAGTGTCAGAAAATCAGAATCACACATTATCGGAAGTGTCATTATTTTATGTGTAGAGCATCTCCGACAACCCCTACAGATCCAAAATTTTCAGTTCCGTAAAATATAGTGTGAGGCCCATGATATCTTACGAAAATACGAGCATTTCAGATGTCCACCGCAAATGCTTGTTATAAAAATTCACTGTAAAAGTTACAACATTTTTTTGATCAAATTTTTGACAACCAATTTTTGTCATCTGCCTACTTCGAACTGTAACTATCCGTGTAAATTGATTTGAGAAAAAAGAAAAGAACCGAACATGAAAAATATAAACAATTTTGGTACACAGTATTACCGAGTGACACAGAAGACATGTAAAATACCAAACATTTTTATTTATTAAAATAAAATTTTGGAAGGGTATCCCCCCATTAGTATGGTGAAATGCCCCCTTTTTTTAATTTTCTTCGCATAATGAAAGTGTTTCTTAGGGCTAATTATGAAAGGTAGACCGAATTTTAGGTCCAAAAAATTTTCCTCTCAGCTAGGTATGGAAATAACCCTGTTTTTTTAAGTTTTATTTTTTTTTTCTCGGTTTTTTAACTGTCGAAAAAATCTGAAAAAATTCAAGAGTACAGAAATTATGATTAATTTTATGTCAATTTTTTTTCAAGCTCATTCAAGGTCATTATGACCTCTAAAAAAATTATTCAAACTTTAAAAATCCCATATCTTTTAACCAAAAAAGCTTCAGTCTCAGATTTTTAATATGTTATATTTTTAACTGTTTTTTACTAGGTACCTCAAATTTTCAGATTTACTATTTCAAATTTCAAATTTTTCAGATTTCTTTGAGTGGTTGGTCATGCCCAAAAGTGCGAAAAATCAATTTTTTTGTCCGTGAAACGACTTAAAACGGCTTAAAATCATCATTTTATAGTGTCCTGATTTTTTTCTTGCACTAAAAGGACTCAAATGACTTCAAACAATTAAAAAAATACGTTCACTAAAAATAATAAGAAAAAAATATTCCACATCGAAACTAGTAGTTTATTATATTTTTTAATTGTTTGAAGTCATTTGAGTCCTTTTAGTGCAAGAAAAAAATCAGGACACTATAAAATGACGATTTTAAGCCGTTTTAAGTCGTTTCGCGGACAAAAAAATTGATTTTTCGCACTTTTGGGCATGACCAACCACTCAAAAAAATCTGAAAAAAATTTGAGGTAGTAAAAAACAGTTAAAAATATAACATAATAAAAATCTGAGCCTGAAGCTTTTTTTTGGTTAAAAGATATGGGATTTTTAAAGTTTGAATACATTTTTTAGAGGTCATAATGACGAATGAGCTTGAAAAAAATTTTACATAAAATTAATCATTTTTTCTGTAGGTACTCATGAATTTTTTCAGATTTTTTTCGAAAAATAAAAACCGAGAAAAAAAATAAAACGTAAAAAACAGACCTAAAATTCGGTCTACCTTTCATAATTAGCCCTAAGAAACACTTTCATCATGCGAAGAAAATAAAAAAAAAAGTGGGCATTTCACCATACTTATGGGGGGATACCCTTTATAGGAGTTGTGGCTATTAACGAGGCTTCTTTTTCTAATCTAACAGACATTCTTTGCCAGACCCAAAAGTCTTAATTTATATAGAACTGTATATATTTTTTTAGCTTATCTTATTCGCATTAAAATTTTCTTTTCAACCATGTACGACGTGGTGGCTTTTGTTTATTTACTGACAGTTTAAACGCATTTTATTAAAAGAAGCCTAGGCACCCATGACACAACGTCCAAATTCTTTTGAAGCTATAAAATCGAAAAAAAAAAACTTCTAAACAGCTATTGACATCATATTTTTAACACCCAGTTTATTTCTGTTACGCATAAATCATTTAACAATTTTTTTGTAAAAGTGCATCATTTTCCGATAAAAAATTCTTGAATTTTTAAGCAAAAATTTTGCAGTTCGAGCGCCATTTTGAACGCATAAGGGAAAAAGAATCGATATTTAAACCACGTATACTTAAAGTTCAAACATTTATTCCACTGGTTGGTGAGATTCCAGGTCATGCCATGCATGGCCAGGCCATGCAATAAAAACATGTTTTTTTAAAAAAAAAACTGCTTTTTTTTCGTAATTAATCATTTTTTTGGAGGCATTTCATGGACACCATCGTAAAGGGCACGTCTTAAACTTTAAAAATATGTCCCTGTCAAAATTTTCTCTCGCAAATAATATTATTTAATAGTTATGAAGCGCTGAAGAGCGATGTACCAGGAGTGGCGTTTTCGGCCAAAACGGGTTAATTCTGAACATGAAATATTTCTTTTATTTAATAGTATCTCATATAATGGTTTTCATTTTATTACATGTCTATCTAAAAATATATGGTGTTACTAACGTGTTGTGTATCATTTAAATGAATTATTTTCATTTGACTTTTTATAATCTTTACAAGGGCGTAGCCAGGGGCGGGGGCGATCGCCCCCCCCCCCCAAACGGTCAAGTAAAAACCAAAATAGTCGGGGGATTGCGCTTGCGTTGCCTCCAATGACCTTTTTTTTCTGGCAATAAAAAATGTGGGGGATATAACACCACGTGTCACTTTTATATAGCCCCTATTCATGGTTTTGTAGTACAAGTAATTTTCCATGTCTAGTTCTATACGGGATCATACGCCGCCGGTAGTGTAGGCTAAAATGACGTCACGAGGCATTGGGAGTTTTTTGGCGCAGTCCGTCTTTGTTAGAATCTACAAGTGAATATATATACAACTATGATGAGACCAACACTACGGACGACCCTGGAGCACGGAAAGTTATTGTTCCTAGAAATTGTGAAAGGGTGGAAAGGGCTCAGAATTTCTCGAGAAGAGTAATCAGCATCATGGTGTGTGGTGACCTTCAGCAAGTAGTGACCTTCAGCTTCCTATGGTCGTTTATAAGGCCTCCAACCTTTACGAAAATTGGTGTGTCGGTGGGCCTACTGGAACTGTCTATAAAAACAGCCCAAGTGGATGGTTCGACGCCAATCTCTTTGAGATCTGGTTTTGTCAAATTTTACTGCCACACATCCAACGGAAAAGGAAACCAGGAAAGAGAGTCATCGTAGTGGGCGATAATCTGGCTAGTCATTTTGCCCCAAACGTCATTCAGGTTGCCTGGAACATGATATTTATTTAACACCGTTTCCACCCAATGCCACGCATCTAATACAGCCTCTGGACGTTTTTGCGCCCATGAAAAAAAAGTGGCGAGTGATTCTAGATGCGTGGAGAAAGGAGACCCGCTATCCTGGTTCCATTCCTAAGGAACAGTTTCCTTAGAACTCTGGTCGCTCTGGTTAAAACAGACTGGTCGCAGGTTCGACCCAACGTCAAACAAAATTTAATTTCTGGCTTTAAAGCCACTGGACTCTATCCATGCAACCCAAGGTTGCCGGATGCTACAGACCAGCGGGAACAGCTGGGGCGTCTATTGGACACAAGCCTTGTCGAACTATTGTAAGAACATAGGGGTGTTGCTAAAGATCGGTCCACCAAACGCAAGCGAAGGAAAAAGGTGGAAGCTGGCATGATAATTTTGCCTTCTACATCTGTGACTGCAGATGATCCAGTTGACAATCCGGAAAATCCATCTAATGATGAGTCGCCATCAACACCAGGATTACAGAAACCTGACCTTGTAGATTTTCCTGATACACTGGGCCTTACCAGCAAGAAAAAAGAAAGAAAACAAAAACTTTTAAAAGAAAATACAGAAGAAGGAGCTGCTTCAAGCAGCAAGAAAAGGACTTCGGGGAGAATAAAACAGACAGAAGGTAAATGCAGAATTTGTAAAATGCTGTGGACCAACTACCGAGGGCATGTGGATTGGATAAAGTGCTGCAAGTGCCACAAATGGGTTTGGGGCCCTTGCAATGAGGACAGTAAGGATCCCTTTTGTGTGTGTGCAGTATGCGACGATGATTTAGCTGATGAAGATCCGTTCCAGACGGACGAAGAAGAGGAATTCGTTCCTTAATTTTTTTTTTCGATAAAGTTTTGGCGATTTAGAAATTTATAGTGAGTTTCAGTGCCAAAAAAAGAATAACATTTAAGTTTATGAATGTTATTTACACTAAAAAAGAATACAATTTAAGATTATTCATGTTATTTACACTTTTATACCTAGTATTTTCTGTTTATTTCTGTGCCTTCTGTGCCTTCAAGTGACTATTATATGAAAATATATTTATGTTGTGATTTCAGATACCAAAGAGATTAATAACAATAAGTTTATACATTTTGCAGTTTTATAACAAGAATATATATTTTTCTTTTTCTTAAAAAAGCTGTGAAATGTAATATTTTGTACAGTAAATAATAATTTTTGAAAAAAAGGCAAAAACCTTATTTATAAATTTGAAAAAAACCAAAAATTAAATAATTTAAGTCCGAGGGATTCCATAGCTGGGGTTACTTTGTCACCCCAACTATTTATACATATTTTACAAGCATTTTTAGTTATATGACAAAGTAGCCCCAAACAGGGGGCTACTTTGTCACCTCATTCCTTATTTTATTTTTTCATTTCCTATGGTCGTTAGGCAGCTGATTATTTGGCTACGCATACAAAACGGTAACGTCGCGTCGGTACACGTGATTTTTTTGCAGGCGAAAATTTGAAAAAATAAAAAAAGTTAGCAAAAAAGCAAAATATGTCAAAGAGGTGACAAAGCAGCCCCGTTTTACGGTATTTATTTGATTTTGTTTGTTAGATGTTTTAAGTTGTTTCTCTTGTAATAAAATTGTATCAAAATTAAACGAGTATTATTGTTGTTTTTTAATCATTTAGTCGTGCTAAAGGCTAGAATGTATTTTTATACTGTAAAATTGTTTGTGAATGTTAACGAGTATCACCGGATGTCAGTGGATGTACTGTAGATATCAGTGGATGTATTGTAGATGTCAGTGGATGTACTGTACAAAGTGGATGTCTGGTGTACACATTTTGACCGCGGTTTGCCCCTCGATGCAGGCGCTTGCGTGATTCCGCCTTCTCGGATCTTTAATCAGGAAGGTTTCCTCTACATGAAACCGTTGAGACTTCTTTTATGGACTATTTTGTCAGTACGAAACATAGATCGCCTGGACTAGTAAGCGCCCTCGACTGCGGCGTTCGGCTGGGTGTTCCTTCTTTCCGCCACGCTCGGCGGAGGGCGGACCACCTGGCCGAGGAAACGATTCAGTAGTTGCGTTGCCTCTCCTGCGGTCTGGGTTGTGGGTTGCGGACGTATCCGATGCGCCGACGTCGTTGACGACGTACTCGGCCTCGTAGCTCACGTAACGTACCGACATTTCGGTTGGTAATTAGTGATGGGAATCGAAAGCAAAAATATCGATACGCGGTATTGCAAGTATTTTGAATTTTTCGATACCCGGGTATCGATACATCTATCAAAATTAATCGATACATTGGTAATCAAATGAATACTTTTCCAAAATTTGAACTTTTAGAATAATTTAATGTGAACATAAAGATAAAAAATTATTTGATGAGCAGGAAAATAATCCAAAGTTTAACGAAAGATTTATTTTTATTTTTTATTATTTATTAAAAAAAGGATAAAAGAATTGCTCTGGAATAAACATTCTGAAATAAATTAAAACTTCAAATTTCTCTCAACTTCAAGCGAGATCAACAAAAATAAAAATACCCATTTCTTTGGTTTTGATCAATAACATAAATTTAAAAAACATTTCGATTAATCGTACGCATAAAAAAAGAAAAGTACTGACTCGAAAAAGATTGTTTTCATTCAATTTTTACTGATTTAATGGTAAAAATTGAATGAAAACTCCCTCCATCGTCATACTATTACTATTTATTAATGCTTACATATCTTTTTTTACGTGCATCACAAATATTGTCCCTAATAATAAGCGTTTTCTCATTTTGCTAAAAATGGAACAATTTTTTTTATAAACAAGTTATTCTAACAGTTTGTCAAAAACTAACACACATATAAAGTTATAATAACAGTTTTTTTTGCAAATGTATTTCACTCATTTTGAGTGAAAATTCCAAATTTCTTCAGATCATTGCTAAAAAAAAATTACCATTAGCAGAAAAGTGTACAGAGAGTTATGTTAAGAGATGGCCTGTGCTGTAAACACAGACTCTTGCCAACATTAAAGCAAAGACAGAGAGTTAGGTTAAGTTAAACTTGATGTTCATCGAAGTTTTTTGCAAAAAAACCCGCAACAAACAACATAAATTCACTCTTGTACGATTGTTTTGGCAACTAACAACACAGGGCGAACACGCGTTTTTTTACCGGGTAAAAATTTTCCGATACTTATTCGGTATCGCAACGAAAATATCGATATTTTAGAATACCGCTCGAGAGAATTATCGATGCCAAAAACTCGATGTATTACAAACGAAGTATCGATACTTCGATATATCGGATCGGTATCGCCCATCTCTATTGGTAATGCATGTCTGACTTCCGTTCCGGACAGCCGTTCGCCGAGACCGAGGGCGCTAGAGACAGCGCTATGCCGATGCAGGCGCCTCCGGCGGGACAGGGCGGCTTCGCCCCGATGGCCCTCTCACCGCCGCGGCCGACAGAGACGCCCTCGCGTACGCCGCACATTGGGCGAAAACGGCAAAAAAAAATTCAAAACAAGATAACCCCACAGAAAACTCCGATCACTGTAATTTTTTTTATTTCACAGGTTTTAGACAGTAGATTAAAGGAAAATTGGTCCGACACACGATTGAGGTTTAAAGAGGGGGAGAGACACCCCATAAGGGACCCTATATCCCAGTAACTTTACAATTAAAGCTTTTAAGCTCCAATAACCGCATTCCTCCAACTTTTAAACCCCCCTGACCTTATAACATAAGCTTTCAAAAACCCGTGACCCCATAACATGAAATGTTTTACCCCCATAACCTCAACTTTTAGACCCCCATCTACACAAAAATCAATTTCTCGAGCCCGACAACTCTAAAACTGAAGCTCTTATGCCCAATATCTCTATAACCTAAGCTTTCAATCCCCATGACCACATAACTTAAGCTGTTAAACCCCTATAACCCCATAATCTCGGTTTTCTATCCTTAGAACCCTATAACCAATGGTTTTATACTCCTACAAAGAAAACCTCCTAAATCAAATCTAAAGGTTCAAAACTGAGGTTATGGGGTTATAGGGGCTTAACAGCTTAAGTTATGGGGTCATGGGGATTAAAACCTTAGGTTATATAGATATTGGGGCATAAGAGCTCCATATTTAGGGTTGTCGGGCTCGAAAAATTGAGTTTTGCGTCCATGGGGGTCTAAAAGTCATGGGATTAGGGTTGTTCGACAGTTTGAGTTATGTGGTCATGTGGATTGAAAGCTTAGGTTATAGAGATATTGGGTCTATAGAGATGGGGGTCTAAAAGTTGAGGTTATGGCGTTATGGGGGTATAAAATTTCAAGGATTTCGCGCCGCTACCTTTTAACTACGCAGGCGTGGGGTAAAGCGGACCACGTGACGCACGCACGCATTGTTTCGCCCTTCTGCGGGCACGCCTCACGAAAAATTGAAAAATAAGTATTAGGTATAAAATATAAAGGAGAGCAATTTTATTGTGGTCCGTTCTGTTCGTTCTCATTTTGTACGCGTCATGAATTGAGGTGAATCATCCACAGACACCTGTGCTCTTGTACGTTGGTATATTCGTGGTTCCAGAAAAATTTGTTTGTCTTCGCAGTCCAGTAGGCAGAGATTTTTATGTGTTCTTGAAACATATGTATGGGGCTAGTTTTGACGGTTTCCAATGTATTTTTTTTTTGCGTAAAACACAATTCGCAGGTTTCGTAAAGCTGAAACCGTCCGCTATTTTTTGAAATTAACAATTTGTGAAAAAAAAAACGTATTTTTTTTCACATTTTCGCTTATATCTCAGTTCCTTGGCATATTTTATATAGTATAGGCATATAAGTTGTAGCCTATTGAATTTCCAAAATTTTAAACCCAACCGAAGTCTGGAGAGTGCTATTGTTAACTTGCAAATGACTGCTGAAGTTGAAAATGTTTTTTTTTTCGCCATTTTTTTCCTTCGAAAGTAGGGCGACTATGATCATGAGGGACTGCTGTTTGTAGTATGAAATTGCAAAAAAAAAATTCAGCTCGATCCGTTAATAACTTTTCGAGTAATTAACGATCGATTTTTTTTGCAAGCCATTTTGAAAAATATTAATTTGGGCCAGTTTTATAACGTTTTCTATGCGACTACATTTTTTGACGCGATGTATATACCGGGTGTAACAGGATCATGGTACACCCCCTTTTCTTCTTTAGTTTTCAAGATAATTGATTGAAATTTGGGATATCCTATATACATAATAAGCGGCACTGTTTGACATACAAGTGATTTTTTTTTCCACTTCCGGTTTCGCCGGAAGTGACACTAACTTTCGAGTTTTAAATGGAATATCCTGTATATTATTGCATACATTTTTTAATTCTGCATAATTTTCTGAATCCAATGTTACCAAATAAGTGACATTTCAAACGTCAATATTTTTTACAATTATAATTTTTAGTTTTCCATTTAAGTGGGCCATGACGGTTCCGATTTATTGTAAATGACCCATGAAAAGCTACAAAAAATCAAAATCCCGTCAAAAATATTAAATTATGTGATTTATGAGCAAATAAAGTTCATCAAAATTGTTTTTGGAGCAGAACTCAATTTTTTTCAAATGGAACCATACCATAGTACCTACCATTTATTATTACTATTAATAAGTAATTTATTCTTATGTCGTATTAATAAGTGCGATAAATACAAACAAAATTACAGCCAAGAGAAATGATTTGATGAACTTTATTTGCTCATAAATCACATAATTTAGTATTTTTGACGGGATTTTGATTTTTGTAGCATCACATGGGTCATTTAGAATAAATCAGAACCGTCATGGCCCACTGAAATGGAAAACTAAAAATTATAATTGGAAAAAATATTGATGTTTGAAATGTCACTTATTTGGTATCGTTGGATTCAGAAAATTATGCAGTATTCAAAAATGCAACAATATACAGGGTATTCCGTTTAAAAATCGAAAGTTAGTGTCACTTCCGGCGAAACCGGAAGTAGAAAAAAATCACTTGTATGTCAAACAGTGCCGCTTATTATGTATATAGGATATCCTAAATTTCAATCAATTATCTTGAAAACTAAAGGAGAAAAGGGGGGGTGTACCATGATCCTGTTACACCCAGTATGTATATTGTTTTAGCGTTGCTGTTTCGAAATTCTCGGAATTGTGACTACACATTTTGACGCCCATTTTTTTGTTTAAAATACGCGTCTTGAAGCGTACTTTGAAGATATTATAAAAAAAAAGCGTCAAAAAAGGTAGTCGCGTAGAAAGCGTTATAAAACGCCCAAATTAATATTTTTCAAAATCTCAAAATGTCTCGCAAACTTGAAGAGATTTACGGTCAATATCGTACAATAAACAAAGAAATGGCGTCATTGTTGATTAAGGCTTGCAAAAAAATTCGATCGTTAATTACCTACTCGAAAAGTTATTAACGGATCGAGATGATTTTTTTTTGTAACTTCATACTGCAAATATCAGTCCCTACAAGAAATTTCATAGCCGCCCTACTTTCGAAGTAAAAGTTAGTGAAAAAAAAACACTTTTTCAACTTCAGCAGTCATTTGCAAGTTAACAATAGCACTTGGAGACTTCGGGTTGGACTTAAAATTTTGAAAATTCAATCGGCTACAACTTCTTACATACATACATATTTTTTACATACATACATACGTTTTTTTCACAAATTGTTAATTTAAAAAATTAGTGGACGGTTTCAGCTCTACGGAACACGCGCATTGTGTTCTACGCAAAAATGCATAGGAAACCGTCCACACTAGCACTATGTGTGTCAAGGACAGTTTTTGATGATTTTAGCTCCCTGTCGACTGGACTATCTATCAAATAGGGATCTCTAGGGCAGCTCTAGGGAAATTATTTAAGTATAACTACTAGCCAGTAACATGCCTAAGTGCTGCTAAACATTTCAGAAGGGGTCAAAGGTCGCCAAAAACAGTTTTTCGTCAATGTGCGGGTAACGGTCACTAAGTGAAAATAAATCGAATAGAATACATTAAAAGTAGAAAATAAGAGAAATACAAAAATCTACAAATTTTTAGGTGATTTTCAAGAGCTGAAAAAATAAACAAAAATCATTTTTTCCAAAAAAAATTCATTTCTTTAGTTCATTTTTTTACCATAATCATCGTTTTTTGATTACGAAAATTTGGATTATTGCTAAAAAGCACCTTTTTAACTTAACAAAATGGATAAAAAGTGAAAACTCGATCCTTTCACTGATTTTTAGCACAAACAATTTCAACAATTCCAAGCATTATGAAAAAAAAATCATAGCCCTTCGAAAGGGTTCCTTTGAAGTAATTTAAGATTGAAAAGTTACAGTCAATATCCTTAGCTATGCGTTATTTGCAAAGTTATACAAATATACCTTAATTTCTGCGCCTAGTGTATGAATAAAAATATTGAAAAAGTATATACAGGGTATCTATTATTTATGTCCAAATCCATATCATCCACATTTTTCAAGTTACCTAATCGATTAATTTTTTTCTGTTTAAAGAGCTTTGAAAACTGCTTTTTTGTGACCTTACCGTGGCTTTTCAGATGTAACCAACCAACTACGATTTTTTTTTAAACTACCTAAATTCAATATGACCATTTTTTTTGCGTCAACCCCTCAAAATCCCCATTTGCGAAATTTAAACAAAAATATACAAGGTGTGTTTTTTTTTCAATAGGACCTCGAAGTGGAGGAAAATATTGAATTTGAAAGCAGCTAGCCGAGTCAAGTGTGGCATATAATAATCTCAAAACATTTGAATGTCATCAGAAATTACTTAAACTTGATTTTCTGCTCAATATTTTCCTTAAGTGCGCCAGGAAAGGCTCAAATCTTTTTTTCCGTATTACCGTGTTTTAGTACGGGTTGAAGTTTTGCTTTGGTTTCATTGAAATGCGTTTTTTAATGAACCAGATATTAGCCCTTTTTGAGTGCAGTCAATTTGGCACTATTTTTGCAAAAATTCTAAAATCTCTCCGCATGGGGGTTTTGAGGAGTCCTGATTAACGCTATGGACTCGGATTCTAAATAAAAAAATCGCTAAATGGTTATTTTGAATTTCAGGAGTATACAAATATTGGAGCAGACCATGGGGTTGCTTCTTAAAAAAGATGGTAGAATCAGAAGATGTTTTCGATGCCCTTTAAAGAAAAGAAAAAGTTTGCATATAAATAAAAGTAGACACCCTGTATGTATAAAGAACTGCATATCAGTTAAAAGTAATTTAATTTCGCATTCAACGGTATAAGTTTATGTGGGTCTTTCCATTTCAACATAATAAGTTATCACTGATGAAAGATTGTCGAATATGGGGCCAGTGGTTGCGACTTCGAGTCGAATCGAACTAACAAAACCGCAGATCTCTAACTTTTTTTGTTTAGACATAGTTCAGAATTATTTAGAACGTTGTCAGCATATTTTTTCAAAAACAGTTGAATATTTCCAAAATAGTGAGTTGTAGGTCCAATCCAAAAATGTATAAATATACAAAGTGTTTAATTTAACGAAGTTGTGGAGCACTCTGTATAATTAGAAATATTTTACAAACATGCTTCACTCATATATCATTTGGAAAAACTTTTATTTGAAACATTTTTTTCCTTAAATTTAGTGACAGAGTTCTCTCGAAGAGAAACCGTCTCTTATGTAGAACAGTAGAGCATCTCCGATAACCCCTACAGATCCAAAATTTTCAGTTCCATATAGTGTGAGGCCCCTGACACAATGTCCAAATCCTTTTGAAGCTATAAAATAAAAAAAACTTCTAAACCGCTATTGACATCATATCTTTAACACCCAGTTTATTTCTGCTACGCATAAATCATTTAACAATTTTTTGTAAAAGTCCATCATTTTCCAATAAAAATTTCTTGAATTTTTACGCAAAAATTTTGCAGTTCGGGCCCATTTTAAACGCATAAGGGAAAAAGAATCGATCTTTAAACCAAGTATATTTAAAGTTCAAACATTAATTCCACTGGTTGGTAAGATTCCAGGTCCATTGCAGACCAAAAACCCCTTGAAAATTTGATAAAAAATAGTGCAAAAAAATCGCGTATTTAAAAAAAAAAACTGATTTTTTTCGTAATTAATTATTTTTTTGGAGGAATTTCATGGACACCATCGGAAAGGGCACGTCTTAAACTTTAAAAATATGTCCCTGTCAAATTTTTCTATCGCAAATAGTATTAGTTATGAGGCGCTGAAGAGCCATGTATAGTCCTTCTAATTTTAATTGAAAATGATAAATTCGCCTGGGGAACAAAAAAAGCAGTGCAACTTTATGATTCCATGGGCGTGCATATATCTTTTATAAATTCGAAAATTGTGAAATAATTTTTTCATTCAAATCAATATAGGAGATTAAAATTAGCCTGCATACAAAACTCTTAATATTTGTAATATAATTTGCTGTACTATCTTTCCATTCTAAATTGAAAATAGGTAGAAAAAAAGCAAGGTTGTCAGATTTATTTTCTAAAATTGCTAAGCTCACTATACAAGTATACTTCATACTTCAGTAAACTGTTAGTTCGTGACATTCTTAGAAAGCTAGTTTGGAAATATTTAAAAAAAAATACATAGATATAAATTTATTAGTTAGCATTAAAATAAAGCTTTAAAAATGCTGGAAAAAATAATTATAAATTAAAACAACTTTATGTATATTACTATACTCAAGAAAATTTTAAAGAGCCGGCAACGCGCTGGCTGGCCAACCAGCCGTCCGCTGGTGGCGCAACGGAAACCACTGTAGATAAACCACTTTGCATATAATACATTGCTAATATTTGTTCGGTCCACTGTGCCATAAAATTTTAACGATGTCGTTAAAATGATTTACGACTTTATGAATTAAGTACTTAAACTACTTGTCTAAGACGCCAGTGACGTGTATTTCAGCTAGGTTTATTAACACAGACAATTTTTTGAGATTGTCTGGCTAAATGAGCATTATTTACATCAAATTATAATACAAATATTAAGAGTTTTATATGCAGGCTAATTTTAATCTCCTATATTGATTTAAATGAAAAAAAAAAATTCACAATTTTCGAATTTATAAAAAGATATATGCACGCCCATGGAATCATAAAGTTGCACCGCTTTTTTTGTTCCCCAGGCGTATTTATCATTTTCAATTAAAATTAGAACCACTATAAATAATGCTCATTTAGCCAGACAATCTCAAAAAATTGTCTGTGTTAATAAACCTAGCTGAAATACACGTCACTGGCGCCTTAAACACCTAGAATTTCTAAAGTCGTAAATAATTTTAACGACGTCGTAAAAATTTTATGGCACAGTGGACCGAATAAGTATTTGGAAGTATTACATATAAAGCAATCCTATACTGGTCGGCATTTGCTGGTTGCCGGCATGGGTGTTGCTGGCATCGCGTTGCCGGCTCTTCAAAATTTTCTTAAGTATAGTAACATACATAAAGTTGTTTGAATTTATAATTATTTTTTCCAGCAATTTTAAACGCTTTATTTTAATGCTAACTAATAAATTTATATCTATGTATTTTTTTTAAATACTTCCAAACTAGCTTTCTAAGAACGTCCCGAACTAACAGTTTACTGAAGTATGAAGTATACTTACTTGTATAGTGAGCTTAGCAATTTTAGAAAATATATCAGACAACCTTGCTTTTTTCTACCTATTTTCAATTTAGAATGGAAATAGAGTACCAGGAGTGGCGTTTTCGGCCGAAACGGGTTAATTCAGAACATGAAATATTTCTTTGATTTAATAGTATCTGTCATTTAATGGTTTTCATTTTATTACCCGTCTATCTAAAAATATAGGGTGTTACTAACTTGTTGTGGATCATTTAAATTAATTATTTTCATTTGACTATTTATAATCCTTACTAAGTAACACAAATCATAACTGTCCGAATTCTTTTGGGAGTATGTGTATATAGACAAATGCCGCGACCTGCCGAAGAAAACATAAGACACATTTTATTTTTGGAACGGAAAAATTCGAAGAATCAGAATATCCAAAAGAAATTCAGGGTGTTATATTAAAAAACTGGACTTTGATTCAGACTAATGGTTTCTGACGTTCAATTGTTTTTTTTCTAATATCATGTAAAAATCTATAACGTTTGTCTGAGGAACTTTTTTTCTAATTTCAATTTGACAAGTTTATTAACTTGTCAAATTATGGAAACTTTTTCGGTAAAAAAATGGCGACTTTTGCGCGGTTATTTTAGCATATTAACAATCATATTACGATTCGCGTTTTATTTGTACTGTATTTACATTCTAAATTGAAAATAGATAGAAAAAAGCAAGGTTGTCAGATATATTTTCTAAAATTGCTAAGCTCACTATACAAGTATACTTCATACTTCAGTAAACTGTTTGTTCGTGACGTTCTTAGAAAGGTAGTTTGGAAATATTAAAAAAAAATACATAGATATAAATTTATTAGTTAGCATTAAAATAAAGCGTTTAAAATTGCTGGAAAAAATAATTATAAATTAAAACAACTTTATGTATGTTACTATACTTAAGAAAATTTTGAAGAGCCGGCAACGCGATGCCGCGATCCGCGAGCGAATGCCGATCCAATATACTATTGGAGTGCTTTGTATCTAATACTCCTTAAATACTTATTCGATCCACTGTGCCATAAAATTTTACGACGTCGTTAAAATGATTTACGACTAGAAATTCTAGGTGTTTAAGGCGCCAGTGACGTGTATTTCAGCTAGGTTTATTAACACACAATTTTTTGAGATTGTCTGGCTAAATGAGCATTATTTACAGCAAATTATATTACAAATATTAAGAGTTTTGTATGCAGGCTAATTTTAATCTCCTATATTGATTTGAATGAAAAAAATTATTTCACAATTTTCGAATTTATAAAAGACGCCCATGGAATCATAAATTTACACCGCTTTTTTTGTTCCCCAGGCGTATTTATCATTTTCAATTAAAAATAGATGGACGATACACGAAAGTACAAGTCTTGAAGAAACTTTCAAGCCCTAACTGAACTCTCTAAGTGCATTTGTATATGAATTATTGGAGTTAAAAAAGCATTTTTTTGTGAAAAATGCGATTTTCAAAACCTATCAGGAATTTTGCAATGTTCAAAATATCAGCTTACTCTACTGCCGTCATATGCAAAAACACAGTAACTTTGAATAAGTTGAAACTGAGATTTGTGAGATATTGTGTTCTTGCTTAGCAAACGTTGCCATATCTTAAGTTAAGGGGTTTCTCAAAGGGAAGATTTACATGTTTAGAAATATTTTACTGTGTTTTGGCTTAGCTAAACGGTAGAATAATGTATTATGAACACTCTTTAACATGAAGTCGTTACTAACTCATTTTCTTAAAATTCTAGAGTTACTGTGTTTTTGCCTATGACGGCAGTCTACTTATCGAGGACTATACATTCCCCAAGTTTCATGAAAAAATATTTTATCTTTTTCTAAGATATAAGCAATTGAAAAAATCGCGATTTTTAGCTGTTTTTTTTTTTTGGAATAAAAATGTATTTATTTCTTTATTAAAGTCGGATTAGGGTTATATTGTTTGTTTTAATAAGTTCTACAACTATTATCTGAAACTTTTTTTTTGTAGGTCGCATAGTTTTTTTTTAAACGAAAAAAAAGTGTTTTTTTGCCAACTTTGGACGCCATTTTGAACATGACGCGGCGAAATTCATCTCGGGAAAAATATGTAGTTTATTCAATTCTACGGAGTTTTTTTTTTAATATTTTTGTGCTGTCTCTATTTGGCAAAAAAAAACGAGGTACTTTTGACAACGGGCCTGGCCTAATTACCTAACAACAAACTCTGTTAACAAGTTCTACTTAAAATAAGAAAGTTTGGCCGACTTCCGGTTAACCCAGAATTTGTAAATAATTTCTGTTAAGTTGACAAAAGCCTTATCAATAGCTACACAACTCCTATAAATTTCAAAATTTTAAATTAATAACGAAGTTAGATGCTGTTACATCCCCTGTTATGTCCCCTGCAACATTCTGTACGTTTGGGCATACACACGTTTTTTTAGACTTAAAATTCGTCAAAGAATCACACCTTTAATGTGTACTAGGGATGGGCACCTAACATCGATGTTTCTGAAATATCGATGTTTTCCACTGAACATCGATGTTTAAAACATCGATGTTTTAATTTCGATGTTATATTTTCAACATCGATGTTACTTGTAAACATCGATACATCGTTACGTAATACGTATCCCACAAATATCATTTAATTTTTCAGTACGAAAGTTTTTAAGTTGCTAAAAAAAAAAAAACGAAAAAATTACTAATTGATTTGTTTTACTCTTTGTACATTGTGGCTTACGCGACATATATCCGTCATGGCAGTAAGTATTAAATTTCAGGAAAGATCTCGTAAACACCGGTAAGCCAATATATAGGCACATTTTCTAGTTTCTTCTTCAACAAAACTATACACTTTTTTTTCAGAGAACATCAAAATTAAAGTCACTTTATATATGGGGCATTTCTCGCCAACTAAGTAAGGTAAAAAAAATCTGTTTGAAACATATCACAATCGATAGTACATGCTAAAAAACTAACTTCCCTAAAATTTGAGATTTTTTGAGCCACAAGGAGAGGGACGGTGAAAATAAAAAATGAATAAAACTAAAAAGAAGGTTGCTATTGTTTTCGATGTGTTTTTTTTGCGTAGAATACGATAAAAATATTTTCAAAATTATTGGGGGTAGTTTTCACCCTTATTTTGAGGATTAAAAGTTTAAAATCGAAATTTCGAAAAGTATTACGATTTTTTTTTCAATTTTTTTTTAAATTTCTTTTCTTTTTTTTGTACTTTCGATTAATTTTTAATTCATAATGGGCGTCGACCAGGAACTTGCCCAAAAAACGGCCCAAAGGTGAAAAAACGTGGTTTTAGCATATTTTCTCATCCTGTGAGATAGTAAATGGCAAGTGAATAATATATTCCAAGGTTTTTTGGGGTCGCTGATTACGATTCTAACGTAGAAAATTTCCCGTAGAATACGATGGTATTTTTAAAATTTCAAAATTTAGCCATTTTTTTAAAAGTTGACTACCATACTGGATCCACCATTTTGTTTTTTGATAATCTGACGTATGGAATATATTATTCACTTGCCATTTACTATCTCACAGGATGAGAAAATACGCTAAAACCACGTTTTTTCACCTTTGGGCCGTTTTTTGGGCAAGTTCCTGGTCGACGCCCATTATGAATTAAAAATTAATCGAAAGTACAAAAAAAAAAAGAAATTAAAAAAAAATTGAAAAAAAAATCGTGTCATACCTTTCGAAATTTCGATTTTAAACTTTCAATCCTCAAAATAAGGGCGAAAACTACCCTCAATAATTTTGAAAATAATTTTATCGTATTTTACGTAAAAAAAACACATTGAAAACCATTGCAACCTTCTTTTTAATTTTCTTCATTTTTTTATTGAGAAAGATTGAAATTTTAGTCGAAACGAAAATTTGTATTTTCTCAACCTCACCATCCCTCTCCTTGTGGCTCAAAAAATCTAAACTTTTAGGGAAGTTAGTTTTTTAGCAAGTACTATCGATTGTGATATGTCCCAAACAGAATTTTTTTTGACATCACTTAGTTGGCGTGAAATGCCCCATATATTATTTTGAAACATCGATGTTTCACAACATCGATGTTTTCTAGCCGATGTTTTTACTACCATCGATAGTAGGTACCGATGTTGAACATCGATGTTAACATCGATGTTTTTAAAAATTTGCCCATCCCTAATGTGTACTATGTTATATGTATGTATATGCCATCAAGAAACATCGTATAATTCCTAAGAATGAACAACCAATTTCTTAAATTTGTTTAAATACATAATAACTATGTACCTATAATTTATTTTAAACTAGCGACCCGCCCCGGCTTCGTACGGTTGACGACATCACATTAGAAACCTCTAAAATTATCAGTGTTTCTCTACTATATTATGCATGTATTATACATATAAACCTTCCTCTTGAATCACTCTATCTATTAAAAAAAACCGCATCAAAATCCGTTGCGTAGTTTTAAACTATGTTATGATAATGTGTTGGGATCTATTTCTGTAGGGTCTTATTAGCTTCCCAATATTACAAAATAATACGCTTATACATATGTAAATATACGTTTTCCTCGAGATGCAAATATTTGAAGGAAGAAAAAGAAGCAATCATACCCAAAATCCTTCTATGCAGAAGGCCCGAGATTTTCTCCACTGATGTCTCGTGGATGATTCACCACTCGCGAAACGCGCAAAAAGCGACCGGTCTTATACAGTAATACCTACATATTTAAATAATCGATATGTCGCGGGCGGCAACGCCCATCGAAGAGAAGCGGCCGCGACGGCCGCTTCGGTTTTATGACGGCGTCGCGAATACAACCGGCCAATTAGAGCGCCAGAATCGGGGACGGTGCGCCGCCACCACCTATAAATAGAACCCACTTTCAACCCCGCTATCAGATCCAGTTCGTTCCTCATGAACATATAGTCCCCGCGACTTTAACTTCGTGTCTCGCTAGCCCAGCCTAGCAGGCAAATTATCTTCTGTGCCGTGTAAATTAATTCAGTCTTGTATGTGAATAGCAGTTTTAATATAGTGTTAAAATCACTATTATCTGTTCGTTAAACATATTCCTTGATTCCTATCCTAACCCCCTTCGACGCCAGATATCCAGCCAAAATATCCGAAGCCGACTTAAGAGGGAAGGACCAGTTGCCGATTTAAGAGGGTCTGCCCAACTACAGCTCCAGCCAGCCTGTCCGGCGTTTTTATTAAAACGTGCGGGGCTGTAATAAATAAACTCTACGACGTGTTTTATTTCACCTCTCTTTCCCCAGTGTTACCCAGTGTCGTCGGACCTTCGTTGGACATAGAAAAAAGGGGGTAAGTACTATTTTCACTTACTTAGTATAAGGCTGCTATCGATTTGTGACTCGGCCGTGCCAGGCCGCTTGTAGTTGTGGTGTATCACTGTCCATTAGAGATGTGTAGTTCGTGACCGAAAAGTTCGAACGAACTATTCACTTTGAGTGAACTGAACGAACTGTTTCCCTCTCTTAGCAGGTTATAGTTCGTTTTGAACTGTTTTTCAGTTTGAAATAAAGTGCTGGCCACTCGAACTTACACATAGGGACTTTTAGGCAAAATTTAGAGTTCAATATTTTTAACAGGAATGCAAATTTTTGAACGCGGCTTGCAAATTTTAAGAGCTAGTTTTTTTCGGATTAAGCTGCATGAGGTATATATATCGTAGGACCATAGGTTTGTTATATACGGGGTGATCAATGAAGTCATGCAAAAAATCAAAAAGTTTGTATGAGTGAAATTTCCGTAAAAAATTTTTTTTGGTCGTTGCAATATGGTTCGTTACTAAGGTAACATCAATATCTCTAGACGTTTTTGTCAGTTTTTGGATTAAGGCCCTTAGGCTTTGGACGCACTAATCAACATAAAATTTGGGTAGCAAGATTTTTAAAATGCTATAACTTGACATTGGATTGCCGGTTCTTGATGATTTTTGCGGATTTGGAATTTTTATTTCACGTGGATTTTCTCTGGTCTAAGCATTTTATTTGAGGGTTGAAATTTACACATTATACCGGGTCGATAATAAACAAAAACGTAGCGACAAGAACACGTTTATTATTTTCCTCCAAATATCGCTGATTTGGCCTTCTCCAAACTAACACTCGGCCATCGGAGTGAAACAAATTAAATCTTGTTTCGTCAGTAAATAAACAATGGCTCCACTCTGCATTACCCCAATTCGCATGCCGATTTGCCCATGTCCACCTATTCGCTCTATGGTGTTCGTATCATCGTCTCTGTGGTATCGTCTCTGCGACGGGCTCTATAATTTAAAATGTTTGCCATTATATAAGTTTTTGTAAAAATAAATTCTCACCTCAAGTTGTTTTTATTTAATGTTCTGTTCTGTCCGAAACTCTCACTCCAGTTTGTTGTCTTAAAGATTCATTTAGTTTTCTATAGTTATTTGTTCTATTCTGCATAGTCATATTCTCTCATTAAAATTCTTTCGGTTCTTTGGTTTGTTTTTTTTGTCCACCCCCATACCCATAATTACGATCACCAGTAGTTTCGACGCGGCGCCGGCGCTTCAAATTATAAATTGTCTTTCGGCTGACATTGTAAATGTGCACAATTTGCCCTTTTGACATTCCTTCGTTAAGAAGTCGAATGCAATTTTCCCTTTCTGCCGTGGTTAAACGCCTCATATTAATTAAAATTTACAAAATTATGACATTGAAATGTGTCAGATTATTTCTAGAATAATGTTAACAGTTTTTAATTCCATAGCAACAAATTTGTTTTTCCAATGCCTACTTTGAAATCGACGCGTCGCGTAGAAATTACACCCGATCATAATTATGGGCATGGGGGTGGACAAAGAACATCGCTAAAACTGTAAAACTGAATGATTCTTTGAGACAACAAACTGGGGTGTGAGTTTCGGACAGAACAGTGAGAAGAAAGTGTAAATTTCAACCCTCAAATAAAATGCTTAGACCAGAGAAAATATACGTGAAATAAGGATTCCAAATCCGCAAAAATCATCAAGTACCGTCAATCCAATGTGAAGTTATAGCATTTTAAAAATTTTGCTACCCAAATTTTATGTTGAGTAGTGTGTACCGGGTGGGCAAATTTCGATGTTTTTATAGGGTATCTCGGTAACTGTAAGGGCTATGGAAAAATGAACCCACCTTTCCCGACCTCTTTTTTTCGAGATAAATTCATTGGTGAAAACCAGAATTTGCTATATATTTTCGTTTTCGAGTTGTAAACGAAAATTGATTTTTTTGAGTTTTCGATTGGTGTCGATAACTCGGTTGTTTGTAAAATTAGAAGAAATCTGTTTGCACGTTCTACAGGCACTTTTTTTAAGTAGAATAGGATTTCCTTAACATATTTTTTATATCATGTGTAGTTTTCGAGTTATGGCATAAACTTCTATTTTTTTAAATGGAAACCATAGTTGGCTATGATTTAGCTAAAAAGAGGATTTTTTTCTCTTTACAACGATATATAGTTTGTGGGGTCTATGATGAGTGTTTATGCGGAAACAGTTAAAAACATATGTTTTCTAATAAAGGACAGTATAGTAATTTCAATGATTTTGCACAGTAGGCGCCTGTCATTTTGAAAACAGAACAGTTGGATATTGAGATGTAAATACACAGTTACACATTACTGTTTGATTAATTGTTTATGTTTGGTTTTTGCTTGCATTATAGTTTTAAAGTTTCGATTAAAGAAATTGACAAGGCGCGATGGCGTATCAAAATTACGAAAAGTTTAATATGCTAGAGTGTTTTATTCAAAATGGATATAATTCTGAAGCTGCATCGGAAGCATATTTTAATCGCTACCCTGAAAGGAGACAACCTAATATGTCCATATTTGGTAGACTAAAAGAAAACCTCGTTGAATACGGAGGATTGAATAAACCAAGACCAAAAAATTATCGTATTCAAGATGCTGAGGATGTTGCCATAAATGTTGTTGGTATGGTAGTCGTAAATCCTTCAATTTCAAGTAGGCAAATTGAAGCAGAGTCTGGTATATCGCGACGAAGAGCACTTTCAGTTTTAAAAAAACACAAATTTAGACCTTATACAATAAGGAAACAACAACAGCTCCTTCCAACTGATCCTGAACGCCGACTGGATTTCTGCAATTGGTACCTACAACAAATTGAGCAAGACCAATTATTTTTTAAAAATATCATTTGGACAGATGAAAGTTACGTAAGTAGTGCCGGAATTTTCAACCGACACAACAAACATTATTGGTCTGAAGATAATCCTCATCAGACTGTTGATGTTCAAAATCAAGGACGTTTCGGTTTTAGTGTATGGTGTGCCCTATATAATAACCGCATTTTAGCTTACCAACTTTTTGATGACAATTTAAATGGTCAACGGTATTACAATATGATAAACTACCACATAGTAGAAGAATTTTTAGACAACTTGCCACTTAACGAAAGACGACATGTATTTTTTCAACAAGACGGGGCACCACCCCATAATACTAATTTAATCTCGGAATTATTAAATACTAATTTTGGGGAGAAATGGATAGGGAACAATGGGCCAGTAAAGTGGCCTCCTCGGTCGCCAGATCTCTCACCGTTAGATTTCTTTTTTTGGGGAACCATTAAAGACAATTTATACAAAAAGACAAATAATACACTGGTTCAACTGAGAGAAAATCTTATAGACTGTCTGAATTCCGTTTCAAATATTCACATCTATAATGCAACAAAAAGTGTTTCAAAGCGATGTGAACTGTGCATCGCAAACAACGGACGACAATTTGAAAACTTTAGGTAAATAATCATGCTCGTATTTTTTTTTTAATCTGTCTAGTTTTGTTTTTGTAAAATATATTGTATCGTATTTTTTACATACATTATGTGTTACAAATTTGATTGTTAAGTGTGTTAAACTTTCTTGTTATGAATATGTTATAATTAATTATTAATTAGTCACTAATATGTCATAATTAGTTATTTAAGTTTAATATACCATTCATTATATACGACTGTTACTATGTATTTATGTTACTTTTCGCAGGAGTAGATTTCCATAGCAACAGTTATTATTATTAAAACATTGTTGTAACAATGTGTTACTATAGAAACTTACTCTTCCTGCAAAGAAAAAACAAAGTAAGTATACCTATACAAAAAAATTAAAATTTTTAACTGTTTCCGCATAAACACTCATCATAGACCCCACAAACTATATATCGTTGTAAAGAGAAAAAAATCCTCTTTTTTAGCTAAATCATAGCCAACTATGGTTTCCATTTAAAAAAATAGAAGTTTATGCCATAACTCTAAAACTACACAAGATATAAAAAATCTGTTAAGGAAATCCTATTCTACTTAAAAAAGTGCCTGTAGAACGTGCAAACAGATTTCTTCTAATTATACAAACAACCCAGTTATCGACACCAATCGAAAACTCAAAAAAATCAATTTTCGTTTACAACTCGAAAACGAAAAGATATAGCAAATTCTGGTTTTCACCAATGAATTTATCTCGAAAAAAGAGGTCGGGAAAGGTGGGTTCATTTTTCCATAGCCCTTACAGTTACCGAGATACCCTATAAAAACATCGAAATTTGCCCACCCGGTACAAAGCCTAAGGGCCTTAATCCGAAAACTGACAAAAACGTCTAGAGATATTGATGTTACCTTAGTAAAGAACCATATTGCAACGACCAAAAAAAAATGTTTTGCGGAAGTTTCACTCATACAAACTTTTTGATTTTTTACATGACTTCATTGATCACCCCGTATATAATAAACCTATGGTCCTACGATAAATATACGTCATGCAGCTTAATCCAAAAAAAACTAGCTCTTAAAATTTGCATGCCGCGTTCAAAAATTTGCATTCCTGTTAAAAATATTGAACTTTGAATTTTGCCTAAAAGTCTCTATGTGTAAGTTCGAGTGGCCAGCAGTTTATTTCGTTCGCCGATAGATTGGGAATCAACAGACCGGATGGGAAACGTGAAATAGAATGAACTGGTTTAACAGTGAAACTGAAATAAGTGACGATCGCCGACTGTCATAAAAAACGTTTTATTTTTTCAAGGTGGCACCGGTGAAACATGCCGAAATGGAACTTAAATAAATGGACTATAAACAAATAGACAAACTTCGTGTATGATATGCCGCGCTGACATTACTGTTGTCAAATTATTCTGATTATATTTTCGATGCCTTTTTATTATTTTGAGTTTGGTACAGACACGCCACTGTTTAGTCATACTGAAATATTCATGATAAAAATATAGGATAAACATAATTTTAAACCAATTTAGTATTATTTATAAACAATATAAAATATGTGTAGAAATACAAATAATAGTTTTGTGTTTAATGACACGAATGACAACATATTTTTATTAATCATTGTTATGTACTGGGTACTAGTGTGTACTGTTGTTGCTGCCGCTGCCGAAATTTCGGTCCTTGTGCGTTGATTTCGGTCCTTGTGCGATTTCATCGTTTCACAAGAGAAATGTAGGAACGAAAGAACTATAGTTCATTTACTTACTTACTTGTACTTACTTTTATAGTTTTATTTTCATAGAACTGTAAAAAAAGAACTATTCAGTTGTCCTTTGTCCTTCCGACGCTGGTGTGGGAGAGAGGCAGTGCCGCGGATTGAGATAGACCCTAGTGCCGCTCTCCACGGACACCTTTGTGCATGACTTTCAGTGTTTTAGACTCGGTGGTTTCATAAACTCTAGTATTCATAAACTTATATAGGTACGATTAGCCAGTAGTGTTAGACTCTAGTGTCAGACTTGTCCTAGTTCATAATATCAGTAGGTCTTTACTAATTGTGCGGGAACCGATTCCTATCATGTCACTACGTTCCGCGCACTCAGATCCAGAGTACGCCGTCGACGACGATGGCGCCTCGGCAACGACAATCACCAGAACTATCGGCGAAACAACGCAATTGCTTTATAGTCCAATCAACGAGCGAAAGCCCCCATGTAAATTGGTCACTAATTGTTATCCGCAAACAAAAAATACGGTCGTATAGAGAAAAAAATTCTAAGAAAGAGCGTGTTTTGCGACTCGAGTTTTAATGGCGAACATAACAAAAAAAATTCGCAAAAGTCAAAAAAAAAACGGTTTTTTGCAAATAAAAAAAAGCTTCAAGTCCTACACAAGAAAGTTAAATTAGAAAGTTGTAGGTCTAAAAAATGCGGGTCGAATGAGGTGTGAACGAAAAAAATCGGTTCATAAACATTTGAGAAAATTTTAAAAAAACGTCAAAATTCGCGTTTTCGTATTTTTGCTGTATAAATTCCAATTTTGTTTGAACATACTTCTTGTTAACTAGAAATATAGCCCAAGACAAGCGGAATATGACCCTTTTTTTCAAAAAATTCAAAAAAAGTTTTATTTTTTCGAGTTATAACTACATATTTAAAAAAAAAGACGTTGTCAAAAATCAGCTTTTACAGAGGCAAAAATGATCGTACAGAAACGATCGTTTTGAATGCCAGTTTTCAAATATGCAACGGCCAAAAATGTAAAACCAAAATTAAAAAAGTTATTCGAAAAAAACCGGTTCGAAAAAATGATACAATTTTACAACGCATTTTTTTATGCAAAAATTAAATAACAGCGATTTGTTTTTTTAATAGCATGAAAGTGCAAGTCTTCGCGAATAAAATGAGCCCACGATCGTTTCTGTACGATCATTTTTGCCTCTGTAAAAGCTGATTTTTGAAAACGTCTTTTTTTTTAAACGGTTATAACTCGAAAAAAATAAAACTTTTTTGAATTTTTGAAAAAAAGGGTCATTTTCCGCTTGTCTTGGGCTGTATTTCTAGGTAACAAGAAGTCTGTTCAAACAAAATTGGAATTTATACAGCAAAAATACGAAAACGCGAATTTTGACGTTTTTTTTTTATTATTTTTCCCAAATGTTTATGAACCGATTTTTTTCGCTCACATCTCATTCGACGCGCATTTTTAAGACCTACAACTTTCTAATTTAACTTTCTTGTGCAGGACTTTTTTTTTATTTGCACAAAACCGTTTTTTTGACTTTTGCGAATTTTTTTGGTTATGTTCGCCATTAAAACACGAGTCGCAAAAAACGGTATCTTTCTTAGAATTCTTTCCTCTATACGACCATATTTTTTGTTTGCTGATAACAATTAGTGACCGGTTTTCTCCCCGTTGATTGGGCTATTATGACTTCCTCGGCCCAGCAGGTAGCTCGCCGGCGTCCAATCAGGACGCCGGAACCGTGGACGGTGCGCCGCCGACGTCTCGTCGATGCGCCGCCGCCGGCTATTTATACCACCGCTTCGGCGGCCTGAGATCAGATGCAGTTCGCGACCCAGTTCGTAATTGTGCCTCAGCGCCCTAGTTCGTGATTCACCCCCGCGGTTAAATATTGAGATATTTAAGTGTTCACAGTCTGTATTTTCTGAGGAATATAGTGGAAGTTGTGTTTAAAATCATTCTCTTTCATTTCGTTTAAAAGGAAGATTTAAACAAACCAGAAATTCCCTTTTCCTTTTTCCCAACCTGCTACCAGCCGTACGAAAAGCAGCAACCACCACGAAGGACGTCAAGCCCAAGGCGGACCCAGCAAACGGCCCCGTTTTTATTAAAACGTTCAGGCTGCAACAGAATAAAAACATACACGTCGTTGTTTCATTCCACCCTCATTCCCCCCCAGTGCTAAACTAACAGTGCCGACCAGATCTTCACAGGACAATTAGGGGTAAGTAAAGATTTTCTTTACTAAGTGTTTGGGCAGCGGTCGAGCCAGGACCACGAGTATTTTATTTCACAGACTCAAAGTTGGTCGACTCTCCGTCGGACGCCGCTTGATACACCCCCTTGTCGTTCAGGCACTTGTTGAGGGTTAGAGGGCAGTGCAGTGATCTGAGAGCGCGTTCAGATTCAAAGACTTGAAAACTTTCCGAATTAAAGACATTCGGTGTTGTGCCTTCCTTCTGATACATCCCCTTTAAAAGACACAGACTTAAATCAAATCCTAGCTTTAAAAAATATTTTCCAACCACGATTAATCGCCACAGCGGCGAGGAACCTTTTCCCCTGTGTGTCATTTGTCCAAGTCTAACCATGACCGAGCCGTACGACGCCTCGTACCTCGTTCAAGACGACAGCACCTCCGATTCCAAATTAGTCCAATCAACGAGCGAAAGCCCCCATGTAAATTGGTCACTAATTGTTTTCAGCAAAGTCCTACACAAGAAAGTTAAATTAGAAAGTTGTAGGTCTTAAAAATGCGCGTTGAGTGAGACGTGAATGAAAAAAAATCGGTTCGAAACATTTCAGAAAAATTTAAAAAAACGTCAAAATTCGCGTTTTCGTATTTTTGCTGTATAAATTACAATTTTGTTTGAACAGACTTCTTGTTAACTAGAAATACAGCCCAAGACAAGCGGAAAATGACCCTTTTTTTCAAAAATTCAAAAGTCTTATTTTTTTCGAGTTATAACGATTAAAAAAAAAAAGACGTTTTCAAAAAATCAGCTTTTACAGAGGCAAAAATGATCATACAGAAACGAAAAATCGTGGGCTCATTTTGTTCGCAAAGACTTGTACTTTCATGCTATTAAAAAACCAAATCGCTTTTATTTAATTTTTGCATAAAAAAATGCGTTGTAAAATTGTATCATTTTTTTCGAACCGGTTTTTTTCGAATAACTTTTTTTAATTTTGGTTTTACATTTTTGGCCGTTGCATATTTGAAAACTGCCATTCAAAACACGCTTTTTGAAAAAAAAATTAAGGTTCTACGACCTCAGAGAGCCGAAATATTTTTTTTTTTTGTAATTCCTGACAGCGCTGTATACGTCCGATTGACTTTATTTTTACACGAAATAGATCTGACTTTTACTTTCTTAAAAAAAAAATATTTGAAAACATTTCGCATTAATTAAGTTGAATTTATACAGCAAAAATATGAAAACGCGAATTTTGACGTTTTTTTTAATTTTTCTCAAATGTTTATGAACCGATTTGTTTCGTTCACATATCATTCGACGCGCATTTTTAAGACCAACAACTTTCTAATTTAACTTTCTTGTGTAGGACTTTAAACTTTTTTTTATTTGCAAAAAAACCGTTTTTTTGACTTTTACGAATTTTTTTGGTTATGTTCGCCATTAAAACTCGAGTCGCAAAAATCGCTATCTTTCTTAGAATTTTTTTCTCTATACGACCATATTTTCTGTTTGCTGATAACAATTAGTGACCGGTTTTCTCCCCGTTGATTGGGCTACATCCAGAACGACCGTCGGCGGAATGACTGCCGACCTTAGATCCTTTCTAGGTCACGCGGCAGGTGTTCCGCATTCCGAAACCGAGCCGGCAACCGCAGCACGAGGCGCTACCGACAGCGCTCAGCCGGGCGTACAGGGCCGTTCTCAGCCCTATGGCCCTCCGCTCGGTGTGGTGGACGATGACGCCTCTGAATGCGCCCCGCCCCGCCTAAGGGGGCGTTCCCGCCGTCTCGGCGATACGTTTTGCGACGCCGGCATTAGAAATCAGAACCGGTCCGTCATCTACCCAGTTAGTTTCAGTCACAGCCCCAGCGCTAAACTTCTGATTTCTCCGCGTTAGCCAAGCTAGAATTGTATAAACTACTTTTCCACAGCTGAATTTCGCTGCGTCATATTCAAAATGGCGTCCAAAGTTGGCCAAGAACTTGGTTTAAAAAAAAAATGTGCGTCCTACAAAAAAAAAGTTTCAAATAAAAGTTTATAGAACATATTAAATCCGACTAATAAATAAATAATTTTTTTATTGCAAAAAAACAGCTAAAAATCGTGATTTTTCAATTGCTTATATCTGAAATTAAAAAATACAAAATTTTTTCATGAAACTTGGGGAATGTATAGTCCTCGATAAGTAAAATAAGATGATAGAGCATTTTTGCAAAAAAAACGCATTTTTCTCAAAAAATGCATTTTTTTTAAACTCCAATAACACAGGTCTACAAAAAAAAAGTTCTGTCTGCGATCAGACCAATCATTTCCTATATATTTTGATGAACTGAAACCAAATTTGGCAAAAAACATTTTCTACCGCATCAATTTTTCTCTCCACCCCCATATAATCCCAATAAACTCTTATACAGGAAATTTTGTAACAAATTTTTTTATTTTGTTTTTTTTTGGTCTCCGATCACGAATCTGAAGTCAAGAATAAATTTCGACTTAATGACAGCTGTCAACAAGCTGTCAAATTTCACTCACTAAAAAAGTAAAAAGTTGATATTAAATGCATATTATTAAATTTTTTTGCAACCCAAAAAACTTAATAATACGCCTTTAATATCAACTTTTTACTTTTTAGTGAAATTTGACAGCTGCCATTAAGTCGAAATTTATTCTTGACTTCAGATTCGTGATCGGAGACCCAAAAAAACAACAAAATATATATTTTTTTTATTTCCTCAATAAGTTAATGGGGGTGGAGAAAAAAATTAATGCGGTAGAAATTTTTTTTTTTTGCCAAATTTGGTTTCAGTGCATCAAAATACATAGGAAATGATGGGTCTGATCGCAGAGACAGAACTTTTTTTTTTGTAGACCTGTGTAATTCATACACAAATGCACTTAGAGTTCAGTTAGGGCTTAAAAGTTTGATTTGGGGTGCATTTTACGCTAGAAAATTGTTTTTTTCTAAATCTGGAAAATGGCGAAACTAACTTCATCAGAAATTTTTTCCCAGGAACATATACTTTTTTTGTGCTATCTGGAAAGTGCTATATTTTCTGAAATTTTTTTATAAAAAAAGTTTTTTCGTATCTTATATTTAATAATATACAGGGTAGAATAGTTTGAGAATACCCTCAATTGCATACGAGTTAGCCATTATGTAATCCAGTGGCCTATGGAAAACAATGAACTAGGGCTGTTGACATAAGTTTGTTTAGTGAATATATTGTTTCTGTCAAATAGTTTACGGGTGTGAAGTAATTTAAATAGCGCCGAAATATTTACAAACAATGAAAAATTAGACATGATTTTAATCGATGGTGAATCTCAAAAAAATCCGAGAAGAGCCGTCGACATCTATCGAGAGAAATATCCCGAACGTCGTGCTCCAAATGCAAAGATTTTTGCTAGATAGATTTTTGCTAGGTTAGAAAGAATTTTGCGGGGTAATGAAAATGTATTTTCATCGCGAAAAGGAACAGATAGCAAAATCAGTGCGCAATGATATAAATGTAGCTAGGGTTTTAGAGTATTTCGAAAATAATCCTAGAAATTCTATACGACAGGCAGTAGTTGAATTTGATATAAAGCGAAGTTCTATTCATAGAATTTTAAAGTCCAATGGATATCATGATTTTAAATTACATAATCTAGAATATTTATCACAAAGACATATTGAAAGAAGACTTAATTACATAACTGAAATGATGGTTAATTTAGACATAGATCACAGATTGTTTCAACATATTCTTTGGAGCGACGAAAGTGGTTTTATAGTAATGGCAAACGCATTTTTTAATGTAAAAATTTAATAAAAGATAACTCGAAAAAATAAAACTTTTTAAATTTTTGAAAAAAAGGATCATTTTCCGCTTGTCTTGGGCTATATTTGTGGTTAACAAGAAGTCTGTTCAAACAAAATTGGAATTTATACAGCAAAAATACGAAAACGCGATTTTTGACGTTTTTTTAAATTTTTCTCAAATGTTTATGAACCGATTTTTTTCGTTCACATCTCATTCGACGCGCATTTTTTAAGACCTACAACTTTCTAATTTAACTTTCTTGTGTAGGACTTGAAACTTTTTTTTATTTGCCAAAAACCGTTTTTTTGACTTTTGCCAAAACATAAAAACATCGGTATCGCGACATTCCATATTCTCATTAGTGTTGGGAATAATCGAGAATTATTTTCACTATCGAATTAGTAGTAATAATTCATATTTAAAAATCGAATTAATAATTCGAATTATTATTAGTAGAATTATAAATTTAAATTATAGCGAGGGGCGATGGCTGCAGATAAAAGAGAAGAGCTAAAAAAAAGTTAACAACATCCATCGTACATATTCGATAAGTATAGGCGTATACCAGTTGAATAATTCGTAATTCCGTTTCCCGTCGGAGTACTACTACTAAATAATAAATACTACTAATTTTTATCTCGATATATCGAATTAGTTAGTTTTAATTAACTATCGAATTAGTCGAATTATTTAATTCGAATTTTCGCAACACTAATTCTCATTCAATATTTCGCTGAATTTTTAAATTTATTTGCTTTGTTGAAATAAATGCGAGATCAGTTAAGAGTTTTGTTTGACGACGCGTCTCGACTTGCCGAGAAAAAGCGGACGGTTTAACAGTTTACGTACCTCGGTTTAGTTACTATGATTACGTCTGATAATTAAAATATTATTTATTTTATCTAGTATATTTGACATTACTTGTAGAATACCTACGATCATTTAGATAGGTATTATTGTATAATTACACCGGTCGCTTTTTGCGCGTTTCGCGAGTGGTGAATCATCCACGAGACACCAGTGGAGAAAAATCTATCGGGCCTTCTGCGTTGAAGGTTTTCGGGTAAGATTATTTAATTACTTATTTCACTTCCTTCAAATATTTGCATCTCTAGAAAAACGTATAGGTATTTACAAACGTATTATTTTGTAATATTGGGAAGCTAATAAGACCCTATAGATATAATACGTAGATCGCAGAACATTATTTATCATAATATAGTATAAAACAAAGTCGCTTCCCGCTGTCTGTCCCTATCTATGTATGATTAGATCTTTAAAACTACGCAACGGATTTTGATGCAGTTTTTTTTTTTTATAGATAGAGTGATTCAAGAGGAAGGTTTATATGTATAATACATGCATAATATAGTAGAGAAACACTGATAATTTTAGAGGTTTCTAATGTGATGTCGTAAACCGTGCGAAGCCGGGGCGGGTCGCTAGTTTAAAATATATTATAGGTATTTATGTATTATCTATTTAAACAAATTTAAGAAAATGTTTGGCCATTCTTAGGAATTATACGATGTTTCTTGATGTCATATATAACATAGTTATTTAAAGGTGTAATTCTTGGACCAATTTTAAGTCCAAGAAAGGTTCATATAACGCGTGTATGTCCTAACGTACAGGATGTTACAGGGGACAGCCTCTATCTTCTTTATTAATATAAAATGTTAAAATTTGCAGGAGTTATGTAGCTATTGATAATGCTTTTTTTCAACTTCACAGAAATTATTTACAAATTCTGGTTTAGCCGGAAGTCGGCCAGACTTTCTTATTCTATATAGAACTTGTTAGCAGACTCTGTTGTTAGGTAATAGGCAACACAAATGATAAACACGGTAGAGTTGAGAGACGTTTAATTAAGTAGGGTCCCGTTCGATAGGACAGAAAGGCTTTGAATAATAATAGTAAACTCCAGTTTCACTAAAATGCATCGAGTGACCACAGTTTTTCAATCAGCGTTTTATTTAAGGGGAGGTTCTCGTCTAGCGATCTAAAAATTACATGATTTTCTTAATTTCTTTTTTTTTTTTTTCATAGAAGGAAGTAAATAAACAACCCAGGGTTTTTGACACTTATTTAATGCGTCTTGAAGTACAGAAAAAAGCAAATTTTATACAAAAATAATGACATGGTAATTAGTTATTTGTTTGGTAATGTGACCGCCCGAAAAAAATGGACCCAACTGGTGGGAAATGCAGCACTTGTAAAAATGATCTGAAATCAAAATTTCAAAAAGATTTGTAAAATATATAATATTTATGTGAGCTTATATCAAGAATATCTATAAAAAGTCGAACAATGATAAAATGACGGACATGCGAATTTTCGGTACCGATTTTTCAACATTTTTTCGCTCTAAAGTATTATAATAAAAAAATTAATAGCAAAATGCATATTTTTATAGGTAAAATGATTTAATTTACTTTGAAATAAAAAAATGAAATCCATTAATTCCTTTTTGAGTTATAGTACCCACCAGTTTCAAAAACATTGTTTCGATTAAAACGCATTTAAAGATTTGGTTAGAGATTTTTTTGAAAGTAAGACAGGCAAACTTTCTAAACTTATAATCATAGTCAACATCCTGAACATCTGATGGTACTTCAGGTAACTACACTTACCATAGAATCCATGTTATAGGCGCGTATTTCAAAAATCGTAAGATAAAATACGGTCTACCATGCAAAGTCTATTTTTGCGTAATTTTTCGTTAAAAGGTGGGTTCCATTATTATGCAATTTTTTTTTTGTTTATATAAAATTGTTTTCGATAAAATAGTTTTGGGAACATATTCTACACATAATAAGGTATCAAAAAAAGACAAAAAAAAAAACGATTTTTTGGTCGAGTTTCATGAGAACCTCCCCTTAATAGTACCTACCTGTATAAACAAAAACATAAACGAAACGCCACCAGGCTAAGATTAACAAGATCTTAATGATCTCTCTACACTGAGTCTTTTTTGTTTAATAATATAGGTATATTTGTGAATTTACATTTCCATAAAGGTCAAGCTTTTTTAAAAAGAATGTTGAAACTAAGAAGATAAGCTAAAAAAATATACATAGCTTAATTCAAAATAAGAAAGTTGAGTCTGGTAAATAATGTCTATGAGGTTAGGAAAAAAGCCTTATCAATTGCTACATAACTGCTATAAATTTCAAAATTTTATTTTTATAATTAAAGATGTTATAGTCTGTTACGGCATGTAACATAATGTATATCCTATGTCACCCGATAATATTGAATGCCAGTTTTTTAATTTTTTTCGGGTGATTCGGTTCTTGTCTTTCACCTGTCAGCTTACCCTTACAACTTACAGTTCAAAGTAGGTATGTTGGTGTCGACAAAAATTGGTTCTCTAAAATTTGATGAAATTAGTTCGAGAAAATGTTCAAACTTTTACGGTGAATTTTTATTACAAACGATTACGGTAGAATTTGAAATTTCCGAATTTTCGTAAGAAAGCGTGGACCTCACATAATATTTAATGGGTTTTTTGGGTGAGAAACTTAACCGACAAACGAAGTACTAGGATTATTCTAGGAAAATAACCAAAAAAAAAACATTCCCCCCCCCCCCCCCCCTCCCCCCCATATCCCCCGCCCCCCTCCGCCGCCCGGCCCGCCCCCCCCCCCCCCGCCCCCCCCCCCCCCCCCCGGCCCCCCCCCGCCCCCCCCCCCCGCCCCCCCCCGCGCCCCCCCCCCCCCCCCCCCCCCCCCCCCCCCCCCCCCCCCCCCCCCCCCCCCCCCCACAACAAACCCCCGGGGGGGCGGGGGGGGGGGGGGGAGGGCCGGGGCCGCCCCCCCCCCCCCCCCCCCCCCCCCCCCCACGGAGACCCCCCGGGCCCCGCCCCGGCGGGCGGGGGGGGGGGGGGGGGGCCCCCCCCCCCCCCCCCCCCCCCCCCCCCCCCCCCCCCCGGGGCGCCCGTCCCCCCCAACCCCCTGGTGAAAAATAAAGCGGGGGGGGGGGGGGGGGGGGGGGGGGGGGGGGGGGGGGGGGGGGGGGGGGGGGGAAAGGGGGGGGGGGGGGGGAGAAAAAGAAGAGAGGGAGGGGGGGGGAGGGGGGGGGGGGGGGGGGGGGGGGGGGGGGGGGGGGGGGGGGGGGGGGGGGGAAGGGGGGGGGGGGGGGGGGGGGAGGGGGGGGGGGGGGGGGGGGGGGGGGGGGGGGGGAAAAAAGGGGGGGGGGAAAAAGGAGGAGGGGGGGGGGGGGGGAAAAAAAAAGGGGGGGGGGGGGGGGGGGGGGGGGGGGGGGGGGGGGGGGGAGGGGGGGGGGGGGGGGGGGGGGGGGGGGGGGGGGGGGGGGGGGGGGGGGGGGGGGGGGGGGGGGGGGGGAGAGAGGGGAAAAAGAGGGGGGGGGGGGGGGGGGGGGGGGGGGGGGGGGGGGGGGGGGGGGGGGGGGGGGGGGGGGGGGGGGGGGGGGGGGGGGGGGGGGGGGGGGGGGGGGGGGGGGGGGGGGGGGGGGGGGGGGGGGGGGGGGGTGGGGGGGGGGGGGGGGGGGGGGGGGGGGGGGGGGGGGGGGGGGGGGGGGGGGGGGGGGGGGGGGGGGGGGGGCGGCGGGGGGAGGAGGAGACAAAAAAAAAAAAAAAAAAAAAAAAAAAAAATAGGGGGGGGGGGGGGGGGGGGGGGGGGGGGGGGGGGGGGGGGAAAAAAAAAAAAAAAAAAAAAAAAAAAAAGAAAAAAAAAAAAAAAAAAGGAGAAAAAAAAAGAAAAAAAAAAAAAAATTATGGGGGGTGGGGGGGGGGGTTTTTTTTTTAAAAAAAGGGGGGGGGGGGGGGAAAAAAAGGGGGGGGGGGGGGGGGGGAGTGGGGGGGGGGAGGGGGGGGGGGGGGGGGGGGGGGGGGGGGAAATTTTTGGGGGGGGGGGGGGGGAAAAAAAATTTTTTAAAAAAGTGGGGGGAAAAAAAAAGAAAAAAAAAATTGGGGGGGGGCTTTTTTTAAAAGGGGGGGGGGGGGGGGGGGGGATGTTCGGGCGGAATTTTTTTTGATTATTTTTTTTTGGGAAAAAAAAACTTCTTTATCTGCACTTTTTTTTTGTCGTTTTTTTGTCACCCGGTATTTGATTGTATTACTAGACCCACAGTGGAAAGCTAGAATACCAGATAAGCTTCAAACACAACTTTGTAAAAACGTCTGATCCCCAAAAAATACTAGAAACGGGCTGCAAAATATTTTAGGGAGAACCACACATAATATGGAGCTGAAAATTTTGGATCAATCGATTTTCTCGCACTTCCGAATATACCGAAAGTGTCTAACGGCGTTATTTTAAATGGCATGTTATACAGGGCGATTTCCAATAAGAGACGGTTTCTTTCATAATTCTGTTATTGTAAGAAAACGTGCTGTTTAAGAAAAAAGTATTTAAAAATGCTCCACACGATATATGTGCATATTTATTAGGGGCACGGGTAGCCGAGTGGGTTAAAGCGCCGTCTTTCCAGTCGCGATACCTCTGTGCGCGTTGTTCGAATCCTGGCCGGGGTAGCGATTTTTAATTGTCTCGCTTTCTCCGTCAGGGTTTGATATGCAACCACTAATACACTAGTGTATAGGTGTGGATGCATAGATGCCAATCCAACCGCACATGCCCTAGATTTGGTAATGTTCTGAGTTTTCTGGGTTTCCTCAGAACTGTAAAGCAAATGCGTTACCGAAATAATCTTAAGTCGCTCCCAGTGCGCCATGGCAAATAATAATAATAGCCACCCTTCCCCGCACAGATCCCTGAGAGGACCTCTGGGGTTACTCTTCGGAGTAATTATAGGGTGAGTATTATTATTATTATTTCGCCGACTTTATAGTCACACTTCTCAGCGTAAACGCTGGGAAACATTCACCCATTCCTGCTGCAGACAGTGATGGCTTGATATCTCATCCCCGCCTCCAGCAGAAATTAGGCTCAGGCGAGGGGAGGAAATTCATCCTGTCCCAAAACCTTTCTAACAATGTGACAAGTTTGTAGTACAACTGCCTTCTGGCCATTTCGTATAATATTATAAGACAGTCCTAATGCCGCGATGTTCTTGGCGAATCTGGTCGTCATCACGCCTTCTGCCGATATAACTAGGGCGTACGTCTCCACCTTCTCCAGTTTCCATAGGCGCTTCAGCTCGATTGATAGATTTTCGTATTTCGCGATCTTCTCCCGTTCAGTCTTCTGAATGTTGTGAGTAAGTGGCACTGCGATGTCTATGATGATCCCTCTTCGTTGTTCCTTGTTGATCAGTACAATGTCTGGTCGGTTGAAATCCACTGTTCGGTCGGTGATGATTAGCCTATCCCAGTACATCACTGCTGTTTCCGATTCCAGCACAGCTTCCGGGGCGTATTTGTAGTATGGCGGAGCCGTCGCTAAAAGGCCATACTTGAGTGCCAGTTGTTGGTGGACCATCTTCGCAAGTTGGTTGTGCCTGCCGAGATATGCTGACTCTGCTAGCGCGGGACACCCTCCTATTATGTGCTCTATAGTTTCGCCTGCAGATCCACATTTCCTACATATGTCTTCGACGTCGTCTCTCAGGATATGCTTCTGGTAATTTCTTGTTTTTATAACCCTGTCCTGAATGGCAGTCAAGAAGCCTTCGGTCTCGGGGTACAGATAGCCGTCGGTAAGCCATTTTAACGAATTTTCTTTGTCGATGTGGTCTGGCTGTAGCATTTTCGGAAAACGTCCCTGCAAAGCATGTTCCATCCACTGGGTCCGGAGCTCCTCTTCTGTTGGTACGTCGACCGGAATAAGTTCACATCCCAGACTCAAAGGCGTGTATCCAGCGTCCTCTCTTGCTACTGCTGTTATTAGCGGGTCCCTGTTCGTTAGCAGCTTTCTTCTTAAGGAAGCTTCTTGATTAAGGCACTGATTTTTGATGTTCAATAGACCTCTCCCACCTCGTCCTCGCGGCAGGTAGAGTCTGATTATTATTGAGTCTTATTATTATTATTATTATTATTATTATTTGTAAAATATTTCTAATTATACAGAGTACTTAATTTCAGATTACCGCTACACAACTTCATTTGTACATTTTTGGATACCCCACTAAATTTTTAGGTCGACTTTATCTTTTTACCATACATGTTAGGTACCTACAACCCACTATTTTGTAGATATGCAACTCTTTTTGAAAAATACCACACTGACAGCGTTCAATATTATTCTAAACCGTGTGTAAACAAAAAAAGTTAGATATGTGCGGTTTGGTCAGTTCGATTCGTCACAAAGTACTCTTATCATTTTGCATTGTTGCAAAATGTATTTAATTCAGTGTCGCAATTGAGGAGCTTGATGCAAGAACAAGGCAGCTCCATTTTCAACGCGTGACGAGGTTAGCTGCTTATAATTTCAATAAAAAATTTAGGCGTTACTTAATGCAAATTCCACACATATCAGTGCATGGAGTATACATCCTGACATATGCTGAGCTGCGTCGAATTTGCGTTAAATAACGTATAATATTTTTATCGAAATTATAAGCAGCTAACCTCGTCACGCGTTGAAAATGGAGCTGCCTTGTTCTTGCAGCAAGCTCCTCAATTAGTGTCGCAACTGGGACCTATACTTGACAATCTTTCAACAGCCATAACTTTTAACAACTGAATAGTCCACATTAACTTATGCCGCTGAATGCGAAATTTAATTACATTTTAACTGATATAAAGTTGTTTCATTTATTAAAAAAAAAGAGATGTAAAAGACTAATAATAATTGAGTTGAATATTTGGACTTTCCCGAAGTTCTGCTTAATGAAAAAGTAAGTTTTATCATATGCTCATTTTCGAAAAACTAAGAAGCTCTTGGCAGGAGCAATTTAATTACTTTCTGTGTAGGTTAAGTATACCTTTTCTGAGCCAAATATAAAAAACCATATTAAGAAAAGGCGTTCAGCATATAGTTTTTATGTATATAAGGAGTTCAATTAAAAAATATATGTTACCTAAACAGTTGCTATACATTTTTGTTTCAATTGTTTTTCTGACAGAATATTCTGAAATTTTGGGAAAAAATAAATTACAGTACGTCAAAAATTTCGTAGCTCTAAAAATAACGGAGAAAAAGAAGATGACAATTCTTAGGAAATCACCCTTTATTTACAAGACGATGAAATACTAGGCCATGAATGCAAAACAAAATATGTTCCTTTCATAAATATAAAATGCCCTTCAAACTGGTTAACCTGTATTAATTTTGCGTGTTTGTTCTATCGATGTAATATTTTAAATAATTTAATTGGTAGGTAATTCATTTTTCTGAATCACTGAATAATCTGAATTCTGAACAAAAAAAAATTGTACCATAAAACAGCAAGCATGTTTAAGGGGAGAAAACACTTTACAATTTTCAAAAAAATCGATTTTTTTTTTTTTTTTTCATATTTCGAAAGTATATTGAAGTAAAGTATATTGAGAGTGAGAGAGAGAGTACAACACATTAATTTAAAGTATTGGAACTTTGAATTGTGGTTTCAAAAACCTCTCGAGCTTGTAACTCGAAAAGTTATTGATCGATGGCTGAAATTTTGAGAGATTTTTGTCTATACTATTATCGGAAGGATGTACCTAAAGTTTTAAAGATATCGCGTGATTACATTAATTTTTTGGGATAATAGTTGTCGAAAAAAAAACGGCCTACTTAATTTCCACTTTTATACATTGTAATAATTCTATTGGATTATCCTTCCCCTGCATATGTCAGTATCTGAAAAAAAAATGTTTTGGTTTCCGATCAATAGAAAAATAATGACAAATGCAGCACATTCGATGTCACGCCAAAGACATCTGAAGGCCCTGTAAATTCGCCATTTTGTTAAAAAAAAAAGGAAAAATGTTTTTCTACTCTTCAAATTTGTAATTAAATAATGTTAACAAGTATTTCGTGAGGATTATAACTAGAAGCTTAAATCGGGCAAAAAAAAGACAATAATTATATTGCTCCTGTAGAGACTTAGGTACTTGATTTTTCGTAAATGAACATGATAAAAATTAATTTTTAATTGAGCCGGACTTGATCCTAAAAGGTCCAATTTCAACTCGATAACTATTTGTCGTTGGGTGTATACCATAAAGTCGACTTAAATTTTGGGTGGTATCCAAAAAATGTACAAACATCCAGGGTGTTCCACCTTTTTAATAACGAAGTTGTGTAGCGGTTACAAGAAATGGAGTATCATGTGTGATTTGAAATATTTTAAAAATTTTATCATATTGTGCAACTATTATTTGACACATTTTTTTCTTAAATTTACAATAACAGAATTATGGAAGAAACCATCTTAGGTAGAAATTAGTATATTTTCTTTGCCTTATTTGGTTTTTACTCATTAATTTAGTCTCTTTAATAATATTTGTCCAAGTCTCAAATGAACGGTTTTCGAGATAACTATTTGAATTTAAAAAAAAATACAGATTGCAAATCCCTTGAAAAAAAAACTGTAATCAGTATGGTATTTTTTTTCATTTGAATGGTTCAGTTTATGTCGACAGTTCTAGATACATGGGAAAAAATACAGGGTGCTTAAAATAGATGGTCAAACTGGAACAACTTTGTCCTTTTTACACAAGTATTTTGAATAGAACGTACCATATTTTATAATTTCTTTCGCTTCCTGTTTTCGTCATGTTTCAAGTTATACCTACTAGCACTCTATACCAGAAATATGAAAAAAAATGTCCATTGGTTCATCCATTCGCCAGATATTGTGCACGGGAATGTAAAAATCGCTTTATACATTTATTGTAGCTACCGGCCGCCATTTTGTTTTTTTTTTGCATCAAAACATTCTTTAACTAACTGAATACTACAGTAAATCATGTCCCAAAACTGATTTCCAAAACATTTACCACATTCTCCAAAAAAAATTGCGAATGTATGAAACAATTTCCGTGTTAGATAATGTACAGGGTGTCCCCGGATTGAATTACCTATAGGTGAAATGGACAAACAATTACATTTTTCGACAAAAAGTCATTCTTCATAAAAAGTTTTGCGTGTCTTGAAACGTCCAAAACGTTTGTTGTTTGTTCAATTTAACATACAGGGTGTTCAAAAATAGCCAAAAGTAAATAATAATGAAGAGTAAAGAACTGTAAATATTAACGCTATGTAAAAAAGTTATTAAGAAAAATTGTTTGCAATTAAAGTTAATACTCAAATATGAAAGCATGGCCTACTAGTCAATATTAAGTATTTTGAAGAGATTCCGCAATTTTTATCATTGTTATACGTTTGAAGTAAAGCTATTTTCCTTTAAAAAAATTATGTTTATTAAAGGCGCAGACATAATAAGAATCATAAACCCCAAAAATATTTATTTTGAAGAAATTATGATTTAATAAACAAATTCAACAACTATTTTGAAAAAACAGTAAAATTATTATTCACGCACCATAACTATTCTACATGCAGGCCTCCAAGTTCAACACACCTCTCCAGTCTCGTTCTAAAAGATGTGTATGTTGAGTGGATCATTTCTTGATATACTTGGGCCACTGCTTGAATGATCAGAGTCTGCGGAGTAAATCAATATTGTGTTGTATCGGCTGTCTAAAAACTATTTCCTTCAAAAATCCCCAAAGGAAAAAGTCAAGTGGCGACAAGTCAGGGGACCTTGCTGGCCAACAAATGGGTCCATATCTTCCGATGCACTTCTCTCCGAATTAAGTTTTTTAAGCCAACTGCGGACCTGGATTATTGAATGGGCGGGGCATCCGTCGTGTTGAAAACGCTATTTTTGTATATTCTAAATGTTCGTCGTCTAATTCTGGCCAGAAAAATGTGTTTAGCATCTCCAAGTATGAAATTTGATTTAATATTTTTTTAAAATACGTCTCAATTATTCGATTGAAAATAATTGCATACTAAACATTCACTTTTTTGAAATTTTGACTTCTAGAAGTAACTGAAAAAGACGGATTTTCTTGTGCCCAAAAACGACAATTCTGCGACGATACTACTCCATTAGTAGAAAAAGTGCTTTCATCGGAAAAAATTATATTCTTGTGAATATGTATATCTACATAAGCCTCGCTCCTTTCTAAACAGAAATCCAATCGATGCGCATCATCCACAAACTTCCAACGTGTGTATTATTTTAGGTCTGAAAGCTTTAAACTTATTTTCGACCAAAATCCTTTGAATGTGTGTCTTGCTAATATCAATTTGTGCAGATCTCTTTCTTATTGATAATTTTGGATTTTCTTCGACTGAATTTAAAACTAGAACTGTGGCTGCATCATCGTCATCATGGACCTCATCACCAGTTAAATCAAATTTTCATACTAACTTTTTCAAACTTTGACGGTTAATTTTTTTTAAAGGAAAATGGCTATACTTCAAACGTATAACAACGATAAAAATTGCGGAATCTCTCAAAATACCTAATATTTACTAGTAGGCCATGCTTTCATATTTGAGTATTAAATTTAATTGCAAACAATTTTTCTTAATAACTTTCAAATAGCGATAATATTTAAGGTAGTTTATTCCTCATTATTATTTAATGTTTGCAATTTTTTAACACCCTGTATGTTAAATTGAACAAACAACAAACTTTCTGGACGTTTCAAGACAAGCAAACATTTTTATGAAGAATGACTTTTTGTCGAAAAATTAAATTTTTTGTCCTTTTCACCCATAGGTAACTCAATCCGGGGACACCCTGTATAATCTACGGTTAAAAATCGACTGTAAAATGAATAAATTAAGATCCATCAATAAAAAGTGTTGAGATTTATTCAAAACGCAAGAAATAATAGGCCGTAATTTTTTTATTACTTAATATATTCAATTTTTTTATATAAAAAATATTTATTATGTATTTAAACAAATTTAAGAAAATGTTTGTCCGTTCTTAGGAATTATAAGGTGTTTCTATAAATGTTCTGAGTTTTTAGAGCATTCAGTCAGCTTATTTTCAATGTTATCGGTGCAAAAAAAAATTGACCTGAATTTCTTTACGAAACCGGTAATCCCCGGGTTCTATACCAGAAAAAAATCATGTCCTCGAGACCTAAACTTAAAATAAACGGCTTTATTTTATTTGAGAAAAAAAATTGGTAAAAGAAAATGGCTGCCGAAACATATTTTTGTATAAACTTCTTATTTTTTTCTCTCTCAAAAACTACGGATTTTGATTAAAACGTTCTAAGAATGAAAGTGTCTGAATCAATCTGAAAATATTCTCAAATTTTTTTCATTGTTTAAATGACTTGAAAATTTCGATTTCTTGGTTTTTGGGACAATAAAAAATCCTGAAAAAATTTGAGAGAATTCTTCGAAAAGACATTGAAAATATTGAAAATATGTTTGCTTAATTATTTTAAGACGAAAAGTTCAAATAACATGTGTATGCATGCCACAACGTACAAGTTGATACAGGGGACTTGGCCTTAGTAGCAGCCTCTAACGTCATGATTTATAAATATAAAATTTTTAAGTTTATGGGGGGTTATTAATAAGATTTTTTTTTCAATGTAACAAATTATTTACAACTCGCTGTTTAACCAAAAGTCGACCCACCCTACTTTCTTATTTTAAATAGAACTACACCGGGTGGCTCAAGAAGTGGTGCCAAGCTTATATCTTGATAACTAATTAAAGGATTTTTTTGAAATTCGGAGTTTATCCTAGAATTTTAATTTCCAGCCAAGTGACGAAAAAAATCCAAGATAACTGACTTCCGGTTTCGCTGAAAATTGTACAAAATCCACTCTTTTAAAGGAACACACTGTATATTTTTGCATATTTGGATTCTACGCGTCAGAAAACACACAACCCAAGTGTCAAATATAATTTTGGAAATGTGAAAATGTTTTTTTTTTTTTCAATTTTTTTTGTAATAGTAATACCTATTTATACCTACCTAAAAACGTAAATTAAAAACATATTTCCACAACCAAAACGAGAGTTGAGACTTGCGTTGTGTGTATTCTGACGCGTAGAATCTAAATATGTAAAAATATACAGGGGGTCTCACTCAAAAAAAACACTGGGTTTAGTGCCATTTTCGGCGAAACCAGAAGTCGGCCATCTTGACTTCGTCACTTGGTTGAAAATTAATTCCAGTATAATCGTCTCGAATTTAAAAAAAAAACGTTTAGTTTTTAACGTTAGTTAGCTCGACCTGAGCCACCCGGTGCATTTTATTAAAAACACTACTACTAAGCCGCAACGGACATTATTTTTTTTAAAGCCAGGTCATTCCTATTAGTCATAAATCTTTTATTTAGTTTTAAGAAAATAGTCTAAATACAACTCAAGATATTTTAAAAGAAGCCAACGTGGGAACACCGTATTATTATAACTTTTTATTTATTATAGCTTTACTAGGTATAAAGCACCTAATTGACTTTCATTTATACCACGTGGAATTAGCATAGTTTCTTTATTTGCCAAAATAAAACTAAAAATGCCCGTACATTACACTAATATTGTACAATTTTGGACTAATCTTTTTGAAATACGGAGGGCTGGCTAATTTCTGACAGTGTTACAATTTATAAAGTGGTGTGTTAAAATTACCCTGTTATTTACGTAGATATGTGTGAAAACTGTATGCCCGCCGCCCGGATCTGCCGGCTTTACTAATTTCATATGACAACAATGAAAAATAATAATTATTATGTTACAACCACTCAAGATTAAAATACGGTGTCCCTGTCTTAGGTTTTAAAATATTATGAGTCGTTTTTGAACTTTTTTCTTAAAATTACATAATGATTTATGCGTAGCAGAAATACTGGGTGTTAAAAATATGATGTCAATAGCGGTTTAGTAGTTGATTTTCGATTTCATAGCTTCACAAGATTTTGGACTTTGTGTCATGGGCACCAGGCTTCTTTTACTAAATTGCATTTTAATTGTCAGTAAATAAACAAATGCCATCACGTCGTACATGGTTAAAAAGAAAATTTTAAGGCGAATAAGATAAGCTAAAAAATGTACACAGTTCTATTTAAATTAAGAATTTTGGGTATGGCAAAGAATGTCTGTTAGATTAGAAAAAAAAGCCTCGTCAATAGCCACAACTATTTTAAAATTTTTATTTTAATAAATAAAAATGTTGGAGTCTCTTACATGTCTTCTGTGTTACCCGGTAATATTGTGTGCCAAAATTTTTCTTATCAAAATCTTAGACAAAAATGTTTATTTTGAAAGAGTCGACAATTTAATTAATAGTGGTCCTTACAAAAAATTCTCAAAAAATCCTTTGCCAAAAATGACAACGGAAGTTAAAAAATCTTTAAAAGAATGTAACAACCTTATTACCCCTCCACTGAGACAAAAATTACAATTGTCAAATCCAGTAATACCTAAATTGTATTGATTACCAAAAATACATAAACAAGGAAAATCTGTAAGACCAATTGTCTCAGCGATAGGATCCCCAACTTATAATTTGTCAAAATGGTTAACGAACGAGTTTGAAAATTTGCCTATTGCACAAACAAGTTTTTCAGTTAAAAATTCTAGTGAGTTCATTGACAATATCAAGAATATCCAATTGCAAGAAGGTGAAATTTTGGTCTCGTTTGATGTATGCTCATTGTTTCCAAGTGGTCCAATCCCGCAAACTTAGGACTACCTCAGGGAATTACTCGAATTAAATGGTTTAGACGATAAAATTATTAAGGAATACATTCGGCTTACTAGTATTTGTATGAATCAAAATTGTTTTCAGTATAATGGTGAATATTTTCAACAACATGAGGGAACGGCAGTGGGTAACTCCTTGTCACCTTTCATTGCAAATCTTTTTATGAGTAAATTTGAGACAGAAGTAAAAGATAAATTCGAGTATTTCCCTAGAGTTTGGTTCAGGTATGTGGATGACATCTTCACAGTATTTGATACAAAAGTAATTAGTTTAGATAATTTTGTTACCAAATTCAATAACCGTTTCCCTACTATAAAATTTACATATGAAGTGGAACACAATGAACAGCTACCATTTTTAGATGTATTAGTTATTAGAAATAGTGAAAATAAGTTAGAGTTTGATGCATATAGGAAAGAAACCGCTATTTATATATATTATTACCTATTTATTTATATTAGCTATTTATTACACTATTAGATATATTCCCAACGATTCACACCACCCTTCAACATAAAATGGCAAGTTTTAATTTTCTAATTCACCGTTTGTTAAATTTCCCCCTCAGTAAAGAGAGGTTTGAACACGAGAAACAATTAATTAGAATATAGCTAAAAATAACGGTTAGTCAGTCCATTTAATAGATAAGTTAATAAGGAAGCATACATTTAAGATAACCTTGTAGAATTCCACGATTTTTCGTAGAGATACTGACAATTCGAAATTTGCTTCGTTACCATATGAACCTAAATTCACCCGCGGACTAGATAAAGTTTTAAAAAATATTAATATCAATTTGGTTTATAATTCTAAAAATAAACTACAGACGCTTTTGGGTAACCCCAAAGACAAAATCGACAATAACGAAGTCAGGAATATACGAAATAAGTTGTAAAGATTGTGATCAAAAGTATATTGGGCAAACAAAAAGATCTATATTGACTAGTTTTAAAGAACACATGGCTCATTTGAAATATGGCAGAACAGAAAAATCTTGTGTTGCCCAACACGCTTTTGATAACAACCATAGGATAGACATAAATAATTTAAAATTAATTAGAAATGCAACTATGAATAGTATGAACAAGGACAAGGACAATGGTCCGATACCCACCAGTTCACTGTTTGCTCTGATAAACAAAGACAGTTACGGTTCAGTGAACCGTGGCAACAAATTTGGTATAAATAGTGCAAGTGTGTAGGCTAGAATTTAGTTTTAATCTTCTCCTGAAGATGCCAACTTAGTTGGCGAAACGCGCGTCGAGAAAAGTGTAGTAGTTCGTTATTTCGTGGAAAACGTCCAGTTTTTTGCCAAAATTGTTTATGTTTTTCATGTCGTTCGGTTCTTTTCTTTCGCAAGTCAACTTACACGGATAGTTACAGTTCGACAGTAGGCAAAAATTGATTGTCTAAAATTTGATCAAAAAATGTTCAAACTTTGACAGTGAATTTTCATAACAAGCATTTACGGTGGACATCTGAAATTCTCGTATTTTGTTAAGAAATCATGGGCCTCACACAATATTTTACGGAATGTTGGATCTGTAGGGGTTGTCGGAGATGCTCTACACATAAAATAATGACACTTCCGATAATGTGTGATTCCGATTTTCTGACACTACCGGATATACTGGAAGTATTTAACGGTGTAATATTTTTCATATTATACAGGCTATACGAAAGAGATGAAAAAAAATGTTTCAAATAAAAGTTGTTCTAAATGATATATGAGTGATGCATATTTGTAAAATATTTCTAATTGTACAGGGTGCTCCACAGCACCGTTATTTTAAATGAAACACTGTTTTTTTGTACATTTTTGGATTGTACCTACAACACACTATTTTGGAAATATTCAACTGTTTTTGGAAAATATGCTGACATCGTTCTAAATAATTCTGAACTATGTCTAAACAAAAAATGTTCGAGATCTGCGGTTTGGTTAGTTCGATTCGTCTCAAAGTCATCATCTGTCTATCATTTGCATTGTTGCTAAATGTATGAATTCAGTGTCGCAACCACTGGACCCCATATTTGACAATCTTTCATCAGTGATAACTTGTTTTGTTGAAATGGAAAAACCCACATTAACTTATACCGTTAAATGCCAAATTAAATTACTTTTAACTGATATGCAGTTGTTTATACAAACATAACTTTGTTTTCTTTAAAGGGCATCGAAAACTTCTTCTGATTCTACCATCTCTTTTAAGAAGCAACCCCATGGTCTGCTCCAATATTTTTATACTCCTGAAAATCAATATGACCATTTAGCGATTTTTTTATTTAAAATCCGAGTCCATAGCGTTAATCAGGACTCCTCAAAACCCCCATGCGGAGAGATTTTAGAATTTTTGCAAAAATTCTGCCAAATTGATTGTACTCAAAAAGGGCTAATATCCGGTTCATTAAAAAAACACATTTCAATGAAAGCAAAGCAAAACTTACTAGAACCCAGTAATACGGAAAAAATATTTGAGCCCTTGTTGGTGCACATAAGGAAAATATTGAGCCGAAAATCAAGTAATTCCTGATGACATTCAAATGCTTTGACATATTATATGCCACACTTGACTCGGCTAGTTACTTTAAAATTCGATATTTTACTCCACTTCGGGGTCCTATAGAAAAAAACACCTTGTATATTTTTATTCAAATTTCGCAAATGGGGATTTTGAGAGGTTGACGCTAAAAAATGGTCATATTGAATTTCAGTGGTTTAAAAAAAATCGTAGTTGGTTGGTTACATCTGAAAAGCCACGATAGCGTCGGAAAAAGCAGTTTTCAAAGCTCTTTTAAAACAGAAAAAAATTAATCGATTAGGTAACTTGAAAAATGAGGATGATATGGATTTGGACATAAATAAAAGTAGACACCCTGTATATACTTTTTCAATATTTTTATTCATACACTAGGCGCAGAAATTAAGGTATAAGTATTTGGATAACTTAGCATAACTTTGCAAATAATGCATTGCTAAGGGTATTGACTGTAACTTTTTAATTTTAAATTACTTCAAATGAACCCTTACGACGTATATATTATTGCAACGTATATATATATATTCCCCGCGACGTACATATATATTGTTGAAATTGATAAAATTAAAAGTACGCTGCAAGACGCGTATTTTAAACAAAAAAATGGGCGTCACAATTCTGAGAATTTCGAAGCGACAACGCTAAAACAATTATATGTACGTCGCGTCAAAGAAGGCAGTCGCCTAGAAAACGTTATAAAACTGTCCCAAATTAAAATTGTTCGTCTCAAAATCTCAAAACGTCTCGCAAACTTGAAGAGACATGATTTTTCTAACCCAACCCAGTCAATATCGTACAATAAATAAAGAAATGGCGTCATTGTTGATTAAGGCTTGCAAAAAAATTCGATCGTTAATTACTCGAAAAGTTATTAACGGATCGAGCTGAATTTTTTTTTGTAATTTCACGCTACAATCGCCAGTCCCTCCAAATTTCATGATCATAGTCGCCCTACTTTCGAAGTAAAAAATGGCGAAAAAAAAAACACTCAACTTCAGTCATTTGCAAGTTAACAGTAGTAGATACTCTCCAGACTTCGGGTTAGGCTTAAAATTTTGGAAATTCAACAGGCTACAACTTATATGCATATGCTATATAAAATAAGCCAAGGAACTGAAGCGAAAATGTGAAAAAAAGACGTTTTTTTTTTTCACAAATTGTTTATTTGTGAAATTACATGTAGCCCATACAGCTGCTCTGCCGTCGAGTGACCAGTGGTGGGGCAAGAGATGAGAGCGCAAAACCGGCGCTAGCGTGGAAAATGGCAGTTTCTGATTTTTTTTTTTTGCAAAACTATACAAGATATCTCGAAAACGTTTTGGTCACTGTATAACATAATACTTAAAGAACATATGGTAATTTTTTCAAGTTGAAATTTTTTCAAAGTTGGCTGTGATTTCAAACGTCAAAACATGCTATCTTGGCTTCCGAGAAAGGTCGAGTAACTTTTTTTTTTTAAAAATGTGTGTTTTTACGGCGATTAAAATGCCACTGGTTTGAAAAAAATTATATAAAATTATATATAAAAAATGGTCGAGATATTTGCAATTGTTGCAACAATTGCAAAATTGGTTTTTTTTGACACGTTAAAAATTAAAAAAATAATTTTTTTTTGTATTAAATTATACATTATGCTAATTGCAATGTGTTCACCGAGGCCAAATTACGATATATTATGGCTTACTTTTGCAATAAGACCTCAAAGTTTCACTTTAAAATATTCATTTTCAAAAAAACTAAGCGATATTTTGCAAATCCGTAAAGCGTTTTTTGTTAAGTTAGTTGAGAGCTATAAATTTTCAATGTAACATCAAAATTCATTGAGCAGATTTTGTTTTACGTTACTCTAGATTTTCGATCTTGTAGGAAATTTGATGACGAAAAAGTTGGTGGCCGTAAAAGTTGCCTACGAACTCTAGAAGCAAAGATATAGGCAAAAAAACAAATCAAAATTTGCAATTTTTTTATAAATTGTTAAATAAACAAATGTTTCCGACTTTTAATCGTATCAAAACTATTTTTCCCGTATTCCTGGGGAAATTCTGCATAGGAATCAGTTATTTTTTTTCTACCAGAAAACATGCACTCAAATCGTATCTTTTTGAGCTTCAGGACATAGACATAGACTAAACGTATGCACAAGAGCACAGGTGTCTGTGGATGATTCACCTCAATTCGTGACGCGTGCAAAATGAGAACGAACCACAATAAATTGCTCTCCTTTATACATATTTTATACCTAAAACTTATTTCTCAAATTTTTGTGAGGCGTGCCCGCAGAAGGGCGAAACAAGCGCGTGCGGCACGTGGCCCGCTTCGCACCACGCCTGCGCAGTTGAAGGGACGCCACGCGAAATGATTGCCGTTCGTCGTCCGTTATTCATTTGCAGAGTGCCGAGTGGAAGTGGTGGTGGTGCCGTGCGTGAACCGTGATGTAATTCTTGAAACCATAAAGACATCGGTCTGGCGTTTTTCGATTTTCTCATTCAACATTTTGCTGAATTTTTAAATTTATTTTTTTGTTTGCAACCATACACGAGACACCAGTGAAGAAAATCAATGGAGCCTTCCGCGTAGAAGGATTTCGGGTAAGATTTCTTCATTTTCTTCCTTCAAATATTTCCATCTCGAGGAAAACGTATATTTATAAACGTATTATTTTGTAATATTGGGAAGCTAATAAGATCCTATAGATGTAGATCGCAGTACATTATTTCAAATACCTATATTATAGGTACCTATTTATTTGTTCATTGTTAGGAATTGTACGATGTTTCTTGATGCCATATAATAACATAGTTATTTAAAGGTGTGATTCTTGGACCAATTCTAAGTCTAAAAAAAGTTCATATAACGTGTGTATGCCCTAACGTACAGGGTGTTACAGGGGACGTGTAACAGCCTCTAACACAAGCACACAAAAACAAACTAAACTTCACCAGGCTAAGATTAAATCTTGATGATCTCCATATACTGAGTCGTTTTTGTTTAATAATATATATTTGTGTATAAAAAGAATTTTGAAGCTAAGAAGATAAGCTAAAAAAAAATAATTGAAAATACGCACACATAACAACACAGCTTGATTTAAAATAAGAAAGTTGAGTTTGGTAAATAATGTCTATGAGGTTAGGAAAAAAGGCTCATCCATTGCTACATTACTATAAATTTCAAAATTTTATTTTCATAATTAAAGATGTTAAACTCTGTTACGACATGTAACATATGTATATCCTTTGTCACCCGGTAATATTGTGTGCCAATATTGTGTTTTATTTTTTTCGGGTCATTGTTGGTGTCGACAAAAATTGGTTGTCCATTTGGTGAAATTTTATTGAGAAAATGTTCAAACTTTTACGGTGAATTTTTATAACAATCTTTTACGGTGGAATTTGAAATCTCGTATTTTCGTAAGAAAGCATGGACCTCCCATAATATTTTATGGGTTTTTATGATTTTTTGTTTTATTACTAGACCCAAATAGAAGCTAGAAATTTTGTATCAATACTCCTATTGATACATATTGAGGGGTGCTCTACACATTAAAAATAACGACGATTTTCTCGCACTTCCGGATATACGGGAAATATATAATTCTGTTACTATATGAAAAAAAAAAGATGTATATGTTAATTTGTAAAATATTTCTAATTATATAAACTATATTAAGGAAAGGCGTTTAGCTTAAAATAGCTGTACGCCAAATTTCAAAACCATCAACTTTGAATGTTTGTATATTTTTGAACATATTTTTAAATTAGAGTTTGTTCTTTCTGTAGAAGACATGAAATACTTGATAATTATTCAGAATTAAAAACATTCTCACACAAAAGTTCTAGTTTTAGATGCATAATAGTTCAAAAACCTGTGATAGAAAGCATGTTTCATCGTTGTAATCTGAAGAACAAGTGGATTTCAAAAAAATAAAAGAAAAAAATACAACCCAAGTAGCACAATATATTGGCTGATCATTGTTTCTATATTGGCACAATATCGATTCATTGCAGTTAATAAATCAATATTGTACCAATATTGGTGCAACATTGTTTTTGTTCTATAAATGTAATGTTGGTGACATATATTACGCCAATATTGGTTGACCTTTGTTTAGCCATTATTGTAATTATCAATGTTGGCCCATTATTGGTATTTACAATATTTTATTACAACATTGGCCCTATACAGTATTTATTTTGCATGTTAATATTGGCATTTGCATATATCTCCAATACTGTTTATTCAATGTAGGGCCAATATTTCTAACAAATATCGGGCCAATCTGAGAATGCATCTCTATTACAATAATACAGTTAGAATAATATTTATAAAAATTATCTATGTAAGTAATGTACACCTATTCTTTTTCTACAAATGTCAAAAAAATGTGAAAAAATGATTTTTTGTGTATAATGTGTGTCAGAATAAGTATATTATTCTTGAATTACAAAATATACTGTTATGTTTTTACGCAAAGTGTAAAAAGGTTATTTTTTCAACTCTTAAAACACTTTTGCGTAAAAAAAAGCTTTTGGCTTTTTGACAGTTGTGGAAAAAAATATTGTATGTAACATGTCAGTAAAGTACTACTTTTTTATTCATAGAAATTGTCAATAATTCCTAGACTGTCGTACAAAATTGTCGGTAATTTTGATGCAATTACTTCTGAAAATATTCAAATAAAGGCGCTACAATGATTAGTGGCGCCTATGTCCGGCAGTTCGGTGAACCACAGAATTAAAAAGAACGAGAATATAGAGTCCTAAGACCGCTTCTTCCTTTCATTCGATTTAATATGGCGTTAATCACGTGTTCTGTGGAATCGCTGATTGTTGTATGTAGCTGTTGCCAACTCATACGTAAAACATTTTAGTTACATGATGGTTTAAGCAGTTTAAGTTTTGAGAAGCACCAAATTTTATTGTTGTAGACTATTTTAAATGAACGCGTTAATATTTTTACGATCACTAAACCCCTAATGAATACCACTTTTTGTCAAAGTCAAATAAAATAGTCAAATAATGACTTGAAATTTGTAAATCTGAAATTGCAATCTGACAACGCGGCGTCAGCAGCTGGATCACGTGAGCATTGTGAACGACGAGCAGGCTAGCCGGCATCTTGAGTTTTATAACGATTCGTGAAAAACTTGAAAAAGCAACATTTGGTATTTGGTTATTAAAGTAGGTGAAACCAGCCGTTATAAGTGGTACTGGTGCATAAAAAGTGAAGTGTGAAGTGAAAAATAAAGTTGTTGAGTGGTATTTATGTAATAAGTACAATTTTAATCTTATAGTCGACGTTTTGTTAATTAGGGTTGATTTAATGCACATTTATCGCTTGTAGTTCAATTGATTTTATTATGGTAAATCATATGTCTTCATAAATCAAGCCTTAAGTATATACTTAAATGAATGTTGTCAAGATTAGGGGTCATAATAAGGTGGTTGGTTTATGAAGCATCATTTAACCTTAATTTTTCTTTTATTTATAATTTTAACAAATAATGGTACTCGATTGGTTATTAAAGTAAAAGTACCTAGTAATGCTTGTTTCATAAAAAATGTCCTATTAGTCCTCACTTATCCTGGGTTCATGGAGCCAACTAAACTAAATTAAGAACTAACAATTAAAATTACATATATGTAAACATGACTATCCACAAACCCATGTTAGCGTTCATGGAATCTACACTAAATTAAAATTAAAAATTAAGCAATTACAAAGTTGCCCAACTTTTAGGTATCTTTTTAGTTTAGTTGTTAATTCTTAATTTTTGCCATGTGGTCTGCGCAGGCGTTTGGTATAAATTTTTGAGGTTATATTTTTTCTCTGTTATTTTATTATCTGTAAAGTAAAAATATTACTATAAAATGATATTTTTTTGTGGAAAAAGTGTGGAAGTCATATTTTTACAATAAAAACACATTATTTAAAAATAAACTGGCACACAGCATATATTTTACTCATAATTCTTAATTGTTAATTTTATTTCCATGAACTAGGTACATAAATTTTAGTGTAATTTTAATTTTAATTGTTAATTTTTAATTCTTAGTTTCGTTGGCTTCATGAACCATTCATTAGTCCTATTTCCTTAATTTCTTTGTCGTAATACCTTTTCTAGGACGGTTCTATAGGCAGTTCCTATGGGAATAGGGAAGTTGAAGGTTTTCTTGGACCATTATACCAGTTTACATATATATTTAGTTTTGAAAACACATTTAAGGTAAGACTAAGTTAGGACTAGAACATTTTTATGAAAATATTTCATCCAGGATGTGTACGCGTCTTAGATTTAAAATGAAAAAAGTGAGTTTTAAACGGTTGTTGACATTTCAAATCGTTAGACCAACCCCTTATTAAGCCTTAAATTTCAGCAACGTGTGATGTTAGCCCCGATTGATTTTTTTAAAAACGTTTTTTTTGCAGTAACTCTTTTTTAAGGGTGGTCTAACGAAATCAAGGGAATAAAAAATTCCATAATCGTTAAAATTCATTTAGCCCCAGTGAAAATGTGATTTTTTGAACATATACATATGTTCAAAAATTCGTTGTATGAATTTGAACATATAAATATGTTCAAATGTTCGGTTGATATTGGAAACTAAGGAGTGGAAAAAAAGTTTTTAGGGTTGGTCTAACGACTCGGAATGTCAACAACCGCTTAAAACTCACTTCTTTAATTTTAAAGACACAAACATCCTGGATGAAGTATTTTATAGAAAATCGTTTCGCTGCATGAAGTTAGCCCCGAAACTAGAAAACAAAAGGTGGTCAACGAAATTAATTGGTGGCCTAACGATGGTCAAATGAACTAGCCACTTTCCCTCCCTGCACCTTATTTTTCGGCGCCAACTTACGGACCTTCGCTTAGTGGTGCATGGTTGTATGTGGTCATTTAAATAAACGGGATTTTTCAATTGTAGGAAATATGTCAAAAAAGTCCAGAAAGTATGTATGTTAAAAGATTTCTTGAGAATCAAGATGAAGAATCAGATAGTCAGAGTGTTGATTGCAGTTTACATTTATCAAATCACACTGTGTTACACCGACATTAATGTATTGTATGTTTTTGTTACGGTGTGTAATTTACATATAGTTTACAATTGTATCTTTCAGACCTTATGACAAGCTGGGATATGTTTTTTTCTTAAGAGACAATACTTCTGAATATGTACCTACTTCTTGGGCAGTTGATACGAAAAAAGATGTTTACTTATGGCCCAAGAAATTGTCTGAAACTCAAATCAAAAAGTTAAGGGACAATTGTTCAGAACCAAGTCTAAATATCGAATATGAAGAATGGGATGGTATTTGCAAGGCTACCGTATTTACCCTAAAACATGCTCAAAATTTGGCAGAGAAGGCGAATACATATCCAATTTATCAGTGGATGAGACTGATGTTGAGGGACTGGTAATAGACGACAAAGACAATAATAATACGTGACGATGAGAAGATGAAGTATCTGGTGATAAGTTGAGTCAGTAGGACATAAATTAAAGAACAAAACAGGAAGGAATTATAACTATTCCACAAACAGTCACTACTCCATCAGGATTTAAAGGTAAATAAATCAAGATCGTATTATAATTCAAAAGAAGTTATATATATACTTTTGTTTTTAGGGTATTCATCTTCGCAAAGAACTTAATTTACAGTTTTACCAAGACACCGAAAAGTAGTAAATCTTTAATAAATGGCCCTATGAAGACAACAACTTCAGACAGTACTAATGAAGGTAATATTTTCAATGCTTCGTAAATTGTACATGGTTAGTCATTTATATCTTGGTGTAACCATTTCAGGTCTTGCTGATAATAATATAAGTAGAGATATAAAAAAGATTACTAAAGCATTAGCAGGCATCAAATATGATATTACAGATATGAAAAATAATATAAGTCATATCAAAATAAAGCTTGATATGTTAGAAAACAAATCTAAGTCGTTCAAGTCAACCTCTGATTTTAAATTGCCGCTGACAACTCCACAGCAATTGCTAGAATTAGAAAACAAAATTGAAAATGCTACTGACCTAGAAGATTTGGTAAATTACTTTGTTATTCGCCGTCTCTTAGTTTTTACATATTTTCTCATTGTAGGTAAACATCCTTTCACACGTAGGTGGAGATACCGTAAAAGAATCTACATTTTATAATGAAAAAACTAATGAACAAGGAGCTGAGCTTACAATACTCAGCAAAAGGAAAAAAGCAAAAAAAATATTTTTCCAAGCTATCGGTATATAAAACTGTCTTAGGTATGTTAGCTTATAGTACGTGTTGTTAGTAATTTAGGCAAAACTGATATTATTAATTTACTATTGGACTGCCATATTGATAAATTACCTTCTGTTTTTAGAAGCTGTTAAAGTGAACTTTTTAGATGCCACCGACTTGGAGATTACATGTTGTATTGGTGTTTCTTTGGCAACAGCTGGAGACCGGAACGGTGGAAGACAACTTAGAGGTTGGTTTGTAACTGTCGAAATGTTATAGGCATATACATATAACCAAGGGGACACAAAACATTTCATTCATAAAATTCCTATAAACGCGGTCAAACATTGTTTTACAAATCTACTACACAGGTGGAAGAGATCTAGTTCATAGCTTTTTAAAACCTGCAAGTAGTTTTAGTTTAATTTGACGTTTATCCTGTTGAGAGTTACTTATTCCATCAGTTTGTTTAGTGTTTGTTTAGTTCTAACGTTCTGGCATACTACAATACATATTAAACAAATTTTTAAGTGAAGAACTATTTTACAACCGGAGTGGCAAAACCTCAAGGGGTGTTGGAAAAAATAATGCAATACAAATTTTGTATACAATTTTTTATTTGTCTCTAAATAATTAAAGTGCTGTTGCCAATAGCATTTTTTTAATGAATGTATGAATGTATGACTTAAGACAAATGCAAACAATCCTTTCTTGGTTATATGTCGTTATATGTCCATGGTCATGTAATTATGTGTGTCACCGACATAATACTCATTTATTTATTTATTTTTTAGCTGAAACGCCAAACCAAGATGAATAATGTATGCATCTATGCATAATGTAACCATAATGCAAAATGTATGCATAGTATTTTGTAAAATTAGTTGGAATGTTTTAATACAGTTTGGTGAACCTTATATATTTTGTTTTATTTTTTATCCTGCAGTAATAACAAAATTATGAGGAAAGTTAATAGTGGATCTTAAATGTAAGTAACACATTTTTTCAAAAAAAGAAAAATCTGTTCTTAAATTTTTACTATTTTTAATATTAAAAAGCAGGTGGCATCTTTCTTTTCAGTTAGGTATTTTGTTAGGATATTGCTGGGTTAAATTTATAGGGTTCTATGCTACATATAACGCAGAACCTTATAGTTTTAACTCAGTGATATCTTGGATATTAGTGTAACCAGAAGAGGAGATTTGCATTTCAAATACTGGTATAATAAAGAGTGTCAATGTTGGCCTAACATTGTATTTTTAGTTGGGGCAATATATTTATAACTTGTTGGTCCAATATTTTTGGACAATATTATATATAGCCTATAATAATTTATAGGCCCAATATTAGAAAAATATATTGGGTCTATATTCCAAAAAGTCCACATTTTTTATTGGCCCGATATGTGGAAACTAGTTTGGCCCTATATTCTTCTATATTGGACCAATATTGGATCAATATTGTCGTGCTGCTTGGAAGTTCAAGTAAAAAAAAGTTACTATAATTTGCTATACATCTTGTTTCAACTGTTTTTCTGATAGAATATTCTGAAATTTCGGAAAATATTTGGATACCGTACGTAAAATATTTCGTAGCTCTAAAAATAACAGAGAAAAGGAAGATGAGAATTCTTAGGAAATCACCTTGTAGTTACAAAACGATGAATTACTAGGCCATGGATGCAAAACAAAAAGGCGTCAAACTGGTTAACCTGTTTTAATTAATTAATTTTGCGTGTTCTATCGATGTAATATTTAATTGGTAGGTAATTCATATTTCTAAATATAATCATAACATGTATAAAACAGTCCTTCCGGTCTGTCCCTATCTATCTATCTCCCTGTATGCTTGACTTTAAAACTACGAGTGTGCGGTTTTTTATAGATAGGTGATTCAAGAGGAGGTTTATAGTATAATACATGCATAATATAGTAGAGAAAACTGATAATTTTAGGGTTTCTAATGTGAGTCGTAAATAAACACATTTTCCTTACATTGGAAACGCGCTGAACCGAATACATCAAAATAAGTCTACAATATTGTACCTTAAAAAGGTCTACAAAACGTCGGATGGTATGTCTATCTCTTAGGGATAACCCACAATAACGTTTTCGTGCGAAGCCAGGGCGGGTCGCTAGTCACTGAATAATCTGAATTCTGAACAAAAAAAAAATGTAAACCAGCATAAGGTAGAAGAAGCATGTTTAAGACTAGTTTTACAAGAATTTCGTGAATATTATAACTAGAAGCTTAAATCCGGCAAAAAAAAGATAATAATTATATTGCTCCTGTCAAGAGCTACATGATTTTTCGAAAATGAACTTATTCTTTAAAATTTATTTTTAATTGAGCCGGAGTTGATCCTAAAATATCCAATATCAACTCGAAAATTATTTATCTTTGAATGTATACCACAAAGTCGACCTAAAATTTTGGGTGGTATCCAAAAATGTACATACAGGGCGTTCCATCGCTTTAATAACGAAGTTGTGTAGCGGTTACAGGAAATGGAGTATCCTGTATGACAAAAATTATTTTAAAAATATGCACCATCATTCTGTGCAACTATTATTTGACACCTGTTTTTTCTTAAATTTACAATAACAGAATTATGGAAGACACCGTCGTAGGTAGAAGTTTGTATATTTTCTTTGCCTTATTTGGTTTTTACTCATTAATTTAAAGTCACTAAGAAGATTTGTCTAAGTCCAAAATGAACGGTTTTCGAGATACCTACATATTTTAATTTTAAGAAAAAAATACAGATTGCAAATCCCTTGAATAAAAAAAACTGTAATCAGTGTGGACATTTTTTTTATCATCTGAATGGTTCAGTTTATGTCGACAGTTGTAGGATACACGGGAACAAATACAGGGTGCTCAAAATAGATGGTCAAACTTCAACAACTTTGTCCTTTTTACACAAGTCTCTTATTTTGAATAGAACGACCCATATTTTATCATTCCTTTCGCTTCCTATTTTCATCATGTTTCAAGATATACCTACTAGCACTCTCTATACCAGAAATGTAAGGTTTGTAAATCGGAAAAAGAAAAATTATTAAATTTCAAACATCTATGACCATGAGGTTGTTGTTGTTGAAGTTGTGTAGCGGATATATGAAATGGAATATCCTGTATGATATGAAAAATTTTAAAAATGTACACCATTTGATTTTGGGTAGCTTTTAATTTTAAACATTTTTTCCTTAAATTTACAATAACAGAGTTCTGGAAGAAATCGTGTTGGGTAGAATACCCTGTATATTTTCTTTGCCATTTTTTGTTTCTACTAATTAATTTAAAGTCGCTTTAATAACATTTGTCTATATCTAAAATGAACTGTTCGAGATACCTATTTTAATTAATAAATGTTAATTAAGAAAAAAAAATACAGATTGCAAATCCAGAAAAAACTATAATCACTGTGGTAAAACTGTAATTAATTTTTTTTATCATGTGAGTATTAATAGTCCAGCTTATGTAAAGAGTCCTAGATGTACGCGAAAATCTACAGGGTGCTTAAATTAGATGATCGAACTTGAACAACTTTGTCATTTTTTTACACAAGTCTACCCCTGTGAAGTTAGCACCACTTTTTTGGAAAATTGAGTAAACCGTTAGAGTTCTGAGTAGAAAAAGCATACTTCTAGAGTTCCTGGCCGAAAAGAACAATAGTTCTGCAAAAATAAGGCCAGAAATCGAAAAAAATGAAATAAGGGTGCTAACTTCACGCAACACCACTTTTTTTTTTATCAAAAATGAGTTCTGATGACATTTTTCGGTAGAGAAAAAATAGGTCCGGAGTCCCTGATCATTTTTAACAATAGTTCTATCAATTTGTTGAAGTTATTAAAAAAATTCGATTTTGGCAAAAAAAACACCATTTTTATAAGTATTGACTTTCGTTACGTTTTCAGCGGAGTTCTAAGTAGCACCCGAAGAGTTCTGACAGATGGCGAAAGAAAAAACTTTGTATCGCAAAAATTGCGATTTTTATTGCAAATTTTAACTTCGAAAAATCGACCTTTCGTTATAAAAAAAGTACAAAAGAGTTCTGACGAGTTCTCATCGGAGTTCTTTATAGCACCCGAAGAGTTCTGACGAATGGCGAAAGAAAAAAATTTTCGTAAAAATTGCGATTTTTATTGTAAATTTTTTTATTGTAAACTTCGAAAAATCGACATTTCATTATAAAAAAAGTACTTCGTAAAAAAAGCAAATCTTCATTTCTAGTTAAGTTGATGACCCCGAATAAATATTTTCACGTTAAACTGTTGAAGTTTAATTAAAGGTTATGTTAATTTTATTTTAGTTTTATACTAGTTTTATAGTAATTTTATACTAGTTTTAAGCCTACACTTGAAGATCACATTTTTAGTTTACGTAAATGTCTGTCAAAAAAACCTAAAAAATTGATTTCATTTGCATACATACTCTTTTGTACTGTTTTTATACCAAATAAAATGTATATTTTTCAAACTTAAAAATTACAATAATAATCGCAGTATTTGCAATAGACAATTTATTCGTTCGGGTACTATTGAGACCTCCGATCAGAACTCGTCAGAAATCTATTGTAATTTTTTCATAAGAATTTCAAATTTTCGAACATACAATTTACAATAAAAATCTACAATTTTTGCGGTAAAAAATTTTTGCTTTCGCCATTCGTCAGAACTCTTCGGGTGCAATTCAGAACTTCGATCAGAACTCGTCAGAACTCTGTTGTACTTTTTTTATAATAAAATGTCGATTTTTCGTTCACAAGAATTAATTTCTCTCCGTTTCCGAGAAAACTCACTTCCTGTGATAAATCGATCACCCTGTACAATTTTTATTTAAATGGTTTAGTTGATACAGAGGTAGTTTCCATAATTTGATTTGAAGTTTATTATTGAAGTCAGAAAAAAGTTCCTCAGACAAACATTATAGATTTTTGCATAGATTTTTATAACAATAAATAATAAGAAAAAACAATTGAACATCAGAAGCCATTAGTATGAATCAGTCGTGGTTTTTAAATAGAACACCCTGTATTTTATTGTAAATTCTGATTCCTCGAATTTTTGCCTTTTCAAAAGTATCTAAAATGTTTTCTTCGGCAGGTTGCGACATATGTCCGTAATACGTACCTACATATGTATGTATATGTATGTATGTATGTATGTATGTAAGTACATTTAGATAGACACCCTGTCCCTTATACGTATTGTTATGTATTTCGCCTCAACCCATTAACGCCCACAGGACAGAATTTCGACACTGAAGTTCGAGTTGATGCCGTTCCATCAATTTGAGAAAAACAAAGTTCCAAACTACCTTTTCCTATGTTTTTGAGGGTGCTCTTTCAAATGGTGAGGGTTAAAAAAATTCTAAAAAAATATTTAACCATGGAAAAATTAAAATTAATCCAAAAAAAAAAGTCATTTTTCGCTTGTATTTTTTTTTTTAATAACTGTTCCCTTTTCATTTTTTTTTTATGACTTACACCTATTCAGGTCGTGGCCTCGATGTCTAAACTTAAAATAAATCAAGTTAGTAAGGTCTAAAAATTTGTTACTAAAACAAAATGGCGGCCTAATTGAAATTTTTTTTTCAAATTTACGAATTTTTTTCTCGAAAACGATTGACTTTATCAAGAATTTTCTAAGAACAAAAATGTTTTAGAATTGGCCAAAGAATACTCTCACATTTTTTTGCTTTTCAGAATGTTCTGAAACGATTTTCGATTTTTTTGAAAAATTGTGAAATCGAAATTTTGAAAAACGTCATCAAAAAACCTGAAAAAAATTGATTATATTCTTTGACCAATTCTAAGACATTTTTGTTCTTAGAACATTTTTGATAAACCCTACAAGAAAAAAAATTTGTATGCTTTACGAAAAAAAAACTTCCAAATTTTTCTTCGAAAACTATAGGCTTTATCAAAAATTTTCTAAGAACAAAAATGTCTTAAAATTGGTTAAAGAATATTATCATATTTTTTCAGATTTTTTTGATGATGTTTTTCAAAATTTCGATATCACGATTTTATCACGAAAAATTTAAGAGTACTCTGACCAATTCTAAGACATTTTTGTTCTTTAAATATAACTGATAAAGTGTATCGTTTTCGAGAAAAAAAAATCGTAGTTTTGAAAAAAAAAAATTCAATTAGGCCGCCATTTTGTTTTAGTAACAAATTTTTAGACCTTACTAACTTCATTTATTTTAAGTTTAGACATCGAGGCCACGATCTGAATAGGTGTAAGTCATAAAAAAAAATGAAAAGGGAACAGTTATTAAAAAAAAAATGCAAGCGAAAAATGACGTTTTTTTTTTGTATTAATTTTAATTTTTCCATGGTTAAATGTTTTTTAAGGATTTTTTAACCATTACCATTTAAAAGAGCACCCTCAAAAAAATAGGAAAAGGTAGTTTGGAACTTTGTTTTTCTCAAATTCATTGAACGGCATCAACTCGAACTTCAATGTCGAAATCCTGTCCTGTGGGCGTTAATGGGTTAAATAAGTTTACTTCTTCACTTTAAACGCGTTTGTTAAGACTACAACTCTTCGACTTCAACTGTGTACATTCCAATCACAACTAACTCTTATCTTAGCAACACCACTATTATGTCCATCTGTCATTCCATACAATTATTTACTAGCTAGGTAGCGTATAAAATAAATACTCAATATGTAAACTAAATTACAAAACTTAATAACAGTCAGCCCTGACTAATGTCACTTCACAAATGTCACAATAGTTTTTCAATATTTTTATTAAATTTATTCCAATTTTTTTTTGTAAAATTAACCGTTAACCAGATTTTGGCGACCTTCGATCCCGTTGGCACTTGACATTTTGTATAGAACCACAATATTAAGGTTCACTCCAAAATCCAACTTGCCGACGATTTTTCCGAAGTGCAATGGCTAATTTTACTAGGCTAGTAGTTTAAATAAATTCATTTATACTACAGCTACTAACATATTCGATAGAAGACAAACAAACTTTACCCCGAACCCCGAATAAGTCGAATTTGACATTCTCGTATTTTCGTGAGGAGGCATGGTACCCACACCATAATTTAGGGTATGGTTACTAGACCTAAATAGGAGGCTAAAATGGCAAAAAATCTTCAGGGAGAACTTGCGAAATTTTTTGTCCAGCAAAAATGGCAGCCTCCGGGAATATATTGGAAACGGCTTGCAAAATATATGGGATGCAACAAAAAATTCCCCTAACCACCTAGTAAATACAAATGTGATTTTCTTGACATTTTGAGATCTGGTGGTAAGTTGAATTTTTATTTAATCCCAACATTTCAAGTGTGAGATTTTACAATAGTGTCTTTAAGCAAAATAAGAATTTTGTAAAAGTCACAAGTATAAAAGACTGTGTAATTTACTCGATTATCATGAAAACTAATATTTTGCAGCTATTTTGCAAGCCATTTCCAAGATCTTCCTGGAGGCAGCAATTTGTGGAAAAAAATCGCTTTTCCCTGAAGAATTTTTGCCATTATAGCCTTCTACTTAGGTCTAGTGACAACCATCACCATTCCCTAAATTATGGTGTGGGTCCCACGCCTCCTTACGAAAATACGAGCATGTCAAATTCCACCGGCCGCACAGTGGGACAAAATTGAGAATAATCTAGTAGTGCAAACGTCGAAAAACGAATTATAGATAGATCTTTACTACTATTTTTAATGTCAATAGGTATATGTAAATGTCCAAAGGAGCTGAAAACTATATTTTTACTTTTGAAATGGATTACTTTAAAGCGAGGCAAGTGATGGAAAGTGTTAGGTTGAGCATCCTTTAGATGATTATGTTCCTATCTAACATTTAAAAGCTTAATATGAGATTCCATTTGTGATAACACTGATAATATATCTGTATCCACATAACATTTAAAAATATAATATTCAAGATATATTTTTCTGAAATTTTAAATTATTTTGGATTTCATGAGGGTTTGTGTATATAAATTTTCTATAGGTCCAAAATTTAAGTATGACAGATTTTAAAAAAATGACGAGCTCTTCAATGCGATTTTCGAGCTTTCTCTAGCTCTTACCATTTTCCAGAAAATCCAGGAAAACTGATTTTTCGTGCTAGAATTACACCTCATTTTGAAAACTATCCCCTGCAGAAGAAAATAAAAGGTACACTAATTTAGAGCTATTTTCGAGCTCTACAATGCAATTTTCAAACTCTGTGTAAACATGTAAACTTTTTTTTGACGTCAAGGGTACAAAAATATTATTTTTCAAGCAATTTGCGAATTTTTATCATCGAAAATTGCAAAAAAATTACATTTCACCCCCAAAAAAATTGGGGTTGCAAAATTTAATAATCAAATCATAACGTATTAAAAGTACTTTTTATAAGGAACAATGTCCATTTTGTTTCATCGAAAAAAATTTAATTGAATTCGAGATATTTAAAAAAATGTGTTTTTGGGCTAAACTTTAGGGATAATTTTCACCCCCTTAGAATGTTTTTCGGCACATAAAAAAACATGTCTTAGTTTTTCATGTTCTACAACATATATAAAAATCATTGAAATAGGAGAGTTCGGGTCCGAGTACCTTCCTTGTTAGTTTCAGTTAGGAAAAAAAGGAGGTTAATTTAATTTAGACAACATTTGCATCGCCTTTAGATTATTTTTAATTTACATACATTATTTTTATATGTAATTCTGTTCAAAAGAAACATAATTAAATTACAAGATAAATATGTATGTAAATATATGAAAAAAACGCGATTTGCTCCCAAAAAATTGTCAATTTGAAGTCTTGTTCAACGTCATCGTCTTCAAAAATCGATATTGTTCTGTTTCCGAAACGTTTTTTAGTACACATGATTGTGGAAATTAATGGATCCAATGTGAATAGTGAAACTTTTCGCCGCCATTCTTAGTTTATCGCAATTATTCTCTGCCGCGAACTATTCCAGAAAAAATTAAAGAACTCTTTCAGCTGCATTTGGCTGCACTCATATTTGGTAAAAACAAAAACTATACACCTCATTCTTAATATTTGTGTAAAAATTAACGTGAATATATGCGAATTTCGTAAGCATTTCATTAAAAAAAAAAAAAAAAAAAAAAAAAAAAGACAATAGGTCCAAAATTTAAGCATGGCAGATTTTTAAAAAATGACTGTTTTGTTAAACGAAAGGCACAGGAATTTCGAGCTCTTCAATGCGATTTTCGAGCTGTCTGTAGCATGCACCGTTTTTCAGAAAATTCGAAAATTATTTTTTGTCATGCTAACATTACATCTGACGTTGTGAAATTGATTCTCTAGAAAAAAAACGGAAGGCACAGGAATTTCGAGCGATTTTCGAGCTTTCTCTAGCTCTCACCATTTTCCAGAAAATCCAGGAAAACTGATTTTTCTGGAAATTGGTAAGAGCTAGAGAAAGCTCGAAATTCCTGTGCCTTCCGTTTTTTTCTAGAGAATCAATTTCCCAACGTCAGATGTAATGTTTTGTTTTAATAATTTTAACGTTTTGGACCTATTTTTTTTTTTAATGAAATAATTACGAAATTCGCATATATTCACGTTAATTTTTACTCAAATATTAAGAATGAGGTGTATAGTTTCTGTTTTTACCAAATATGAGTGCAGCCAAATGCAGTTGAAAGAGTTCTTTAATTTTTTCTGGAATAGTTCGCGGCAGAGAATAATTGCGATAAACTAAGAATGGCGGCGAAAAGTTTCACAATTCACTATTCACATTGGATCCATTAATTTCCACAATCATGTGTACTAAAAAACGTTTCGGAAACAGAACAATATCGATTTTTCAAGATGGTAACGTTGAACAAGAAATGAAATCTTTCAGTTCAGAACAGTCTACATAAGTTTCAGATAATTGTCAAGATGAAAATCAGCGACTTCAAATTGACAATTTTTTGTGAGCAATTCGCGTTTTTTCATATATTTACATACATATTTTTCTTGTAATTTAATTGTTTCTTTTGAACAGAAGTACATATAAAAATAATGTATGTAAATTAAAAATAATCTAAAGGCCATGCAAATTTTCTCTAAATTATATTAACCTCCTTTTTTCCTAACTGAAACTAACAAGGAAGGTACTCGGACCCGAACTCTCCGATTTCAATGATTTTTATATATGTTGTAGAACATGAAAAAATCTAAGGGGGTGAAAATAATCCCTAAAGTTTAGCACAAAAACACAATTTTTTAAATATCTCGAATTTAATTCTATTTTTTTCGATGAAACAAAATGGACATTGTTCCTTATAAAAAGTACTTTTAATCCGTTATGATTTGATTATTAAATGTTGCAACCCCAATTTTTTTGAGGGTGAAATGTATTTTTTTTTGTAATTTTCGATGATAAAAATTCGCAAATTGCTTGAAAAATAATATTTTTGTATACTTGACGTCAAAATAAAGTTTACAAGTTTCGGCATTTTCCTTAAAAATACCCCCAAACGGTTTGAACCCACCCCTAACACAATTAAATTATTCCAGGCATTAAATTTTCGTGAAAATTGGTATACGGGGGTTTTCGAGGATGCTGATCACGAATCTGTATTTCGTATCCTGTGAATTCAATATGGCCGACCAATTATTTTCAAAAACCTGAACTTTTCTTAATTTTTTTACGTTTCAATTTCGAAGGTTTCTTGTTAAGAATTAACCACTCAAATGATAAAAAAACAGGTGTGTCAGGTCCAATATGGCATGCAAAACGTGAAAAAATTTCCATTTCGCAAAAAAGTACGAAAATAAAGAATTTTTGAGTTTTTGGTTTAATAAAAACTTAATATCAATAATTACAATGTGGTACTTATATCAAATATCAAGGATTAAAAATGACTGTACTGCATTGGCGAGTTAAGGGGGTATAGTGTAAGGTGGTTATTCAAATTCTATTTTCTTATTTTGATAAAAAGAAAACAGATTGATCAATAGACATTTTACAGTGGCTAGTAAAATAGCGTTTTTTGTACCGCGTTGACAGCTTTGTCCAGATAATTTTTGACCTATCTAATTCATCCAAAGTGGATATTGTCCAAAAAATAGATTTTTATTACGTGACGTGACTAGGGTAATTGAAAAATGTTGATAAGAATAAAAATCACGATCGTTGTAAGGACGGAAAATTTCATGAAAAAAATTTGTTTGTGTTTTATTAATCTTATTTAATAAACGTACCAAGTTTCATGTCGTTTGATCAACTTGTTTTGTTTTTATAAAAAGAATGAAATACTTGATCAACTTGTGTGTACACTTTCAATTTGTCTATGCTATAGACTTACAGGATTTTGAGCCGATTAACGTATTCGGCTGCGCTTAAGGAGTTTCAAAAAATCTTGTATTTTAAAATTTTTTTTTTCAATTTGATTAGTAATCATAAAAACTACATATTAGTAAATTCTTTAATTTTCGTAAACTTTTTTGCGAAATGGAATTTTTTTCACGTTTTGCACGCCATATTCGACCTGACACATCGTTTTTTTATCAGCTGAGTAGTTATTTCTTAACAATAAACCTTGGAAATTCAAACGTAAAAAAAACAAGCCATTTTGAATTCACCGAATCCGACTACAGATTTGTGATAAGCATCCTCGAAAACCCCCGTATTCCAAATTTAACGAAAATTTAATGCCTGGAATCATTTAATTGTGTTAGGGGTGGTTCACCCCTTTTGGGGGTATTTTAAGAAAAATGCCGAAACACGTACACTTTATTTTGACGTCAAGTATACAAAAATATTATTTTTCAAACAATTTGCGAATTTTTATCGAAAACTACAAAAATAATTACATTTCACCCTCTAAAAAATAGGGGTTGCAACATTTAATAACCAAATCAAAACGGTTTAATAGTACTTTTTATAAGGAACAATGTCCATTTTGTTTCATCGAAAAAAATTGAATTGAATTCGAGATATTTAAAAAAAATGTGTTTGGGGCTAAACTTTAGGGGTTATTTTTACCCCCTTAGAATGTTTTTCGGCACATAAAAAACATACAACATATATAAAAATCATTGAAATCGGAGAGTTCGGGTCCGAGTACCTTCCTTGTTAGTATCTCAGTATATAATTTTAAACAACTTTAATACTATTCTTTATACTTATTTAATACATATTCAACTCATGTATTACAAAATTATCTACCATTATGAAAGGATATAATTTTTCCTCACTGTGGGCCGCCACTGAAGGTCACAGGTGTCCGAATGATTCACCTCATCATTCCTAAAACATGCCAAAAAAGAAAGAACAGAACTAACCACAACAAAATTGCTTTCCTTTATACTATAAACCTAAAACTTATTTCTCAATTTTTTGTGAGGCGTGCCCCCAGAAGGACGAAACAAGCGCGTGCGGCACGTGGCCCGCTTCGCACCACGCCTGCGCAGTTGAAGGGACGCCGCGCGAAATGATCGCCATCCGTCGTCCATTATTCATTTGCCGAGTGAAAGTGGTCGTGGTGCCGTGTGTGAACCGTGATTTAATTAATTGTGTGTTGGGGACTCTTGAAACCATAAAATCATCGGTATGGCGTCTTTCGAATTTCTCATTCAAATTTCGCTGGATTTTTATATGTATGTTATTTGTTTGGATGAAATAAACGAGATCAATTGAGTTTTGTTTGGCGAACACGCGTCGACTTGCCGAAAACAAGCGGACGGGTTACCCGGGGCGACCGACTAGGGCCAATATTTTATTTAGAAATTCAGATATTCCGTTGTTGCCAGTGATGAGGCCCTGATTGTTTAACGTTCTTAAAGTAGGCTGGTTATGAGATCTGTAAAAGAGCGCGCGTATTAGCGCGACATATCTAGTAGGTACCTCGGTTTAGTTTCCATGGTTACATCTGAAAAAATTCATATTTTACTATAATCGGTACATTTGACATTACTTGTCCGCCGTTATTTATGGAAATATTATTGTATAAGTGCGGGCACTTTTTGCGTGTTTCGCGAGTGGTGAATCATCCACGAGACGTCGGAGAAGAAAATCTAGCGGGCCTTCTATGTACCTAGTAGGATTTTGGGTAAGATTGCTTAATTTTCTTTCTTCAAATATTCGCATCTGTAGGAAAACGTATTAGTTTGTAGTATCGAAAAGCTAATAAGACCCTATAAATCGCAGTACCTTAATTAAAAAAATATTTACCTATAATTTATTTACATGGGTAGGTATTTATTTACATAGGTCCATTTCACCCATAGGTAACTTAATCCAGGGACACCCTGTATAATCTACGGTTAAAAATCGACTGTAAAATGAATAAATTAAGATCCATCAATAAAAAGTGTTGAGATTTATTCAAAACGCAAGAAATAATAGGCCGTAATTTTTTTATTAATATGTTCAATTTTTTTATATAAAAAATATTAATTATGTATTTGAACAAATTTAAGAAAATGTTTGTCCATTCTTAGGAATTATAAGGTGTTTCTCGATGTCTTCAATAACATAGTTTTAAGACGGGATTATTGGTACAGTTCTCAGTACCTATGTAGGTGTCGCCAAAAATTGGTTGTCTAAAATTTCGTGAAATTTTATCAAGTAAATATTCAAACTTAAAAATATTATTAAAATTTAAAACTACCCAACTTAATAGTTTTCGTAAAAATCACTGATCATGAAATTTTAATAAGACACAGCGAGCGCTAGAGGCAAATTATCATTTATGATGTTCCGGAGAGGTTTCAATGAAAATTAAACATCATATGGAAAAAGTCCATCCCAAAGCAGACACTGTTCGGCCTACAACGGCAAAATAATGGAGTATTTTACATGTTTCACCACCAATTATCTAACAATCCACATGGACATAAAATAGATTGAGCAAATATTTATTAAAACAACCAATTTACACAATAAAAAAACTTTGGACCTGAATTTTTTACAAAACAGGTAATTCCCGGCTTCTATACAAGAAAAAATCGCGTCCTCGAGATCTAAATGTAAAATAAAAGGCTTTATTTAATTCTTCAAAATTTTTTGGTAAACCAAAAATGGAGGCCTAAACAAAAATATTTTTGTATTAACTTCAGAAATTGTTTTATCAAAAACTACGCACTTTGGTAACAATGTTGTAACAACTAAGAATAAAAATGTCTTAGATTCACTGGAAACATTTTTTAAAAATTTGAAATCATTTGAGTGTATTTTCGATTGATTCTATGATATTTTTCTTCTTAGAACATTTTCACCAAAGTCCGTGGTTTTTGAGAAAAAAAAATTAAGTTTATACAAAATTATCTTTGTTTCGGCCCCATTTTGGTTGACTAAGAATTTTTAAAAACAAAATAAAGCCATTTATTTTAGGTTTAGGTCTCGAGCACTCGATTTTTGTTATATAGAACCCGGGGATTACCTGTTTCGTAAAGAAATGTTTGTTTAAATTTTTTTTGTTGTCGAATAAATTGTAATTTTGTTCAAAATTTTGTTCATAACTTTTTTAAAATCAATTTTTGAAAAATTCCAAGGCCGTAATCTGAAAAAGCGTGAAATTTTGCGTCTGAATTGACCCAAAATTTATGTTATCGGTGCCGAAATTTTTTCAGCACCGATAACATTAAAAACCACCATAAAAATTCAAAACACAATCCTTACCATGGTTTTCGTAAAAATATTCACGAAATTTTAATAAAACAGAATTCTAGAGGAACATCAACCCTTTTATGTATGGGGATTTTAAATAGTTATGTATATCTAGGGATTGTTTCGTTTTTTTTGTATATTTTGTTTTTGTTTGTTCAACTTAAGAAATTTTTCGTGTCTAGGAAAAGTTTTTCTAGAACGGCTTAGTTTGACAGATATAGTATATCCTGAAAGTTTCCTTCCCTCTAATACGAGTACGGACTTAATTTAATGGAAGGCATTTAATACACTTCTCAAAACTATTAAGGAAACAAAAATATTCCAAAATTGTTTGGTGATTTTTGAAATGCTGTATCTCGGTGAAAAATGGTCGTATCTACATAGATTTAAAAAAAATTTTTTTGAAGCCCAAGTTTCTAGTTTTGAGATCTTTTGGCAAAATATTTTTGTGAGCTATGGTTATCACGCAATCCTAAGAAATACGCTATAGAAAAATAAAATAGACAAAATAATGTATTTTCTTTTTTTTCTCTTTTTTTTGGTCTACTTAGTTGGGGAATGTTTTTTTAAATTGAATCAATGCATGGGCCCGATAGCTTGTTTATTCAGTTTCAATTTGCTTTTTCAATAATGACTTTCCGTCAAGTTTACGTCGCTGAGACCAATGTTTCCAGGTTCTTTTTACAGCTTAATGTACCACAAATAGCCCTGTAAATTTTTAGATCAATCAATCCAACCGTTTTCTCGGACCGATTGGTAACAGTTTTACAAAATAATTAAAGGAACAAGTGTATTGTTTTTGAATATTGGGTCATCTACATCAAAATTAAAAAAAATTTTTTCACAATTCTGCGTTAGTTAACTTGTTAAATTTGAAAAAAAAATACTATCCTAATTTTATTCCTCTCAAAATAATCGCATTAATTAAAAGTTGATACCGCCAAATTGTATTCAACTCTAGATTTACGAACATCCATGCAATTAATTTTAAGTGTTAAACATTTTTATTTTCAAAACATTGTTTTTTCTGTTTTTTTTTTTTGGAAAAAAATTATCATCTTTTGGTAAACTTGATTTTTTATTAATTGCATTGATGTTCGTTGATCGAGTGTTACATATAACTTGGAGGTATCAACTTTTAAATTAATGCAATTAATTTGCGATGGGTAAAATTAGGTTACGCAAAGGCTGAATGGTATCAAAAATTACTCAGTATTGTTTATTTAATTTTCTTACAAATTCAACAAGTTACCTACTAATGCAGAATTTTTTTGTTTTGATGAATTTTGATCAATCGCTCCGAGAAAACGGTTGGATGGATCGATCTAAATATTTACAGGGCTATTTGGGATACATGGAAACCTGGAAACATTAGTCTCCTTATCAACATTTGTGAATACGCGGTAGATCTACTAAAACAACGAAAAACGTTATTTTTGCTCTTTTCTTTAAATCAATGTTGAGGGTGAAAAAAAATAATCGTAAAAGGTGTTTGTGGGGGGTTTATTCCGGTTTTTGAAACTGCCCTTACATTCTCTGCGGTCATTAGTTGCTGAGATATTGATGATCAAAGACAAAAGGATCCTTTTTCATTAAAAGTCAGATATCTGAACGATAAATAGACGTAAAGTGATTATAAAAAAAAGCAAATTGAAGCTGATTAAACAAACCATCCGACACATGCGTTGATTCAATTAAAAACAAATCCCCAACCCCGTAGACAAAAAAAAGTAACAAAAAAAATTCATTTTTTTTCTCGCAATATTTCTTAGGATTGCATGATAACCATAGGTCACAAAAATATTTTGTCAAAATATCTCAAAACTAGAATCTTGAGGCTTCAAAATGTGTTTTTTAAAATCTAGAAACGACCATTTTTCACCGAGATACAACCTTTTAAAAAGCACCAAAATGTTTAGTAAAGTTTTTTGTTCCCTTAATTTTTTTGAGAACCATTTTTGATAATTCCTAATTCCTTCATTCGCGTAACTCATTAATAGGTTAACATTTAAAAATATTTAGAAGAGTTGCACTTGTATATTCAATTCATTTACAATTTTTAGGAATCCACAAAATTAATCCAAGATCTGTAAACGACTCTGGGTTGTTTAATAAAGAAAAAATAACTACATTTCGATAATCTCTACCATATAGACCAATAATGAAACTTCTATTTAAAAATATTCTCCAAGATACAGCTGATTCCTCAGAAATCATTGGGTCAGCATAAACACACAAAAAGGCCTTTTAATACGAAAGGATAATTAATACGTTATTTATTTTCATGTTGAAGAATGAGTGGTTCCTTTATGCTTGGAATTGCAGGTCGGGACGCTCGGATTTGTACAAGGCGTTCGTCTCTTTTCCGCCGAAAGATTCGATAAACTCATTATCATAATTGTTCGTAATAAATTCTATAATTGTTCGTGGACGCCACCCGCATCCTTCAAACAGTATATTAAAAAATCGCCCATCACATTGTTACTAATTGATAAAATCCATTATAGGCAATTACGAATTTTTTTTTATATTCCAGTATCGCTCAACATGTGACATTTGTACTTTTTTGCTTCTTATAGGAGTCCAGCTTGTGAAATTCTGCGTCTGATAAGCCCAAGTTGAAGGTGGCACCTCGATTTTGTGAAAAGATTTCGCTGAAAAGGGTAAAACTGCGATGTATTCAAAAAACCATGAATAACTCCGAAAATATCAAATATTTTTCAAAGTTCTTAGGCTCATACTAAAGGGAAATTTTCAGAGTATCAAATTGACTAACTGAGCCATTTGAGAGAAAAAAATCCTAGACATAAAATTGCCCGAAGTTGAACCAAAAATATTATAAAAAATTAAAACTACTCAACTTAATAGTTTTCGTAAAAATCACTGATCGTGAAATTTTAATGAGATACAGCTAGCTCTAGAGGGAGCTTAATCCAGTCATTTTTTTTAGTTGTGTGTGGCGCACAGGGCTTTCTTATTTTCCTTTACATTTCGATCGGAATCGACTTGACATTTTCATGAGTAGGAAAAAAATTCCTAAATCGTTCAGTTATTCAAATAAATACTCTGAAGATTTCCCTCTAGAATGAGTTGAAGACTGAAACGGATTTAATATTTTCAGTTATTCACGATTTTTGAACACATCGCAATTTTACATTTTCAGCGATATCTTTTCACACAATCATTAGATCATTTTTTAAAACACTAAGTAGATTAAACTTTTTGCAGAGTCCGCACTATACGGGAATATGTTTTATCATGCATTTTTTTTCTTATCAGAAATTGTGTGTGCCATTATTGTCTGTACACAAAAAAAACTGCCGTTGTATCGTATTGGCAACGGCAACCCCGTCAATATGTTCTGTCACACCCTGTGTAAATTTAATAGCAAACCCTTTTTTCTCTCTTCAACTCTTCTCTAAAATGATCAGTTCACGAGTTATCTAGAAGAAAGGGAAAGGAAAAACACGGATATCTTAGAGATTTTTTATACATTTTTCAACTGGCGCATATCGAAATTATTTCTTATGATATCCAAAAACATTTCGATTAGAGTTTGGGCCTATATGAAAAAAGCCCATCCCAAAGCAGATACTGTTTGGTCTACAACGGGAAAATGAAATCTTTTATATGTTTCACCATCAATTCTGTAACATTCCCCTTGAACATAAAATATAGTGAGAAAATATTTATTAAAATAACTAATTTGCACAATTAAATGCATAATTTTATTGTAATTCCTATTCATCTGAGTTGTTCATGGCGTTTTGTATCCAAATTTACTCTCACTTTAACTTTTTTTTTTTTCAATAAATAACGTGGCATTACTGGAAAAGTTTATATTTCACGTATAGCGAAATGTGTAGAAGGAGGACGGAAATGGATGCGAAAGAGGTCAGATTATGATAGATATTCCATTTAAATAATAAGCGACTCTATGAAGGACAAAGTTTATCTCTCTATTTTGAGCGCCCTGTGTATTTTGGCATATATGTAACACACTCTAAAGTAATCTCCATCTTTCGTAATGATTTGGTCAAAATCAGTAGCTCTAAGTAACAAAAAATTAAAGGTTATTAAAAAAATTCCAAATTTTTGGGTGATTTTCAACAAGGGATAACTCGGAGAAAAATGGTCGTAAAGAAATTATAGCTTCGTGTCTAGTTTTCAGATCAGGACTTTAAAATTGTTTAGCGGGAGCGGTTCTCACGTAATCATCCGAAAACCAACAAAAAAAAATGTTTTCCAAATTTTTGCTTGTCTTTAAAATGGTCTGTGGATTTTTTTTCACCACGCGACCATTAAGCTCTTTTAGACAAGTTAATCAGCTTTCATTTGACCTCTTAACGAGCTCCGTACGATGATTTGCCGCGGAGTTATCGTCGATCAAAGCAAAAAAGTCCTTTTCAACTTTGGCAACCAATTACTCGGGAACTAATGATCGTACAGGTTTTGGAAACTGCAAAACATTCTCTATGACCCAATCGGGGGCGATTGATAAAAAAAAAACAAAAAGCGATAATGTTGGCTGAAAAAAGTTAAAAACTTGCGAATTTAAGGATATTTGGAAAATTTGGTATAACTTTGGATATAGTGGATGAACGAAGGATATCGTCGGTAATTTTTTAACCTCAAAGGGTCCCCAAAAAACCCTCAAAGTTGCAAAGCGCTGCGATTTTTTTTCTTAGTGCCCCGAAGGTTTAATTTTATCGTTTCGGCCAAAAATCACTGTAACAAACAATTCTTCGATTTTTTTTGCTCAAAAACATTACTCGTTGAAAAAAACGAAACAAATTTTTTTTTTGAAAAAAAAAAAAATAAAAGAAATTGCAGTTTCCAAAAACCCTACCTCCATTTTCTGTACGATCATTAGTTCCCGAGTAATTGATTGTCAAAATTGAAAAGGACCTTTTTTGCTTTGATCGACGATAACTCCGCGGCAAATCATCGTACGGAGCTCATTAAGAGGTCAAATTAAAGCTGATCAATTTGTCTAAAAGAGCTTTATGGTCGTATTATAACCCCTATAGTTATTTTTGTCTTTTTTACTCACATTAATGCTTTCTTGTAGTTTATGGATCAGATTATTCAGTTCCTCATTTTCTTTCTTGTTTCATTATTAATGTATTTAATTCCTCTTCTCGTCTAGTTACATCTTATAAGAATATTAATTAAATGGTCTTGTAGCTTTTCAATGTATTTGTCTTTCATGGCTCCGCCCTCACCGAGATCACAGTTTTTTCTAGTAAATTACGTAATATTATTGTCCCTAGAATCTTCTTGTTCACAGTAAGATATTTTGTTTTGCGAAATAAACCGAACTGTGTGTTTAAATTTAGGCAAGCAACATTTGTAAAACACACTATAACAGTTTACACAAATGTAATGTAAAAAATGTTTTACCTTTACAACATATAAGAGACAAGCTTTTTGATTCCATGTTGCTGGTCCTGCGGCCGGAGCAAAATGTTATATTATAATGCTAATAATAACTAAAATATGCTTGATCATAGGTGTATTTTGTTTTTTAAGTTGCTAATTTTTTTTTTTTAAAAAGGAACTGAAAAAAGCAGCTGTGACCATTTTCAAATTAAATTAGAATAGGTTTTGGACATGATGGATACCTAACTTTGTCGTCGATCATAAAAATATCATAAAAAACAAACGTTTAAAAAATTGAGACTTAACGTTGACGAAATACAAATGTAATTTTTTAAGCTTATGCTTAAAAAGTCACCAAAACTCACCGATTAGCTCGGGACTGAATGTAACGGTATTCTTGGGAATGTCGCACATTTCAGTGTGTACCTTGCTGCCTTATTTTCGTCAAAAGTCGAGATGTGCGTGTCACTTTTTTTTTTTAGAAACCAGACACCTTTAGTGGCAAAATGAAAGAAACTGAAAAATTGATTTTTTCGAGAAGTAACCCTTTTCTCCCGAACGAACGACATATTGAATATAATGCGTATTTGGCATAAAAAATACAGCGTGACAAAGTTAGTAATCACTTCTGGTACGCCCGGAAGTCCCAGAAAATCGCCATTACCTTCAATGGGTGGAGCGTCCTGGCAAATGCCCAGAAATAAATTGTCAACCGCGTAGAATTTGTACTTTTCCAAATATTTGAACAATTTCTTCGCAGAGCACCCTGTATAGTAAATAAAATCCGCTTTCGATATCTCTTCTTATTGTCGTAGAATTTCATCTCGTTTCGTCGCGGAAAAATGGGCAAACCGGGAATTTCGAATAGATGAACACAAATTGGGAATGGAAAAATTCAAGAGGCTCGAGGCTTACTCTAAAATCGGAAAAGGAAACATCCGGGGGATCCGAGAGCTTTTCGATTTCCTCGAAACTTTTTTCACCCCTTCGCGACGCTCCCGCGCGCGCCGCCGGTCCGGTCCTGGCGGCGCGTGCGACTTCCGTGCGCGCGTAACCTTGAGAAAAGCAACCCACAGCCGGACAGAAGGGCAACAAAAAACGAAAAAAACTGGTCAGTTCAATCGGTGCGAGTTTGTGAACGGTGTGGCAGTGCTGTTGCTCTTTGCTTATTATGGAGTGATTGTGATTATTTTTCGTAGGTAGGCATCTCCTAGATCATAGACTTTTCCGTTTGGTCAAAAATGAGAGTTCAAGCTAAAGGCAGGATCATCGAAAACCGAGGGATTGAGCTTGTTTTCTAACATGACCTGTTTGTATGTTTTGGTAAAATCTTGCGATCAAAATTTCGACTAGTCTAAGCTTTGAAATTTTGCACCCGACGCGCGGGTATAAAGGCGTTGACAAAATGTCTGTGTTTCTTTTACCTGAGATATCGGTATTAAATTGGGCCATAATAAAAGGCCTTTTAATAATAATTATGCATTTTCATTCACGCCTTAAAACGTAACTAAAAAGACAAAAATTCCACATTAATTATACCTATAATATTAACTACAAATGTACATACATATGTACAGTCAACAGCAAAAGGATTAACACGCCCACTATTTGAAGATTGCTTAAATTCTGAAAATGTTTGTACTATACTATTTATTGTTATTATTTTTTGCTTCTGATAGGATTACAGCTCGTGAAATTCTACGTCTAATAATCTCTAGTTGAAGTTGATTTTATGTCCTGAGTTTTTTTCATTCAGCTTATTTTCAGTGTTATCAGTGCTGAAAAAATTCGATCGTCAATTCAAGACGTAAATTTTCATGCTTTTTCTGAATATGTCCTTGGAATTTTTCAAAAATTGATTTTAAAAAAGTTATAAACCTGGCCAGAATTACGATTTATTAGACACCAAAAAAATGTTACACCTGAATTTCTTTACGAAACAGGTAATCCCCGGGTTCTATACCAGAAAAAATCATGTCCTCGAGATCTAAACTTAAAATAAATGGCTATATTTTATTCTTAAAAATTTTTGGTAAACCAAAATGGGGGCTGAAACAAAAAATATTTTTGTATGAACTCCATAAATTGATTTCTTAAAAACCACGGGCTTTGGTGAAAATGTTCTAAGAATAAAATGTCTTAGAATCAATCGAAAAATACCGCTTTTTTTGATTTTTTAAATGCTATTTGGAAAGTTCGATGTGATTTGTGGAACAACGAAAAAATCGTCTAAAAATTCTGAAAAAAAATTGAGAGAATTTTTTAAAAAATTACAAGACAATTTTGTTCTTGAGAATTTTTTTTCAAAAAATGAAAAATTGTTCGAGAAGAAAAAATATCGAAATGGATGTTTGAAATATGTTTTTTTTCTCGAAAACTATTCATTTTTGACGATTTTTGATTCATCCAAAACCCGCGAAATCGAAATTTGCGAAATTGTCATTTAAAAAAATCTGAAATAATTTGAGAGTATTGTTCGATTGATTCTAAGACATATTTATTATTAGAACCTGTTTACCAAAGTCCGTAGTTTTTGAGAAAAAACTTATGAAGTTTATACAAAAAAATTTTGGTTTGGCCCCCATTTTGATTTAACAAAAATTTTTAAAAATAACATAGCCATTTATTTTAGAGTTCGAAATTTAAAGTTCGAGTTTTAAATCGAGGACGCGATTTTTTCAAGAAATATGGGATTACCTGTTTCATAAAGAAATTCAGGTTTAAATTTTTTGAATTGTCGAAAAAATCGTATTCTTGTCCAAAAATTCGTTTATTTCTTTAAAATCAATTTTGGAACAATTCCAAGGCCGTATTCTGAAAAAGCGTGAAATATTACGTCTGAATTGACCTGATCGAATTTTTTCAGCACCGTTATCATTGACAATAAGCTGGCTAAAAACTCTTTAAAAAATCGACATTTGGGGCTTGATGTGTTAAAGGGAAACTACAGGATGTCTATATGACTGACTGAACCATTTTGGAAACGTTTTTCCGAGACATGAAAAAATTTCTAGTTGATCTAAGAATAACTTCATAAAAATTCAAAACTACAATCCTTACCGGTTTTCATAAAAATATTTATTCACGAAATATTTATTCTAGAGGGACATAAACCCTTTTTTGTAGTTATATACATATACAGGGTGAGTCGGAAAGAATCGGCCAACACTAAATTGGAGATGCTAGACATCAAAATATAATGTTTGAGCTCAACATGCCTTACACCAATGTCGCTGGTTTAAGATATACAGCGTGTTCAGAGTTTAAATTTTATTCTGAAATTTCTCAGCAATTCAGAAAGTTTTGACAGTATCAATCTGAAAATTAATAGTGTTATGTTTTTTGGTGCGAGAATTACGAATTATATATATAATTATTTTGACGTTGCTCCTAGAGGGCGCTAGTTTCACCGTATTATTTAAGTAAATTTAAGACATTTTTTTTTAATCTGTGAAGTTATGCGTAAAACAATCGAATCTAAAAGAACGCTCAATTCTACAGAGAAAAGGTACTCTTGTTTAGGTCGTCTAAACCTATCGGTTTTTAAGTTATTTGCATTTAAAAGGTTCAATATATGAACATACAAATTTTGTTGATTTTTTTGGCACTGATATTGCCATATTTTTTTCTAAGTAGGTTCATTATTTGATTATTATTTGTACAAGAGGTCTAGCTACTAAGCACTTTCTTTTATTTATTTAAAAAAAGGATTTTTTGAATTTCTATGTTTTTTTGTTCAGCTTTAGGAATTTTTGTTGTCTAGGAATTTTTTTCCCCAGAATGGATCAGTTTGACAAGACAGATATTGTGAAGGTTTCTCTTTGATACAAGTCGACGAACTTTGAAAAGGATTTAATGTTTTCGGAGTTACTCACGGTTTCTTTCAAAACGTCGCAATGTTAGTTTTTTAGCAATGCATGTACAGAGTGGTTCAGTTTTTTGTAGCAGCACTTTAACACCTGATGGAACTTTTAAAATTATTATAAAAAGTTTATACAAATGCAGGTGTTGAAACGCACACAGTCATGCATATTTACACTCTGTGTAATCCCTGTCTTCCTCATTTTAGGCAACATGGAATCTTCGTAAGAGTTAACGAGAGCACAGCTGAAGACCTGGAGGAATCTGAATGGTCTTTCGGAGCTTCTCTTCCGGTCAGCAGGCGGACAGTTCTGGAGTGCAGCGACTTGGAACTCTGGTGAGTCGTTGATTTTTACTGATTTTCAAAGGGCGAATTTTGTTGCGCACATTTAAAAATTTTTCTCGGCAAATTTTCCGAATTAAAAATAAAATTATAGTAGAAATTACTTTCTTTGGGAATTTTCTCCGTGAATGGGGTAAATTCATTGAATGTTTCGTAATGTGGGGGGTTGAAACTAGACTAGAAACTAGGACCATCGGACGTAACTGGCCGAGAATTTTCCAGTGATAATTGATCGACCACTACTTTATTTCTAACGGGTAAGAATAAGAAAAAAAATCGTCAAACGTGAGGCGATGAGGTGTTCATGCAGTGCAGGGGTTGGCTCGTGTTCTTTTTTAATAGCGTGTGGGAAATTCAAACAATTCAAAAATAAAAAGCGACCTTATTAATTTCGAGAATGGCGTTTATCTGGATTCTTTAAATCCTGCCATGGACTTAGAGATGTGAATTCAAAGTACAATAAAAACATGTATTTGTCGTTTTTTTTTTTGTGAATATTTATCACTTGTATTTTTCCGAGTATTTTTCTATCTTAAACGTTTTTGTAAATTGTAACGAGGACTTGTATCGTGCATGTCTGTGATCGTGATTGAACTAATTTCGCTGTACGATCCTTTTCGTTAAATCTAAGGCAGGACCCGATAAGTGCTATTTTCGAAATTATTAATAAGGCAACCTTTTTTATTTTCGAGTTTTTTGAAAACGATATTTGGGAAAAAATATTTATTTTTAATAATTCTACGTACTGCTACAAAACTTAGGATCCCCTCTGTATATTTGACTGTTTATCTCTATTTTTGTTTTTTAATTTTGTGTACATGTTCTATTTTATATACCAATCGAGTAATAACTTTGGAATTCCTCCTTTATTCCCGTAATAATTTTCACGACACCCCAGTAGCAAGGGTAGCACAAGTTCAGGAGTAGGCAGATTGAGACCTGAATGCGAACCGAGCCAAAAGTGAGTGCAAATGTTACATCCATCTCTTTGAAATCTAATCGAGATCATCTTAGGGAACTTAGGTTTAGTTAGCGTGAGAAATCTTTTTTTTAAGATCATATCAAGTATCAAACATTTTTTCAGGATTTTTAAAGACGATTTTTGATTCATCCAAAAAATGGCGAAATCGAAATTTGCGAAAATGTCATTTAAAAATCTGTTTTAATTATTCTACGTATTGCCACAAAATTTAGGATTACCCCTGTATATTGGACTGTTTATTTTTGTTCTTTAATTTTATGTAGATGTTCTATTTTATATACCAATCGAGTAAGAACTTTGGAATTCATACTTTATTCCTGTAATAACTTTCACGACACCCCAGTAGCAAGGGTAGCACAAGTTCAGGAGTAGGCAGATTGAGACCTGAATGCGAACCGAGCCAAAAGTGAGTGAAAGTATTAGATCCATCTCTTTGAAATCCAATCGAGATCATCTTAGGGAAATTAGGTTTAGTTATCGTGGGAAATCTTTTTTTTTTTAAGTTCATATCAAGTATAAACATTTTTTCAGGGTTTTTAGACGATTTTTGATTCATCCAAAAATC